>JAZKJV010006582.1:0-308813 GCA_037367405.1 Ottelia alismoides
TGCCAACTCCTCCTCTCCCTCTTCTCAAGCACAAGCGAACGAGTTGACTGCCTTCAATCTACTCCCTGTTGAAGGTAAGCCAAGGTAGGGTAACAAGAGTGCCTCCTTTAAAAGTCTGAAGGGCAACCCCACATCTCCCAATCTCATCCTCAAACATCCCAAAAGAACATAGGCAGACTTTATAAGATTGATCCGAGGCATGTAAATACTCTCAAACAACTCAAGCACAATGATGACCCCCTCCACAGATGCCATGTCCCCCTCCATGAAGAAAATGGTGTCATCTGTAAAACCAAACAAAAAGCCACCTTCACGTGCTTTGGTGACTAATCTTGTCTAAGTTCCAAAGTAAGGAGCTAACAAGTCCATGTCTTCTTGCAGAAAATGTAAAGGTCAACTTTTGAATTGAATGTCGAGGGCTTGTGAGGATTGGATGGTTTTCCGATGATGTTCTGTCAGGAGTTCTGGAACTCAGTGCTTAGGAAGACTTTGAGGTAGTTAAGGAGTTGTGGCAGACGAATCGTGGCTTCGAGTGTCTCGACCCTTGTTTTTTTATTCTATAATTACATGGTAGACGACATGTTCAACAAGCTCCTCAACAGGCTCCTCAGGCATCACGTCTGGCTCCTCAGACATCATGTTAAACACACGGGTAGACCCTAAAGTTTCCTGGGCCACAACCCCTCTTGATTCCTGAGAGACAACCATGCGAATCACCCAATCTCTTTTACAGTCTCAACTGCCAGTTCAAGGTGCAAAACATCATGAATGACCACATGCGATGGCCCAAGAACTAGAGGTTCGCATGGGACCTGATTGGTTCGGATTTTAGTTTAATTCGTGTCCAATCCAATATTAACGAATTTTTGTTTTTTTCGAATCCAATCCAATCCATCATATATCTAAATCTAATCTAATCCATCGGATTCCAGATTGGATCTGATTGGTTCTGACTTTTACACTTACATTTTCCCGCTCAATAGTCTACTCTTGCACAATTATATTTTACGACACACACTAGCCCTCAAACATTTGAGTAATGATTTAAAAATCGATAATATGATAGATGTAAGAAAAGAAAAGAAAATGACCTAATCAATGAAAGTTGAAGAATTTCATTAATCCATACATAACAAGTTGAAAACCACACAATCAAATTAAATGACTGTATTGAATTTGAAATTTAAGTTTTTAATAAATAGTGCATTAATTTTTTTGCAATTGATTTCCACCAAATGGTTTAAATAAGAACAATACAAGTTACCAAATAAGGATACCAAGAAAAAGTTACAACAACAAAGCCTTTCCCACATCAAGTACGATCGACTACATGGATTCTTTGCTTCCTTTAGATATATCTTGGGTCATTCTCGGGCTTAGATCAAAAAACTAAGATCCCTTTGTATAGTCTCATTCCAACACTCTTAGGCCTTCTTTGCCCTCTCTTAGCCGGCTCAACATCCCAAAACTCGCATCTCCTCATCTCCTATAACAAGATGGTCAAACTATTTTAAGCAATTTCTCGCACCTTATCCTCGATCGGAGCTACACCAACTTTCCTTTTGATTGCATCATTCTAAATCCTATCTTTACATGTGTGTCTACACATCCACCTTAGCATTTTCATTTCTGTTACTGTCATTCTCTGCATATGGCAATGGCTCACATGCCAACATTCAGATCCATAGAGCATATCAGGTCTCACGACTACTTTGTAAAACTTTCCTTTGATTTCAAAGGAATTTTCTTATCATATAGAATAGTAGAGACTCCTCTCAACTTTAGCCAACCTGCATTTATTCTATTAGTAACATCTCCATCAATTTCCCCATCATGTTGCAAAATAGATCCCAAGTATCTGTAGAGATATAATTTATGTTATTTGTACTGTTTCATATTTTCTATATTCTTACGGACTCTTGATGTAATTTACCCATAGGCTACTCCCCTATATAAGAGAGCCTAGGGGTTTATGGAATAAACAACTTTTTTGATTTTACCAACATGGTATCAGAGCGACGGTCCTAGACCGGCGCAACTGTACCCTAACCCTAACCCCACCACGCTTGCCCCTTCCTTCTCCGCGCATCGCCTCCTTCGTGCGTCGTCAACCTCGTGCACACATCTCCCTCTCTGCGTACATCCTACGCGCACAACCACCCCTTCTTCACCCGCCAACTCCGTGCACCGCCCCCATCCTTCAGCGCACAACACCACTGTGCGCCCCTAACCTCCGCGCGCACGCCCTGTGGTCTCCTTTGCGGCGCACCTCGTGGTCTCCTTGCGCGCGCATCTTATCCGAGCACCGCCTCTACCTCGGACCGCCCCGTATCGCCTAGGCCATCACCGCCTAGGCCCTCTCTTGCCGGGGCCGTTACATAGGTTCTCGCCTAACCTTCTTCCTTATGGATTGTTGCTTGAGTCTACACATGCAACCGAAGTGTAGACCATGGAAGGTCGTATCCCGATATATCGGCGATATATCGGTATCGACAGGTCACCGATATATCGCCGATATGTCCGTTATCGGGTATCGACATGCAAAAAAGGCGAGATTCGGTCCGGTGTCGGCGATATGGCGTCGATATATCGCCGATATATCGGTGATATATCGGTATCGACATGGTACCGATATCGATACCGATATCGATATGTCCTTCCATGGTGTAGACAACCATATCTTCAGTCTACAACTCTAATCTTCTATTATCATCATGTCAGAAAGCAAGGCAGATATTCCATCTACAGGCGCCTTGAGAGGTTCTGCGCCTATTGTGAAGATGGACGGGTCAATTATTTCTTTTTTTGAAGCTCAAAAAGAGGGGGAAGCACTCGTCGGTGTTCACCCCAATATATTAAAAAATAAAATGAAAACAGATTTTACAAAGAACAGAGAAGTTGTACAAAAAGGCCTACCCGAGAGGGTAGCCACAAGCAATGGATCCCCCAAATATCTACAGTGGACTACCCTGGGACCAATCCTCCAGAAGACGCTTTGCACGCATAGATATATTCTCCTTGTAGAACCGTTTGAGCCGCAAATATTGCCTCGTTCCTCCCCAGCCAAATGCTCCACAGCCTTGCGATTGGATCAAGTAGAAGCTTCCTTTCCCTACCCCTTGAGTTAACCAAAACTCTCGCACAATGCAGGAAAGGAGACGGCGTTAACCCAAGGAAGATCATCCCAAAGATTGCGAACAGGGCTGCACTCGAAAAATAGATGAGAAATTGTTTCCCGCTCCGCATCACAGATACCGAACAACGATCCAACGTTCGGAAAAATAATTGCGCACCGATCACGAGTCAAAAGCCGTCCTCGACGAAGAAGCCACAAGAATATGCCAATACGCTCAGGAAGTTTGAGGCCCCATAAGAATCTACAGTCACGCACCAAGATATCGTCATCGACATTAAGGGTAGGAGCGAGAGCGGAATACGCCTTACGCGAAGAGAAAGGTCCATCCTTCCAGGCCCAGTGGTCACGCCCAATATTCGGACGAGGAGCATCAACTAGCTGAGCCATTAACGACAGAAAATCATCCAGCCGATGATCCGAGAGGGTCGCAGCGATCCTAGGGCTCCAACAGCTGTTCTTCCAGCACGAGTCCACTGACGCCTCCTTGTCGTCGACCAAAGCAAAAAGACGTGGGAACATCATGTTAAAAGCACCCCTTCCAGACCAGTCATCGGTCCAGAAGCGAAAGGAACTCCCGTTGCCCAACACTGGCTTAAAAAACGAGTGATTTTGCCTAAAAACAGTCGTCACTCCACGCCAGAATGGAGATAGGCGGCAAAGCGAGTTGCCCCTAAAGCAGCCAAACAAGTCCACGCCCAGCAATTCCCGCAGGACATTAATCATAAAGTTCTCCTCATTCCCCACACTCGAGAAGCCCACTTAAGCAAAAGAGCTTCATTGACCAAATCCAGTCGCCTGACCCCCAAGCCCCCCAACCTCTTGGTCCGAGAAACGACCTCCCACCCCACGAGGTGAACCCCCCTTCTCCCCTTCCCCCTTACGTCCCCACAAGAACCCACGCATACACCTCTCCAACCGTTGGCGAATCCCCTTGGGCATACCACGGACCGAGAAAAAATAAATAAGAATAGAGGACAGCACCGCTTTTAGAAGTACCAGTCGCCCACCCCTGGACAACAAAACCGCTCGCCACCCCGCGAGGCGGGCCTCCATTTTCTCCACCACAACCTTCCAATCGCGGAGTAGAGTACGACCGACAGCAAGCGGTAGGCCAAGATAGTCAAACGGGAGAGAAGAGGGGTTGGACCCCAGGAGCTGAGCGCATTCCAGAACCTCAGCCTACGACATGCCGAACGGAACCATTTTAGACTTCGACGCATTAATCACCAGACCAGACCCGAAGCCTCACTGAAAAGTTGCAGAGTAGTGGCCATACCGGACACTTCAGCGGGACCCCCCTCAACAACGCATAATGTGTCGTCAGCGAACTGAATAGATGGGACATGGAGCTCCCCAATATAACAACCCCGAGTCAAGCCCGCCGCAGCCACGTCATCAATCATACGAGGCAGGACATCAGCTGCCAACACAAAGAGAAGAGGTGCGAGAGGACACCCCTGCCGCACCCCCCTCCTCGGCTAGAAGAATCCCCCCACCGGGCAACCGTTCAGCAAAATGGAGAGAGAGGCCATGGATACACCACCGCCGCATCCACGAAATCCACGTCGCAGGAAAGCCCTGCCATCGCAAGACCGACCACAGAAACCGCTAGTCAAGGCAATCATACGCCTTAGCAAAGTCAATCTTCCAAAGAATCCCCTTAGCATTAGACCTCCTCCACGCCGCCACGAGCTCCGAAGCCACAACAAAACAATCAGAAATATGACGGCCACGGATAAAGGCCGCTTGAGTAGGCGAAATAAGCGACGCCAGAAGGGGAGCAAGTCTCCTGGCCAAGACCTTAGCGATTATTAAATATATCCATTCGAGATAGAGATCGGACAGAAGTCCTCAATGCGATTAGCCGGGTGAGCCTTGGGGATCAACACGATAAGGGCCTTATTTATCTTGTCGAACCCACGATTGCTGGTGAAGAAGTCGAGAGCAACCTCCAAAACATCGCCAGCCACCAGGTCCCAAAAATCGCGGTAGAAAGCCACAGAGAACCCATCCAGGCCCGGCGCGGCGTCGTCATTAAGGTCCCACACCGCTTCCTTAAGCTCCTCCAAAGGAAAGGCCTGACCAAGGTCAAGGCATCGGAGTCAGATATAGAAGGAGCCCCCCGCCCCAACCACCGCCAGCGGCGAGGCGACCTGCAACCAAAGACATTCTTGTAGTGACCCACAAAGGCATCACCCATCTCCTTGTCACCAGATATGAGGGAGCCATTCACCAGAATAGAGCGGATGGAATTGATTCGTCGTCTACCACTAGCCACCCGGTGAAAGTAAGCGGTATTAACATCCCCCTCCTTTATCCATCTCAAACGAGAACGCTGCCGCTATTCGATTGTTCGTTTTTTGTCCTCCGCTTTGACTACATCAAGGGCAGCGGAACGCTCCAGAAGTTCCTCCGACGTCAAATCCCGCTCATTCTCCATGCGATCCAGCCGCACAATAGTATCCTCCGCCGCATTTCTAGCCGCCACACGGGCAAGGCCCGTATCCTTCTTGAATGATGCCAACAGCCTCCGCAACGAGGCTAATTTGTGGTCCAAACGATAAGCAGCGGAGCCTTCAAAGGAGACATGGGTCCAGTGGTGCCTGACCAAATCTTTAAACCCTGGCTCCAATAACCAGCACCTTTTATAGCGGAGAGACCCTGGGGGTGAAGCTCTTCCCAGACTCCCAAATAATAGGATTATGATCCGAAAACGAGCGCGACCGAGAGGCCACCCAACACAAAGAAAAGAGTTCCATGATCTTGCCATTTGCCAAAAACCTGTCAATTCTCGATCGAGAAGCATTATTCCGCCATGTATAGGAAATATCAGTGGGCTCCAGCCCCTCCAAGGCCAAATCAGAATGAAGGCAATAAAGTCATCGGATCCAGGATCCCGCCCCCCGCGGCCACGGGGCCGATCCGAAGAGAGGGCAGTAACATTGAAGTCCCCTCCCAACAGCCATGGAATGTCCGCAAATTCAGAGGCCATCTCCCTCAACTCCTCCCAAAGATCCCTCTGCAGCAAGTGGCAAGTAGGAGCAAATTATGAACTGTGGGAAATGCAGTTCATGAGTACGATGAAGTCGACCGGTAAGAAGCACATTCTTACTGAGGAAGAGCCTGCTGAGAAGACTGGGGTCAACACCTCATGGGAGGCGGATGATGCATACGTCAATGTTTGGTTATCATTAACGTTAGCAATTGAGATTGCAAATGATATTCTCCATCAGCCCACTGCAAAAGCAATGTGGGATATTCTGGATGCTACCTATTCACAGGCAAAGAATGAGACGAAGATTCTGCAACTCTAGCATGACATCTTTACAATCAAGCAGAATGGACGGCCTCTACACTCATTATACACGTTTTTACGTGGAATGTTTGAGAAGCTCTACAACTTCACGCCTCTCACAGCTACTCCTGAGCAGCAGAAGACCTACAAGAATGCCACTATGGGTTGGTGTATTTCTGGCAGCCCTTGATCCAGAGTATTTGGCAGCACGTTCCCAGATCTTGGCAGATTCCACTATTCCCTCCGATGGAGGGAAGCCTTCACAGACTGAGTCGTATTACTGTTCCTTCATCTACTGCCAATCAGATCGCCTCAGCTATGGCAGCATCTCGAGGTCGTGGGGTCATCATCAGTTTCGTGGTCGTGGACCTCAAGGCAGAGGGAGTCGTGTTCGGCAACCATGCACTTTCTGCCATCGTTCTGGACATACCGAGGACATGCTATTCCAAACATGGATTTCCTGCTTCTGCATGAGTAGCTGAACAGATTGAACCTCCATTTGCTTCTTCTTTGGATCAGCGATTTGATGATCTTGTAGCTCGTCTGAGGGGTATTATCCCTCCATCCGGTCCTGTTACATCAACGCCAACCTCTGAGAGTCATTTTGATGTTGCTGCTTCTGCATCTACCAGTACCTCAGGTAGTACTTATGCATTCACTAGCAGTAGTGGATCTGATACTTTAGAGTGGATTATGGACTCTCGTACCACGCATCATCTGTGTGGTGATCGAGGTCTACTTACAACCTACCGACAGGTTCCTCCAGGACGCACTGTGGTATTGCTAATGGGACGCACTCCCCGATTACTGGTCAGGGGGAGATTAGCCTGACACCATCTATGCACCTCAAGAATGTGCTGCACACACCTGATTTTTTTATTAATTTGTTATCTATTAGCCAATTTACAAAGGATTTACATTGTCGAGCAATTTTTGATCCATCTTCTCTCATTTTCAGGACATCATTACATGCCAATGTGATTGGGCATGGCTATGAGCAGGGTGGACTATATCGCCTCAGTCAGACTCCATATGCCGGAATCTCTCTCTTCCTGTTGGACCTGTCTCTCCATTCATGTGGCACCTGCGCTTCTGCCATCTACCGCTTCAGAAATTGTGTCGTATTTTACCCCAGGTTTCGCCTCACACGTCCATTCAATGCGAGGCTTGTCAGTTGGGAAAGCATCACCGGTCTACCTTTCCCAGTCGTCAGAGTCGGAGCAGTAGCTCCAAGTTTGAGTTGTTTCATGTTGACATTTGGAGTCCCAGTTGTGCTCCTGATCATCAGGGACACATGTTTTATATTGTCATTGTGGATGATTTTTCTTAAATATCTTGGGTCTTTTTATTAAAGAATAAATCTAAAGCTGGGAATATTATCATAAATTTCATAATAAAGTTCGTAATGCCTTTTCTGCGTCTGTGAAAATTGTGAGAAGTGATAATGCCTTGGAATTTTGTACTCATACTCTCTCAAATTATTTTAACACAAGGAATTATCCACCAAACATCCTGTGCCTATGCTTCCCAACAAAATGGAGTTGCAGAAAGGAAACATCGTCATTTGCTTGATGTCACCAGGACGCTTTCTCATACAGAGTCGTGCTCCCCATTCTTTCTGGGGCGTTGCTGTCCTAATGGCATGTTATCTCATTAATCGCATGCCATCGTCTGTCTTAGGTGAGAAGATTCCTTTCTCCTTGGTTTTTCCTGAAAAAATTGTTCTCACTTACCCACGTGTGTTTGGCTCGGTTTCCTTTGTCCACCAGTTGTCTCCAGGTATTGACAAGCTCTCTCCTAGGACTGTCAAGTGTGTTTTCGTCGGGTACTCCAGGACACAAAAAGGCTACAGGTGTTATGATCCGTTGCGCAGGAAATACCTTGTTAGTGCCGATGTCACCTTTTTTGAGTCTGTTATGTACTTCTCTCCTACAGGTGATCGGTTGGTATCCTCAGACACTGATGAAGCCATACATGCCACCACCACCACCTCTTCCACCTACACCTGCACCTCCACCTCTACCTACATCACCTGCACCTCCTGTTACAGTTCCTGTTCCCCCATTGCCACTCCACTATACTTGTCGGCCTGCTTCTGCTCATGGTCACCGCTCATCATTCTAGCTCGCCTGAGGTATGTTCTGGAGAATATAATTTCTAATGATGGATCTAATAATTTACCTGAGCAGGCTGTGTTACAGAGGATAAATGAGGATGCAAGTGATTTGGATCTACCTATTGCACTTCGGAAACAGAAGCGTAGCTGCGTGTCATATCCTATAGCATCCACGGTTTCTTTTGATCGTCTATCTGGTGAATTCAGGAGTTTTGCTATTACACTATCTGCTGCGAATATTCCACGGAATTACCAAGATGCATTGAAGGACAGTCGATGACGTTTAGCTATGGAAGAAGAGATGGCTGCTCTTCAGTCAAGAGGTACCTGGAGCCTTGTACCTGCACCTACCAGTGTGTCTACAGTGAGATGTAAGTGGGTCTTCACAGTTAAGCAGAATGCAGATGACAACATTGACAGATACAAGGCACGCCTGGTTGCCCGTGGGTTTACACAGACATATGGGGTAGATTATCTTGATATATTCTCACCGGTTGCTCGCCATTCCACCTTACAGATCATTCTTTCTGTTGCGGTTATTCGTGATTGGCCATTGTTTCAGTTAGATGTTAAGAATGCATTTTTATATGGTGATTTGCAGGAGGAAGTTTACATGCAACAACCACCTGATTTTGCTGTTGAGGGGGAGTATTCTAAGGTGTGTAGACTGCATAAGGCCATCTATGGCCTTAAGCAGAGCCCTAGAGCTTGGTTCCAGAGCTCTCCAGACTTGTTGAAAAACATGGGTATAAATATTCATGGGTAAAAAACATTCCAAATGAAAGTTCTTTCATGGAATGTTCAGGGGCTCGGGGACTCGGGCAAGCGGATGACTCTGGGCTCGAGATTCTTGGAGTGGGGATGCGACCTGATTTTGCTACAAGAAACGAAGATCCAATCTTTCACGGATGATATATGGAGGTCTTTTGGTGCGGGAGGCATAGACCAATTCAGAGCCTTGGATGCGGTGAGCACTTCTGGCGGGATGTTGGTGGCTTGGAGATCTTCGGCTTGGCCTTCAACTCGGTTCTTCGGGGGAGGCACGCCCTTTCGGTCCTCTTGGTATGTACACTTTCCTCTTTGTCGTTGGCCGTCTCTTGTGTTTACGGTCCTTGCTGTCATGTGCTGCGTAGAGAGGTTTGGGAGGATCTTCGCGAGGCAGGTAGGACTTTCAAGGATGCCCCTTGGCTCATTGGGGGGACTTCAATGTTACACTCCGTACGTCGGATCGGCCGGGGTGCAGGGGAGGTCAGGACCCCGGACTCGGTCGATTTTGTTGACACTATTGATTCTTGGGGCCTCGAGGTTTTGGATGCGGGGGATGTCGCATACACATGGAGGAATTCCACTTCTCGTTCCCCGCATCGATCGCTTCTTGGCATCCCCTGAGCTCCTTGATTCATTCGCGCTATCCTTTGTGGGGGCCAGGCCTCGGACGCTTCCGATCACACGCCAATTGTTTAAGAATCCGGTGATGCCCCCACGCAGAGGGGGCTCTTTAGATATGGAGAAGTGTTGGCTATTGGAGGATAATTTTAGAGAGGTGGTGACCTCTCATTGGTCCAACGTGAATGTTCTCGGCTCGGCTACGTCCCGCTTTGTTCAGAAGCTTACATCCTTACGCTTAAGGTCCGTGTACCTTTTAAGAGGGAATCTAGAGCTACCAGGTGCGCTGCGAGGTTGGAGGCTGAGGACGTGGTTCGGAGGATGGATGCTTTGGAAGATGGTAAGGAGCTCACGGTGGACGAATTGGGTACTCTGTTCTGCTGCTAAAAAACTAATTGCGTCTGAGGATTGGAAACGGGTAACGGAATGGAGGCAGAGGTCGAGAAATGCGTGGCTTCGGGAGGGGGACGCTAACACCGCATTCTTTCATCGTGTTGCTACTGGGAGACGACGCTCAAATGCACTGCGTTCAGTTGCGATAGGTGGGGTGCGCGTATAGGGGAATAAAGAAATGGGGAAGGCTATTGTCAAGCACTTTAAGGACGTCTCGTCAAGGGCTATACCGAGAGTATGGAAATGGTTGGGTCTCGGGACCACGCCCTTGACGCCCTCTTTTTGTGATATGCTCGCTCAGGGATGGAGGAGGTTAAGGCTGCGGTTTGGGATTTGAATGCAGATGGGGCTCCGGGCCCGGATGGTTTTCAGTAGCTTTCTATAAAGACTTTTTGGGATTTGGTCGGCTCTGAGGTGCTCGAGGTCATTTCTGAATTCTGTATGGGCAATGCGGGCTTTGAAAGGATTAACCGGTCGTTGATCATTCTGCTTCCAAATGTTCAACGGTTGAAAATATTGGCGACTTTCGTCCCATTGCGGTTTCTAACACACTTTATCTGATTGTCGCGAAGGTGTTCGCATTAAGGTTAAGCCGTGTTCTTGATAGCATTATTTCCCCGCTGCAATCCACGTTTATTCCGGGTAGACAGATATCGGATTGCCTCACTCTCGCCTCAGAGATCATTGCTGACTGGAGGAGAAGGGATAAACGCGGTATCGTGTGGAAAGTGGACTTTGCAAAGGCTTATGACAGCCTTGACTGGAGGTTCCTATGGTCGGTTCTGAGGAGGAGGGGGTTTTCCGGAAAGATGAATCTCTTGGATGAGACGTTGTGTGACAACGTCTTCTCTCTCGGTCTTGGTGAATGGACGTCTGGGGGGCGGCTCTTTCCAACCTTGTCGAGGCATGCGCCAGGGGTGCCCCTTGCTCCTCTGTTGTTTATTCTCGCCGCTGACGTTTTGACGTACATTGTTCATCGCGTGGTTAATGGCGGGCTCTCAAATGGTTACGAGATTCGCTGGTTGTGGATCCCACTTTTACAGTACGCCGACGACACTATCTTCTTCATTGAGGGGGGAGCAACGGAAGCCGATGGCATGGCCATGGCGTTGGATATCTTCAGTGAACTCTCCGGGCTTGTTCAAGAATCCTGTTAAGTCGAAGGTCGTCCCTCTCGGCCTTTCTGTGGATGAGACTGATGCTTGTGCGCGGGCATTAGGGTCGGACTGCAGCTCTTTGCCGATGGAATATCTGGGGATGTCATTGACCGTGGGGAGAACCAGGGTGCGGGATTGGCTTAGAGTCGTGGAGAATGTGGAGGGGAGGCTGGCGGGATGGAAGTCGGCCGTTCTATCGGGGGGGGGGGGGGGCGATTGGTCCTTCTAAAGGTGGTCCTGTCATCCATCCTTGTTTATTTCCTTTCCAATCGCCGCTTGCCGAAGCGAATTCATGATCGACTTGAGAAGCTTATGCGTCGGTTCTTGTGGGGGAAGCATGGGGAGGAAATGAAGGGGCATTCACCTTGTTGGATGGGGAAGAAATTACGCTTCCAAAGAATGAAGGGGGCTGGGGGTCAAGTGGCTAGATCAAATGAATGAGACCTTGCTTCTTAAGTGGGCAAGCAGAATTTAGGGCCCTGGGGAGGATTTTTGTTCATCTGTGCTGCGCAAGATCTACGATGTTGGGGGCACCACCGAGGCCGGGTGCTCGCTTGGACTCTCCCACTCCATTCTGGAGGAGGGGTGGTGGATGTTTTTTCCAAGCATATCTCTTTGTTTAGACCGATCCTTGGCAGTGGCGACTCCTTCGCTTTTTGATCCGATGACTGGAGGGGGGGGTCCCCTTTGCGCGCGCTTCCCGCGACTGTTTGCTCTGCGGATGATAAAAATATGATGGTGGCATCTTGCTGGTCGGATGGAAGTTGGCTTCCAGCTTTTTCATCTAGCTTCTCCGACCAGAGACTCGAGGAGTTCTTTACATTTCTGGATTCTATCAAGGATATGGGGCGTCGAACGGAGGGGAGGGACCATTGGGGATGGCGTGCGGGGCCATTCTCGGTTAAGAAAGCTTTTGGGGCAATCTGCAGACCTCTGCCATCTCGCTCAGAGGTTGTGATTCGTGATTGCGCGTTCTTCTGGGCTCTCAAGCTGCTCACGCGAATTGGTTTCTTCTTATGGCTGCTGCGTAGACAAAGGTTGATGACGAGGGACAAGTGTGCTACACTTCTGGGTACCTATTATGATAGGTGCCTTCTTTGCGAGGAGGCGATTGAGACCGTGGAGCATCTTTTCTTTAAATGCCCCAAGGTAATCCAGATTTGGGGGGGAGCCCAATTACCTTGGTTATGCGCTGTGGATATGGCATCTTTTTGCGTATCGATGGTGGCTAATAAGAGCAGGGTGCGGAGGGAGCTAATCTACCCAATCGCCATTCTGTGGGCCGTTTTGCTGGGGAGGAATGCTGTACTCTTCTCGGGGCAATGCTTTTACAAAGAAAAATGTTGGGAGTCATGCAGCGAGACTAGTGGAGGGATGGGATATGTAATTGGTCTTTTTGTTCATGCCACTTGTGTACTTGTTTCTTTTTGTTTTCTTTTAATAAATAAATTATGGGGCGAACACCATCGAGTGTCTCCCCCTATTTATGGCTTCAAAAAAACATTCCAATGCAGATCATTTCCTGTTTATACAGAAAACATCTAGAGGTATTATTGCAATTATGGTGTATGTAGATGATATCCTTATTACAGGTGGACGATGTACAAGGAATCCAGAGGGCGAAAGAAATGCTGGGTCGTGAATTTATCACCAAGGATCTTGGAGTCCTTAGATATTTTCTGGTACTGGAGGTCGCCAGAAATCCACATGGACTTGTGATGACCCAGAGGAAATATGTCACTGACTTGCTGAGTGAAACAAGAATGCTTGGATGCCGACCGGCCACTACACCTATGGATCCAAGCATGAAACTATATGATGATGACACTGATGAGGTGGATAGGAGGAAGATATAGAGAACTGGTGGGAAACTTCTTTATGTTACCATTACCAGACCTGATATTTCTTTTGCTGTTAGTCGGGTGAGCCGGTTCATGGAGCAACCACCGGTACATATGGATGCTATACATATGATACTCAGGTATCTTAAATCATCTCCAGGTGCAGGTCTATTGTTCAAGAAAGACATTGAGATTGCTATCTCAGCGTGCGTAGATGCAGACTACGCAGGATGTCCCAAGGATAGGAAGTCCACTACTGGATTTGCTGTATACGTTGGAAACTCTCTTGTCTCATGGAGAAGCAAGAAGCAAACTATTGTAGCCGGATCCAGTGCTGATTCTGAATATAGGGCTATGGTCCAGGTTAGTACATAAATGATGTGGGTGAAAGCTGTTCTTACAGATCTATATGTAGAAGTCCCACTTCCTATGGCTCCTGGGAATGTGACAATCAAGCTGCTATATTTATTGCCAATAATCCGGCATTTCATGAACGAACCAAGCACATTGAGGTTGATTGTCACTATATACGAGATATGATTCAGAAGGGTTTTATTTCTACATCTCATGTTAGCTCAGGGGACCAAACTGCAGATATCTTTACCAAGGCATTACTTAGAGGGCCTTTCCAGAAGTGCTCGTCCAAGCTGAGCATGATCGATATCTACGCTCCATCTTGAGGGGGAGTGTAGAGATATAATTTATGTTATTTGTACCGTTTCATATTTTTAATATTCTTATGGACTCTTGATGTAATTTACCCATAGGCTACTCCCCTATATAAGAGAGCCTAAGGTTTATAGAATAAACAATTCTTTAGATTTTACCAACAGTATCTAAAAGAATCTCTCTTCTGAATGTTATCCTCACCAATCTTCACATCGATTCCTTCACCATTGCTTTTATCAAAAGCGCACTCCATATATTCAGTTTTTATCCCTACTTATACGAAATTCTTTAGTCTCCAATGGATGTCTCTAGACCTCAAGTTTCTCATTTACTGCATCTCTAGTCTCATCAATCAACACAATTTCATCAGGGAATAACATACACCAATGTATCTCATCCTGAATGTGACTTGTCAACTTGTCTATAATCAAAGTAAAAAGGAGTGGAGTCAAAGCTGAATCTTGATGCATACCAATGTTGATGTCGAAATAGTCAGTCTTCCCATATTGTATCCTTACATAATATGAAGTCCTATCATATATATCTTTTATGAGGTTTATGTATAGGACATGTACTTGTCTCTTCTCCAAAACTCTCCACAATATCTTCTGTGGCAAAGAATCATAAGCATCTCCAAATCAATACAAATCATATGGAGGTTCTTCCTTTTACCTATATAAATCTCCATTGTTCTCAACAAGTGGATAACTTCAATAGTTGAGCGACCTTGAATGAATCCGAATTGGTTTTCTTTTACCTCTGTAATTTGAACACTTTTTTGTTGGAGTATGTTGGTATGTGTCATTCTTGTAGTAGATGGGTAAATGGATACCTCCAGGATCCATTTATCACATCCAGTTGTTTAGTCCCACATTTACCAGTTGTGAGATGTGGAGACTCAGTCAGGGCTATATAAGAAGCCCCACACCATCTGTATCCAGTGAGAAAGTGCAATGCATAAATCAACCTTTGAGGCGTTCTCCCATGGTTTCATCCTGTTCCTTAGGGAGTAGGGTTTCACATTAAAATCTCGTATTCTTCCAAGTTTATTATTTTATCTCTGATTCCGCTTCCACATTATATTTTCTAACATGGTATCAGAGCGGGTCGATTCTCGAGGATTTTTTGTGTTCAAGATTCGAGATTTGATTCTAGGGTTTTTATTTAAGCCCTAGTTATGTTCTTGGAGATTAGTTTAAAGATCTATGGTCTATTCAGGTCCATGTTCCGTGAATCATCAAGTTCGAGAGATTTTTTGAGGGTTTTCTAGAACCCTAACCTTCTAGTTCTCGATCTTGTTTTGTCGATCAAGGTGGCAGTGCCTCTATCTACAGACCAGGCCCCCAAGCAAAGTCCCACCACTTCCACGTGGAGCCCTAGCAACTCCCACGAGGCGGCGAGATCTCTGCCTCCCACGAGGCGGCGAGACCTCCGCCTCCCACGAGGCGGCATGTCCTACAAGCAGCGACACTGCACCTCCAGGCAGTCCAAGAGCTCCTCCATTTCGGTGGGCGAGCGCCCTTCTCTCGATTTCGTGCATGTGGCGCAATCTAGGCGGACTCCCCCTTCGCGCATCATCTCCATGCCCAGACAAGTCCCCAGGCGGCTCACGCCACCCCTCCGATCTCCAGAGACAAGATCTGCTCACACGAGGGCACCTCCAGGCCGCATCTGCTCGCTCTTCTCCTCTCGAGTCTAAGCAGCGACAACCAGAAAAAAACAACAAAAAAGTGGAGCCACGATCCCAAATAACCGACGACACAAGACCCAATCACCGATGCAGCCACGATCGCTCATCCTCCGTACGCGGGAGAAGCCCTACACTCATACTCCGACGGCAGGAGAAAACCCCAGCGGGAGCGGGCTCCTTTGTGTTTGGTGAAAAAGGTTCCCACGAGGGGAGCCCTAAATAAGCAGCGATGCATTTTTTTATTAAAAGTATATTCATTGTAAAGGGCCCCAATGAGCCCTACAGAGCTCTTATAAAAAAGGCCAGCAAGAAAAAAAAGGGCTGCTGGGCCGATGTTTTGAAAAAAAGAGAAATTCTTTTGTGAAAAGGTACGTACAAAAGAAAAGCCGTACGCAAGGAAAATTTGCAAAAAACGAGAGAGAAAAAAAAAGAGAAGACAAAAAGAGAGGAAATGAATGACTTATTGAGAAAAATGTGACGGCTATTAAAAAAAGAGGAGAGTAAATGATCGAAAAAAAGAAAAAAAAGGAATAATTTTTCTGCGAGGAGAAAAGTCGAAAAATTGTTATCGTGCTTATTTGATGTTTGTTTTCCCCCATTTTTATTGTCTTCTCCTAACTTTGTCGATGCCATTTTTTTCCGACAAGTATGGGAGAAAGGTGGAGTATTATGTAGAGTCACAGATCTGTTCCAGATTCAGATGTCAGATTCTCCAAACTAGTCAGATATTCCAGACTCTACAGATGTTCAGACTCGACGATCATATGTTTTCCGAGTCTGCAGGTTGATGTGCACATGTGTGTCATCATTTGTGTGGTCCCCATCTTTTGTGTTTCGGCCAGAGTTTTTTTGTGATCCATAGGAACTCCAGAGTAGAGATCTCATTCCTATGCCATGTGGCTAGGTTTCCATGTGGTTTTGTAGGGACTCCGAAGTAGAGATCCCATTCTCTGAGCCAGTATGGGAGAGACCCAGTTCTCCGATGAGGAGGCTTTTTCAGACTCTATTATCAAACGATCGTGAACTCCAGTACGAGATCCTTCTAAGGTTCCTATGAGAGAGAACACACTTTCAGGTCCCTATGAGAGAGGCCCATCTTCAGATATCTACGTATGAATAATTAGCGATGTTCTTTATTTGATCCTTTCAGAAATGGTGCAGTTATCCACATGTTGTGGCCGACTAGAGTTCTCCATGTAGATACTCATTTTCAGTTGCAGTGACTCTGGCAGGCGCAGTACATAGCACATGCTCTCCGACGAGGAGATTCAATTTGACTCACACTCCAGCCCCGTTCGTCTTCCTCAACCTGCACGACATGAGAATCAACGTCCTCGACAACAACCCGACAGTTGCGGGTGTTGAGTCGATATTGTCCGTAGTGTCATGTAGCGTGAGTTGAGATTTCTTTCTGTTTGTCCAAGCTGAGCATTGCATGCTCCAGCTTGAAGGGGAGTGTTAGAGTATTTGGAGCATGCGTCACTTATGTAATAGGTGGGTAAATGGACCCCTCCAGGATCGATTTACCCCATCCATTTTGGAGTATGCCGGTATGAGTCACTCTTGTAGTAGATGGGTAAATGGATATCTCCAAGATCCATTTACCACATCCAGTTGTTTAGTCCCACATTTACCAGTTATGAGATGTTGAGACTCAGTGAGGGCTATATAAGAAGTCCCACACCATTTGTATCCCGTGAGAAAGTGCAATGCATAAATCAGCCCTTTGAGGCGTTCTCCTGTAGTTTTAATCACGCTCCTTAGGGAGTAGGGTTTCACGTTAAAATCTCATGTTCTTTTAAGTTTATTATTTTATCTCTGATTTCCACTTCTGCATTTATATTTTTCTAACATTTTTGAATGTATCATTTTGTTCTTATAAAGAGACACCACGGTGCTTCTCCTCCAATCTCCAGTTATTTTCTTGCTTCATCAAAATAAAATTGAGTAAATTTGTAAGCCAAGTCAAACCACGCTCACCTAAACTCTCCAAACTTCTATAGGAATGTCATCAGGTCCTTTCCCATGTCTCTGAAGCTTCAAAGCCTCCTTTATTTTTGTCTTTTGAATTCGTCTATAGTTTGCACGATTCACGTAACTTTCACTACTGGCTAAATCTCCCATATTGCTTCCATGTAGTCTTTATAAACTTTTGAGTAACAAACACGTGACCTTCCTTATCTTTAATGCATTTTGTAAAGATATATGTTATTCTATTTTGTACCATTTCGTATTTTCTCTTTTTCTTTTGGACTCTTGATGTATTTTACCCATAGGCTACTCTCCTATATAAGAGAGTCTAGTGCGTATGTAATAAACATGTCTCTTATTTTTCCCAATATGGTATCAGAGCGACGGTCCTAGACCGGAGTTCTCGAACCAAACCCTAACCCTAGCCTCCACCTTCGAACCCTCCGTGCGCGCGCCTCCCCGCCTCGCATCGCCCTCGGCCCCGGCCCCACTTTCGGCCCCGCTCGACCTCGTGCTGCCTCCAGCACCACGCTAGGCCCCGTGCCGCTGTCGGTTCCAGCCTTGACGTCGCTCGGTCCCAGCCTCGGCGCTGCCAACCCTTGTGCGCGTTCCTGTACGCACTCTTGTGCGCGCATCTGTACGCGTTCCTGTGCGCGCATCTGTGCGCGTTCCTGTGCGCACATCTGTGCGCGTGAAGCCCCTGGTTCCCGTACGACCCTAGTCCCGTACGACCCCAGTTTCTGTGCGCGTGCAACCCTAGCTCAGCACGCGTGCGGCTCCAGCCCTCGTTCCGCGCGCGCGTTTCCAAGTTAATGTGTTTGGTTGCTTGAGTCTACGCATGCACTAAACCCGTTAATGTCCGTGTAGACGATCATATCTTTATGTCTACTACCCTAGTCTTCTATTATCATAATACCAGAAAGAAAGGCAGACATTCCATCTACAGACGCCTTCAGAGGTCCAGTGCTTATTGTGAAAATAGATGGGTCAAATTACAAATTGGGGGCAATGCAGTTCATGAGTATGATGAAGTCAACCGGTAAGAAGAACATTCTTACCGAAGAAGAGCTTGCTGAGAAGACTGGGGTCAACGCCTCATGGGAGGCAGATGATGCATATACCAAAGGTTTGGCTATCAGGAACCCTGGCAATTGAGATTGCCAATGATATTCTCCATCAGCCCACTACAAATGCATGTGGGATATTCTGGCTGCTCACATATTCATAGGCAAAGAATGAGACGAAGATTCTGCAACTTCAGCATGATATCTTTACCATCAAGCAGAATGGACGGCCTCTACACTCATTGTACACATCTTTACGAGGAATGTTTGAGAAGCTTTACATCTTCATGCCTCTCACAACCACTCTTGAGCAACAGAAGACCTACCGGAATGCCACTATGGTTGGTATATTTTTTGGCGGCTCTAGATCTAGAATACAAGGCTGCACGTTCTCAGATCTTGGCAGACTCCACCATTCCTCCGATAGAGGAAGCATTTCACAGACTGAGCCGTATTACTGTTCCTTTTTCCACTGCAAATCAGACCGCCTCAGCCTTGGCACGAATCGAGGTCATGGGGTCATCATCAGTTCCGTGGTCGTGGACATCGGAGTAGAGAGGGTCGTGTTCGGCCATCATGCACCTTTTGCCACCGTTCTGGGCATACCGAAGACACGTGCTACTCCAAACATGGATTTCCTGCTTCCGCACGAGTAGCTGAACATATTGAGCCCCCATCTGCTTCATCTCTGGATTAGCGCTTTGATGATCTTGTAGCCCGTCTGAGGGGCATTATTCCTCCTCCGGTCCCGTTGCATCAGTACCTGCTTCTGATTGTCACTTCGATGTTGTTGCTTCTGCATCCACCAGTACCTCAGGTAGCACTTATGCATTTACTAGCAGCAGTGGATCAGATACTTTAGAGTGATTATGGACTCGGGTGCCACACATCTGTGTGGTGATCAAGGTCTACTTACAGCCTACCGACAGGTTCTTCCAGGCCGTACTGTGGTTATTGCCAATGGGACGCATTTCTCCGATCACTGGTCAGGGGGAGATTAGCATGACACCCTCTATGCACCTCAAGAACGTGCTGCACGCACCTGGTTTTTCTATGAATTTATTGTCCGTTAGCCAACTTATAAAGGATTTACATTGTCGAGCAATTTTTGATCCATCTTCTCTCATCTTTCAGAACATCCTTACGGGCAATGTGATTGGGCGTGGCTATGAGCAAGGCGGCCTATATCGTCTTAATCGAACCCCTTATGCCGGAGCCTCCTCTCTACCTGTTGTCTCCCCCCTCCTGTGGCACTTGCGCTTTGGACATCTACCGCTTCAGAAACTGTGTCGTGTATTACCCCAGGTTTCATTCACACGTCCATCCAATGTGAGGCTTGTCAGTTGGGAAAGCACCATCGGTCTACCTTTCCCATCGTCAGAGTCGGAGTAGTAGCTCCAAGTTTGAGTTGTTTCATGTCGATATCTGGGGTCCTAGTCATGTTCGTGATCATCAGGGACACATGTTTTATATGGTTATTATGGATGATTTGTCTCGTATGTCTTGGGTCTTTTTGTTAAAGAATAAATCTGAAGCGGGGAATATTATCATAAATTTCATCAATGAAGTTCGTAATGTTTAATCTGCATCTGTTAAAGATTGTGAGAAGTGATAATGCCTTGGAATTTTGTACTCATACTCTCTCCAATTATTTTTCAACTTAAGGGATTATCCACCAAACATCTTGTACCTATACTTCCCAAACAAAATGGAGTTGCAGAAAGGAAACACGTCATTTACTTGATGTCACCAAGTCGCTTCTCATACAGAGCCATGCCCCTCATTCTTCGGGCGATGCTGTCCTAACGCCATGTTATCTCCTTAATCGTATGCCGTCGTCTGCCTTAGGTGAGAAGATTTCTTTCTCCCTTGTTTTTCCAGAAAGAGAATTGTTCTCCCTCATTCCCCGTGTGTTTGGCTCGGTGGCCTTTGTCCACCAGTTGTCTCCAGGTATTGACAAGCTCTCTCCTAGGGTTGTCAAGTGTGTTTTCGTTGGGTACTCCAGAACACAAAAGGGGTACTGGTGTTATGATCCATTGCGCAGGAGATATTTTGTTAGTGTTGATGTTACCTTTTTCGAGTCTATTATGTACTTCTCTCTACAGGTGATCAGTTGGTATCCTCTGGCACTGATGAAGCTATATACATGCCACCACCATCACCACCTCCACCACTACTATCACCACCTCCACAACTACCATCCCTTACACCTCCTATTACCGTTCATGTTTCATCATTGCCATTCCACTATACCCGTCGGCATGCTTCTGCTCATGGTCTCGCTCATCATCTAGCTTGCTTGATGTAAACCCTCGAGGTATCCGGGTGCCCGTTTACGACACATTTCACAGCTTTCCATTCACTAGAGATCGCATAATTTATAGAAAAATAAGTAATTTTTTTGTTGCATCATCATTGGCATCTGACATTCACATTTATAACCACAAGGTAAAAGAGACAAATAGCACCAAAATCTTATTTCATTAATTTCATATGATTTTACAACATGTACAATGTCTGTCTGTACATACAACATCCCACAAATTTGACTGAAGAGAAGAAGCATTTTACAATATCAATTGAACTAAAAACTGTAACAAAAACTACATACCGTCTGGTACAGACCTTGTCTCCTGGAACCCTGTATAGCTACTGAACAATAGACTCCTTTCCTGCCATGCGTGTAAGGAAGAAAATGAGTCACAATTGTGAATACAAACCCGTAGTTTAAAAATAAATGACAAGTAATGTATTATGTGCAAAAGAGAGCAAGTAGAAAGGTGGAACAAATATAATTTACATCTACTTGCATAAGTAAAAGGGTTTTCAACTGTTTGGTATTAAGTTCATTTGTTCTCCCCTTTTTTTCCTATTCATCCCATATATATATAGTTATATAAAGTTTAGATGACAAACCCTAACATATAATGATTTCCTGTGTTTTAAGATCATGATTTTGGATCTTGGAGATCATGTTGCGGAACTTGATGGCTACTTTCTTGTCATTGAGATCATGTCATGGTTTTCGATAATGGACTGATATGATGATGATGAATTTGATCCTTAATTCTATTTACTCCTTCTAAGTTAGTGGATAGTCTGTGGTCTTGGTCTGTGTGTAACCTCACACTATGACTCTAAGGTATTTAAAAGTACCTTAGGGTTGGGGTGCCTCCGTAGGCATGCTGTGATGTATAATGCATCCTAACTAAGTTCCCAACACGTCCACTAACTTATAGATTTTTCGAATCAGATTAAAGTCACTTCTAATCAACTCAATTTTAATTGTGATTTCCTCCAAACCTTCACTGTAACTCTCTCAGATGTACTCTCAATGATGTAGATATTGATGTAGATACGAATGATCTGGATGTAGAATCGCCAAGTCCGTTGGCGAAAGAAAACTCAAACGGTGAAGAAGCCTACAAATGGCTCTTCCGTCTCGCCCTCTAGTTGGAAGGACGGTCCAATAGAGGGATAGGTCTACTCCCCAGCTACGCCACTGAGACGGGTGAGAGGGACTTCCCGGAAAAGTCACTCTAGAAAAACAGCCCGACCGGTAACGGGCAACCGAGCTCGTACGTAAAACTGAAAACCAAGGATCCTCCGCCTGGGTATCCTAAAACAGAGGGTCAGCGGAACTGGTCTAAAGTCAAGATCCCAACGAGGCGTAAAAATACTGCGAGCTCGCGTAAAAAAACCGAAAAAGGACTGGGATCCTAGACCCGCGCATTAAGCGGCCGCTGCCCTAACTGGGCTTCCTATTCTCC
Source organism: Ottelia alismoides (assembly GCA_037367405.1). Classification (NCBI taxonomy): domain Eukaryota; kingdom Viridiplantae; phylum Streptophyta; class Magnoliopsida; order Alismatales; family Hydrocharitaceae; genus Ottelia; species Ottelia alismoides. Next base: position 22,489 of record JAZKJV010006582.1, read on the forward strand.
CGCCCAGTTGAGGGTCACCGCGCCCTCGCACGGTCAGGTGTAGAAGTCACCATGACCGGCACTTATAAATATTAGTATCACCGATTCCCAAGATTCTCATGGCTAGGATAAGTTATAAACCATATACAAGATCATCCTTCTTCAGATTCTTCACCTATGTCGACTATTAAGATGACACCAAATTACTTAGGAATGATTTCAAGTTCTAAACTCCAAATTCTTGATGAAAGACAATTTGCCGCCAGCATCTAACCCCAACTTGTCACTTTTGAACATTTATTATTTGGTACTATATAATTTATTACAACCATATGCTATACGTATTTCTCATATGTTTAAGTTTTGGAAATCCTCCTTTGATCCTTGGTAAAAGAGAGTAATGAAACAAGAGATATATACTTTCTAGCGTGTTTACTTTTTGGAAATCCTCCTTTTCAATACTTGTGTATTTCCTCTGATGACCCATTAGTTCTTAACCAAGTAAGTTCTGACAACGTGTGGTAATCCACATTCCTTGGAATGGCAATTTATCTAGTCGTGTCGTTTCCTTCTTGTAGTTATTAAAAATTGTCGAAATTGCCATTTTCTTTTGCCAACATAATAACAATATTTATCATTGGAAAGGATGTTTATTTATAATATAATATCAGTAATTCTAAAGATTTTTTTTTACTTAACAATTTATAAATATTCTGATCATCACTGATAAATAGTCTTTTTATTACTGAACATTGTTTAAATTTTAGTTTAACTTCCTAATTCTTTTCTCAAATTCAATATATTACCCATTTTTTTCTAAGTTGCGTATAATTTCTTATCGAAAGAAATGATCATTATGCCCAAGAAGAGATCAATTAATTTAACAATAACATGATATTGCCTTTAAGTATCCCTAAAATAGAATTGCTTCATTACAACTTTCCTCAAATCTATAAATGGGTGCAGAATTTCAGGCCTTCTCAAAATCAATTATGGTTAAAAGGAAATGTTCAATGAAAGTCTAAAGGCAGATAACTTAACCATCAAAATAATAACAAATTATTCTTTGTTAAAAACCTGATTCCCAATCATGAATAGCATACTTCTTTGTTCACATAATCTTAACAAGGGATAGAAATGTGGAAATTCGTTGTAGTGGATTATCCCCAACCTCAACCCAACCATTTGTTCTTATGAAAGAATGTATAGAGATCATACTAATATGAAGACATTATATATATATATATATTTTACAAGGCAATTCCATGAAATTAGAACTATTTCATAGCCCTTCAGAACTACCAACACCTCTCACTACCATTATATCAGTTAATATGAGTATGTAGCTTCTTCGTTGATAAAAGACGAGTCCAATGATTCCTATCTCCCTATATAGTCAAGAAGAGTAGCAGGTTGCACTGCAGAATAAGATTGAGTTAAATTAGATGGAGTCCATATCATAATAAAGTGAGTTGATTTAAGCACTGATAGAGATGCAATGTACTTAGATCTTCTGGCTGTAACCATACAGGAGATTGTTGTTGGTGGTGGCAGTACTGGTCGACACTAGTGCAGTGACTTGCAATTTCTTACCGTATACAATCACATATTCATAAATGTGATTGAAAATAAATTTACTAAATTTAAAGTCTAAATCTGGAAATTTTTCAGTTTCCAGATCTTACAGTAGAATTTTTTTTATAATAAGAAGTCTGGCTGAGGATAAAAATAAAATGTCTGATTAAGAAATAAAAATTTAGATCTGAATAATGATTGTACACAAGATTGTAGTATGAAGGTTGAAGATGGTGCATGCAAGGCAACAAGTAGGAAGGAAAATGGATAGTACCTTTAATTTAGATCTCCAAGATAGAGATCACAAGCATGCAATAAGGAAAGTTGTAGCAACTCTAATTGACAGGAGTTCGGATAGCAGATCCAGCCTCTTCTTTCCAGCTACTGATCATGGCTAGAGCTACAATTGGTGGCTGCAACAATGCTTCATGCAGCAGTAGACAAGAAACTCCAGCAATGGCTGTAGGTTGCTGAAGGGGGAAGCAACATGAGGCTCTTTACTTTCTGCTGGAAATTAACTTGAAGAGGGGAAATGGTGAAGAAAAAGGGAGAGGAGAGGTTGTTCTGCAACGGCTGAAATGTTGGAAAGATTTGGGAGAGGAAATTTTAGAAGAGGGAAGAGGTGACGTTGGGGAAGGGCTTATATAGGAAAGAGGGAGGGTTTTGGCTTTGCCAAATGGAGATTGATTGTGGGCCAAATGGAAAAAGAGTAAGGAATAAGTGGCATATATATAGCTGTGCTGGTTTAATTTTTTTTATTTTTTATACCGAAGGAGTCTGCTACAGCTACAGTTACCAGAATTTATAATATTTATTATTATCTTTTTAACCAAAATTGTCTTTATTTGTTGTACATAAATATCGACCGTACTTTTGCCTCGAGCGTCGGATTTTGATGTGAAATATCTTGTTTTGATCGTCTCGGAATGACGATCAATATGAGTATAATATTCATATACTTTCGATCGGGTTTTGAATACCCGAAATTTTCGGATACGGTTTTTGTTTAAGGTTAAATTTTATGATTTAAAAATATCAAACGACCTCCGATTGACGAACGGTCGATTCCGTTTGTCTTATATCATTGAATCGGATCTAATGACAGTCTCGCTTTATTTTACGGTTTCCGAATTTTCGTCGCGGCTTTTTTCGCGGCGCGCATTACAAAGCGACCGATTTTTGGTCGATTTCACCCGAACAACTTTTGATTCATGATCAGTTGATCGTTTTAGGTTATCTAATATGGTCAGATAGCTTTATTGGGTTAAACGGAGCCTAATCGGGTCGGGTTCGGGTCTGATTGGAAACCGGATGTTACAATTATAAAAACCTCAAAGGGAGTCTCGTCCTCGAGACTCGAGTTAAGGTCGTTATATATCTTGAATTTCACATGGTCATAAAAACCTCAAAGGGTTTTGAAGCCATAAAAACCTCAAAGAGATAAACAAGCCATATAATTGAACATATATCTAATTGCAAAAGCTTGTTTTGATTATTACCTCAGAAAAGCTGCGGGTATCGTGCCCGCATGTCAGATTCGGTCTCCCATGTCGCTTCTTCGTCGTCGTGACGGTGCCACAAAACCTTGACCAATGAAATCTCTTTGCTGCGAAGCTTTTTCACAGCATGATCAAGTATCTGGACTGGCTTCTCCTCATAAGTCAGACCTGCCTCCACATCTAGATTCTCATAACTGATAATGTGCCGAAGGTCGTGCACATATTTCTTCAGGTTGGATATGTAGAAAACGTCGTGAATACCAGAAAGATGTGGAGGAAGAGCTACTTGGTAAGCAACCTTCCCTACTCTAGCCAGAATCTCAAAAGGTCCAACATATCGTGGCGCCAACTTGCCACGGACACCGAATCTCTACACTCCCTTCATGGGAGATACAAAAATACCCAATCTCCGACCTGTATTTACAGGAGTATCATTAATATGTGATTAAGTTGACTATACATGAGTTATAACTGAATAAGTGATGAGGAGATAATTAAATTACCTGAAACTCTAAGTCTCTCCTCCGACGGCCTGCATAATTCTTCTGGCGGCTCTGTGCCGTCAGAAGCCTCCGTCTCACAAGATCAACAACTCTCGCAGTCTCTTCCAAGAGATCTACGGAATACAAAGCATGTTAACCTACCTCATGCCAACTGAGAGGTGTGAGGCATATTCGCCTGTATAGGGCTTCGAATGATGCCATGCCAATACTGGAGTGATAGCTGTTGTTGTACGTGAATTCCACCAAAGGCAAATGGTCCTTTCAGAACCCTTTCTACTCCAAAGTGCAAGCGCGAAGCAAATCCTTGAGCGTTTGAATAGTGTGCTCACTCTGCCCGTCTGTCTGCGGATGATATGCAGAACTCATCTTCAGCTTTGTCTGTAGTGCTGACATGAATTGATGCCAATAATGCGACATAAATCTCGAATCTCTGTCAGACACCACCTCTCGTGGTATACCATGTAGCCTAATGATATTCTGCACATAGAGCTTGGTCAATCTGGATAGAGTGTAAGTCGTGTTGACAGGTATGAAATGGGCTAACTTGGTCAACCTATCAACAACGACCCAAATGGAATCATGGCCACCCGGTGTCTTAGGCAGACCTGTGATAAAATCCATAGAAATGCTCTCCCACTTCCACTCGGGAATGGGGAGAGACTGCAGTAATCCTGATGGCCTCCTGTGCTCGACCTTGACCATCTGACAAGTCATGCATCTGCTAACATGTTGCGCCACATCGTGCTTCATACCATCCCACCAGAAATGTCGACGCAGATCACGGTACATCTTCGTACTACCTGAATGGATAGATAACCGTGAACTGTGTGCCTCATCCAGAATATCTCTGCGAAGCTGCTCGTCATTGGGTACAACAACCTGTCCTGCCTTCCATAAAATAGATTCCGCCACAATAAAATCATCAACCTCATCCTTGACGGCACGCATGTATCTATATTGGATCCAAGGATCTGTCTTCTGGCCCTCTACAATACGATCCCAAAGGCTGCTGTATCGAGGAGGCACAACGGTAGAAATGGATGCGCTCTCCTGAGGATGCCAATCGCTTAAAGCGGCAAGCGTATCCCATGTATATAGCCAGTTTGCCGTACCATCAACATGCGCTCTCCTACTGAGTGCATCAGCCACCACGTTTCCCTTACCAGGATGGTAAGAGATCGTGCAATCATAATTCTTCAGCAGCTCGAGCCATATGCATTGTCTCATGTTCAACTCCTTCTGATCAAAGATGTACTTCAGACTCTTGTGGTCTGTGAAGATCTCGAAATTCACTTCCATATAGATAGTGGCGCCAGATCTTCAAGGAGAAGACAACTGCCGTCAACTCCAAGTCATGTGTGGGGTAGTTCCGCTCGTGCGGTCTCAACTGTTGTGATGCATAAGCAATCACATGTCCTCTCTGCATCAACACTGCTCCTAGACCTTCTCCAGATGTATCTGTGTAGACTGCATAGTCCTGAGTGCCTGAAGGAAGAGCAAGAATAGGTGTTGTAGTCAATCTCTCCTTCAGTGTCTGGAATGCCTGCTCACATGCATCGTCCTAAATAAACAGAACTCCTTTTTGCGTCAATCGTGTCAATGGACGGGCGATGCATGAAAAACCGCTGACGAAGCGTCTGTAATAACCTGTTAGCCCAAGGAAGCTCCGAATCTGAGTGACTGTCTTGGGCTGCTCCCAAGACATAACTGCATCTATCTTCGCAAGATCAACCGCGATACCTGCTCCAGAAATGATATGCCCGAGAAATGAGACCTGGGATAACCAGAACTCATACTTGCTTAACTTGGCATATAGCTTGTGCTCCCGCAATGTGTCTAAAACAATCCATAGATCATTCGTATGTTCCCATTCATTCCGTGAATAGATGAGTACATCATCAATGAACACTACTACAAACTTGTCCAAGTATGGACAGAAGATCCTGTTCATCATATCCATGAAAGCCGCAGGTGCATTGGTGAGCCCAAACGACATCATCACAAACTCGTAGTGTCCATAGCGAGTCATGAAGGCTGTCTTCGGAATATCTGACTCGCGAATCCTCAGCTGATGGTAGCCTGAGCGAAGATCGATCTTCGAGAACACCGAAGATCCCTGGAGCTGGTCGAACAAATCATCGATGCGCGGCAAAGGATAACTGTTATTCACCGTTCTCTTGTTCAGCTGCCTGTAATCGATGCATAGTCTCATAGATCCATCCTTCTTCTTGACAAATAGAACCGGAGCACCCCAAGGTGAAGTGCTCGGCCTCACGAATCCTAAGTCAAGTAACTCCTGTAACTGCACCTTCAGCTCCCTCAACTCAGCTGGTGTCATGCGATATGGTGCCATAGAGATCGGATGTGTATCTGGCAGCAATGTGATCTCGAACTCGATCTCTCTCTCAGGAGTTAATCCTGGTAGCTCATCAGGAAATACATCTGGATATTCTGACACTACTCGGATGTCCTGTGTCATCGGCTCCTGGTCAGATACCTCCCGAACAAATGCAAGGTATGAATCACAACCCTGATCAACAAGTCGCTGGGCTCGCAATACTGAAATGTACTCCATGGTGGAGTCATGTATAGTACCCTCAAAAGTGAACTCGGGTAGATCAGGAATCCTGAAGACAACTGTCTTCCTAAAGCAATCAACCAGTGCATGATGAGCGGATAACCAATACATGCCCAAAATCAAGTCGAACTCATCAAGCGGTAGAAGTTGATAATCTGCGATCATCTCGTGACCGCCAATTAGTACGGACAAGTGCCTGACTATCAGAGAAGTGATAAATAACTGTCCACCTGGCCCTCGGATGTGATATGGGAAAGATAGTGTATCTGCAACTCTATCTAAAGAAGCTAGTTGGTTAGTCATCTCCTGGTCTGGTCGGTGAAGTAATCGTATCTATACTCTGGGCTGGTCCTGCAGGTGGTCTATCTGCTCGCTGCGACCTAGAATGTCGAGCGGAATCTGTGCCATTCACAGATACTTATGATATATGCTTTTTCTCTTCTTGGGATATAATATGAAAATTAATGAAATCGGTGGCATCTGTGGTTATTTAATTCGAATGTCATATTTCCCTTCTCGGACTCACGACAAGTCGGAAGACTGTCGCTATCTGGAAACTTATGCGATCGAAATTATAATACTACGAACGTGTGTATCGGGGTAATACTGCTCTGATACCAAATTGTAAACCCCCGAGGATCCGGGTGCCCGTTTACGACACATTTCGCGGCTTTCTATTCACTAGAGATCGCATAATTTATAGAAAAATAAGGAATTTTTTTGTTGCATCATCATTGGCATCTGACATACAAATTTATAACCACAAGGTAAAAGAGACAAATAGCACCAAAATCTTATTTCATTAATCTCATATGATTTTAAAACATGTACAATGTCTGTCTGTACATACAACATCCCAAAAATTTGACTGAAGAGAAGAAGCATTTTACAATATCAATTGAACTAAAAACTGTAACAAAAACTACATACCGTCTGGTACAGACCTTGTCTCCTGGAACCCTGTACAGCTACTGAACAATAGACTCTTTTCCTGCCATGCGTGCAAGGAAGAAAATGAGTCACAATTGTGAATACAAACCCGTAGTTTAAAAATAAATGACAAGTAATGTATTATGTGCAAAAGAGAGCAAGTAGAAAGGTGGAACAAATATAATTTACATCTACTTGCATAAGTAAAAGGGTTTTCAACTATTTGGTATTAAGTTCATTTGTTCTCCCCTTTTTTTTCCATTCATCCCATATATATATAGTTATATAAAGTTTAGATGACAAACCCTAACATATAATGATTTCCTGTGTTTTAAGATCATGATTTTGGATCTTGGAGATCATGTTGCGGAACTTGATGGCTACTTTCTTGTCATTGAGATCATGTCATGGTTTTCGATAATGGACTGATATGATGATGATGAATTTGATCCTTAATTCTATTTACTCCTTCTAAGTTAGTGGATAGTCTGTGGTCTTGGTCTGTGTGTAACCTCACACTATGACTCTAAGGTATTTAAAAGTACCTTAGGGTTGGGGTGCCTCCGTAGGCATGCTGTGTTGTATAATGCATCCTAACTAAGTTCCCAACACGTCCACTAACTTATAGGGTTTTCGAATCAGATTAAAGTCACTTCTAATCAACTCAATTTTAATTGTGATTTCCTCCAAACTTTCACTGTAACTCTCTCAGATGTACTCTCAATGATGTAGATATTGATGTAGATACGAATGATCTGGATGTAGAATCGCCAAGTCTGTTGGCGAAAGAAAACTCAAGCGGTGAAGAAGCCTACAAACGGCTCTTCCGGCTCGCCCTCTAGTTGATAGGACGGTCCAATAGAGGGATAGGTCAACTCCCCAACTACGCCACTGATACGGGTGAGAGGGACTTCCCGGAAAAGTCACTTTAGAAAAACAGCCCGACCGGTAACGGGCAACCGAGCTCGTACGTAAAACTGAAAACCAAGGATCCCCCGCCTGGGTATCCTAAAACAGAGGGTCTGCGGAACTGGTCTAAAGTCAGGATCCCAACGAGGCGTAAAAACACTACGAGCTCGCGTAAAAAAACCGAAAAGGGACTGGGATCCTAGACCCCCGCATTAAGCGGCCGCTGCCCTAACTGGGCTTCCTATTCTCCCGCCCAGTTAAGGGTCACCACGCCCTCGCACGGTCAGGTGTAGAAGTCACCATGACCGTCACTTATAAATATTAGTATCACCGATTCCCAAGATTCTCATGGCTAGGATAAGTTATAAACCATATACAAGATCATCCTTCAGATTCTTCACCTATGTCGACTATTAAGATGACACCAAATTACTTAGGAATGATTTCAAGTTCTAAACTCCAAATTCTTGATGAAAGACAACTTGCCGCCAGCATCTAACCCCAACTTGTCACTTTTGAACATTTATTACTTAGTACTATATAATTTATTACAACCATATGCTATACGTATTTCTCATATGTTTAAGTTTTGGAAATCCTCCTTTGATCCTTGGTAAAAGAGAGTAATGAAACAAGAGATATATACTTTCTAGCATGTTTACTTTTTGGAAATCCTCCTTTTCAATACTTGTGTATTTCCTCTGATGTCCCATTAGTTCTTAACCAAGTAAGTTCTGACAACGTGTGGTAATCCACATTCCTTGGAATGGCAATTTATCTAGTCGTGTCGTTTCCTTCTTGTAGTTATTCAAAATCGTCGAAATTGCCATTTTCTTTTGCCAACATAATAACAATATTTATCATTGGAAAGGATGTTTATTTATAATATAATATCAGTAATTTTAAAGATTTTTTTTACTTAACAATTTATTAATATTCTGATCATCACTGATAAATAGTCTTTTTATTACTGAACATTGTTTAAATTTTAGTTTAACTTCCTAATTCTTTTCTCAAATTCAATATATTACCCATTTTTTTCCAAGTTGCGTATGATTTCTTATCGAAAGAAATGATCATTATGCTCAAGAAGAGATCAATTAATTTAACAATAACATGATATTGCCTTTAAGTATCCCTAAAATAGAATTGCTTCAGTACAACTTTCCTCAAATCTATAAATGGGTGCAGAATTTCAGGCCTTCTCAAAATCAATAATGGTTAAAAGGAAATGTTCAATGAAAGTCTAAAGGCAGATAACTTAACCATCAAAATAATAACAAATTATTCTTTGTTAAAAACCTGATTCCCAATCATGAATAGCATACTTCTTTGTTCACATAATCTTAATAAGGGATAGAAATGTGGAAATTCGTTGTAGTGGATTATCCCCAACCTCAACCCAACCATTTGTTGTTATGAAAGAATGTATAGAGATCATACTAATATGAAGACATTATATATATATATATATATATATTTACAAGGCAATTCCATGAAATTAGAACTATTTCATAGCCCTTCAGAACTACCAACACCTCTCACTACCATTATATCAGTTAATATGAGTATGTAGCTTCTTCATTGATAAAAGACGAGTCCAATGATTCCTATCTCCCTATATAGTCAAGAAGAGTAGCAGGTTGCACTGCAGAATAAGATTGAGTTAAATTAGATGGAGTCCATATCATAATAAAGTGAGTTGATTTAAGCACTGATAGAGATGCAATGTACTTAGATCTTCTGGCTGTAACCATACAGGAGATTGTTGTTGGTGGTGGCAGTACTGGTCGACACTAGTGCAGTGACTTGCAATTTCTTACCGTATACAATCACATATTCATAAATGTGATTGAAAATAAATTTACTAAATTTAAAGTCTAAATCTGGAAATTTGCCAGTTTCCAGATCTTACAGTAGAAATTTTTTTATAATAAGAAGTCTGGCTGAGGATAAAAATAAAATGTCTGATTAAGAAATAAAAATTTAGATCTGAATAATGTGAGATTGTATATGTAACAAAAGAAATGACTGAAGATTGTACACAAGATTGTAGTATGAAGGTTGAAGATGGTGCATGCAAGGCAGCAAGTAGGAAGGAAAAGGGATAGTACCTTTAATTTAGATCTCCAAGATAGAGATCACAAGCATGCAATAAGGAAAGTTGCAACAACTCTAATTGACAGGAGTTCGGATAGCAGATCCAGCCTCTTCTTTCCAGCTACTGATCATGGCTAGAGCTACAATTGGTGGCTGCAACAATGCTTCATGCAGCAGTAGACAAGAAACTCCAGCAATGGCTGTAGGTTGCTGAAGGGGGAAGCAACATGAGGCTCTTTACCTTCTGCTGGAAATTAACTTGAAGAGGGGAAATGGTGAAGAAAAAGGGAGAGGAGAGGTTGTTCTCCAACGGCTGAAATGTTGGAAAGATTTAAGAGAGGAAATTTTAGAAGAGGGAAGAGGTGACGTTGGGGAAGGGCTTATATAGGAAAGAGGGAGGGTTTTGGCTTTGCCAAGTAGAGATTAATTGTGGGCCAAATGGAAAAAGAGTAAGGAATAAGTGCCATATGTATAGCTGTGCTGGTTTAAATTTTTTTTATTTTTTTTATACCGAAGGAGTCTGCTACAGCTACAGTTACCAGAATTTATAATATTTATTATTATCTTTTTAACCAAAATTGTCTTTATTTGTTGTAAATAATTATCGACCGTACTCTTGCCTCGAGCGTCAGATTTTGACGTGAAATATCTTGTTTTGATCGTCTCGGAATGACGATCAATATGAGTATAATATTCATATACTTCCGATCGGGTTTTGAATACCCGAAATTTTCGGATACGGTTTTTGTTTAAGGTTAAATTTTATGATTTAAAAATATCAAACGACCTCCTATTAACGAACGGTCGATTCCGTTGGTCTTATATCATTGAATCGTATCTAATGACAGTCTCGCTTTGTTTTACGGTTTCCGAATTTTCGTCGCGGCTTTTTTCGCGGCGCGCATTACAAAGCGATCGATTTTTGGTCGATTTCACCCGAACAACTTTTGATTCACGATCAATTGATCGTTTTAGGTTATCTAATATGGTCATATAACTTTATTGGGTTAAACGGACCCTAATCGGGTCGGATTCGGGTCTGATTGGAAACCGGATGTTACACTTGAGGTATGTTATGAGAATACAATCAATATTGATGGATCTGACGATTTACCTGAGCAGGATGTGTTACAGAGGCTAAATGAGGATGCAGATGATTGGGATCTTCCTATTGCACTTCGGAAACAGAAGCGCAGCTGCGCGTCATATCCTATAACATCCATTGTTTCTTTTGATCGCTTATCTGGAGAATTCAGGAGCTTTGTCATTGCACTATCGGCGGTGGATATTCCACAGAATTACCAAGATGCGTTGAAGGATAGTAGATGGCGTTTAGCCATGGAAGAAGAAATGGCTGCTCTTCAGTCAAGAGGTACCTGAAGCCTTGTTACTGCACCTACCGATGTGTCTACAGTGAGCTGCAAGTGGGTATTTACGGTTAAGTAGAATGCAGATGGCAGCATTGACAGATACAATGCACGTCTGGTTGCTCGTGGCTTTACATAGACATATGGGGTGGATTATCATGATACATTCTTGCCGGTTGCTCGCCATTCCACGTTACGGATCCTCCTCTCTGTTGCGGTTACTCGTGATTGGCCACTATTCCAATTAGATGTCAAGAATGCATTTTTATATGGTGACTTGCAGGAGGAAGTCTACATGCAACAATCACCTGGTTTTGCTGTTGAGGGGGAGTGTTCTAAGGTGTGTAGACTTCATAAGGCTATCTATGGCCTTAAGCAGAGCCCCAGAGCTTAGTTCCAGAAGCTCTCAGACCTGTTTGAAAAATATGGGTATAGACATTCCAATGCAAATCATTCCCTGTTCGTACAGAAGACATCTGGACGTATTATTGCAATTATGGTGTATGTAGATGATATCTTGATTACAGGTGATGGTGGACAAGGAATTCAGAGGGCGAAAGAAATGTTGGGTCGTGAATTTGTCACCAAGGACCTTGGAGTTCTTAGATATTTTCTGGGGCTGGAATTCGCCAGAAATCCTCATGGGCTGGTAATGATCCAGGGAAAATATGTCACTGACCTGTTGAGTGAAACAAGAATGCTTGGTTGCCGACCTGCCACTACACCCATGGATCCCAGTATGAAATTAGATGATGACGACACTGATGAGGTGGATAGGAGAAGATACAGAGAACTGGTGGGCAAGCTTCTCTATGTTACTATTACCAGACCCGATATCTCTTTTGTTGTTAGTCGGGTGAGCCAGTTCATGGAGCAACCACGTCAGGTACATATGGATGCTATACATATGATACTCATGTATCTTAAGTCATCTCCAGGTGCAGGTCTACTGTTCAAGAAAGACAAGGAGATTACTATTTCAGCATGTGCAGATGTAGATTACGCAGGATGCCCCAAGGATAGGAAGTCCACCACTGGATTTGCTGTGTATGTCAGAGACTCTCTGGTCTCTTGGAGAAGCAAGAAGCAAACTGTTGTAGCAAGATTCAGTGCTGAGTCTGAATATAGGGCTATGGCCCAGGTCAGTACATAAATGATGTGGGTGAAAGCTATTCTTACATATCTATATATAGAAGTCCCTCTTCCTATGGCTTTGGAATGTGACAATCAAGCTGCCCTATTTATTGCAAATAATCCAGCATTTCATGAACGAACCAAGCACATTGAGGTTGATTGTCACTTCATACGAGATATGATTCAGAAGAGGTTTATTTCTACATCCCATGTTAGCTCAGGGGACCAAACTGCAGACATCTTTACCAAGGCGTTACTTTGAGGGTCGTTCCAGAAGTGTTCGTCCAAGCTGAGCATGATTGACATCTATGCTCCACCTTGAGGGGAAGTGTAGAGATATATGTTATTCTATTTTGTACCATTTCATATTTTCTCTTTTTCTTTTAGACTCTTGACGTATTTTACCCATAGACTACTCTCCTATATAAGAGAGCCTAGGGCGTATGGAATAAACAAGTCTCTTATTTTTCCCAACACATTTCACTTGAGAAGATCGTTGGTCTTTCTTTCTCTTGCATTAGCCAACCTGAATATATCTTTATGGTCATAGTCTGTGACAATTTCATCTGTACAATCCTTCGACATAGCTTTAAAGGATGCTTTTTTAGGTTTGGGCTTTATTTACACCCATCCACTCCACCACCAAGCCTCCTTTTGTTCTGGAGCTCCTCCCTTTGATTCACCTAGCATCTCTTTGGCTACCATTTGGATACAAGATGCTAATACCTTCCACATCTCGTTTGCACTTCCGTTACAATCCCAAGATAAGTTTTCTAAAACCTTCTCCATGAAGCTTTGGTTGCTTCAATTGAAGATTCCACCATCTAGCTCTTGTGATCTTGAAAACCCTTCTTTTCTTTACCAGCTCTTTTATTTGCACATCCATGACTAACAAACGATGTTAGGTAGTCAAACTCTTTCATGGGATTACTTTGCAGTCTTTGATGGAGTTAGACATGATTCCATTACATACAAATAAAAGATAAATAAATAAATAAATAATGTGATCTTTGTGATTGGATATTGGTGAAGTCCATGATTAACTTAGAATGTTAAGCTATGCCAAAACCCAATCCCTCGCAAGAACATCCTTCAAGGTTGTGTAATATATCATTAAAAACGAGAATCATAAAGCATTCATACTCGATTGAGTATGCAAGACAAAACTAACTTAAATATAGCCCAGTAGTTTGGAATCATGCCTATCATTTAAAAGAAACTTGAAATAGAATTTATTTATAAGATTATATCTATAGTCAAAATATGCAATTTCTATGAAAAATATAAATAAATATATATCAAATTAAAAATGAAAGGAATTGAAATAATGCTTATTTCTTCTTAGATGGGTGTAATACATTTGATTATGTAATTGACCCAGTTTCATCCATAAAATAATGTCGCAAGCTAAAGCAAGTAAAATGTAAGAAACAAAATGGTCAAAAATATCTGATAAATGTACCGAGCAACTATCCCAAATTTATTTTCTGTTAACGAAGATTAGAAGAGTGGCGTCATACGAAGATCAAATGGTATCGTGTGGGAGGGGATTATGTTGTTTGAGACGGGCGATGACATATCGGGGAAAGGGGCGGTGGCGTTGTACTGGGAATAACACTGTGCAAGAAGGGGTATCATCGAAATGGACTGAGAGGGAATTGGATAGGTATATTGGCAGTCAATGGTGAAATGAGAGAGAGAGAGAGGGAGCTGGGAGGGGAATAATCGAACATGGATTATGATTTTGCAAGTAATAGTCATACTTTATTATTTTGGAGATTTAACATTTGCCTTTCAAGAGAAAAGAAAAGGTCATATCAAGAGGACTTGTATCTAAGATTGATATTGGGAAAAATGACATAAAGGCATTGATTATGTTCTTACATAGAATTCAAAATAGGAGCACATAGATCTTATATATATATATGTATGTTTGTTTGTTTGTCTGTATGTATTTATGTATGTATGTATCTACATGCACACGTGTGTATTAACGGATTGGATTGGATCGGATTTTGGTAAAGATCCGATCCAAACCATACTTTAAAGGATTTCAAAATTTCCAATTCGATCCGATCTGTTAGAATGATAAAATCAAAACAATCCTATCCAATATCATCGGATTGGATCGGATTACAGATTTTATCTGTTCCGTGTGCATCCCTATCAAGAACGTCCGACAGAAGGAAATGTTGAGTCAAACATAAGCGGAAACTCATGCTACCCACTACATGAGTGGCCTTAAAGCAAAATGGCAACCCTCCAAGGTCACCACAATGTCCACATGCTCACTCGACCATAGGCCATCAGAAACAATCTCGACAACTCTCACTCATCCCAACAATGCAGTTTGAAACGAGTCCAAACATCAAGTGGTGGATGGTATGCCAAAGACTTGGAACATGCCCCGAGGATCGTACACCATGACACTGTTGCAAAAATAAGGGTGCCTCTACACCATGCAGAACACATATACATAGAATATGTCCAGGGAGACGGCATCCCTAGTAAATCCACAAGAAGGAAATATGAGAAACGTCTACCCACTCTCTCCATCGCTTCCTTACAAGATGATGAGGAAGCAATAAGAATGTAAGGAACTTGATCCTTCAATGCATCAACATGGGTTACCTGCAAACGGGGACGGGTCTCGTCTAGATGTTGCGACTCTCGAAAGTTCTCCATTGTCATGTCGGAAGTCTCCTACCATTGCATTGAAGTCTCCTCTACCCTCATGGGAGGAGTCTCACGATGCAACGACTCCTTATGCATCTTTATTTCACACCGCCAGTGCCCCCCCCCCATCCTGGACTTGAAGCAGTGGACCACTACCTTCGAAGAAATAAGGGTCCGGCAACCTCTTCGATGAGTCACCACCGGCCAGATGCCATCTCCACCTTCACGACTCACAAACATCTCCCTGAGATCCTGTAAAACTCCTCACTGACCCCCTCAACGTCCAGTTCCACAACCATAACCCTAGAGGTTGCAACTCTATCATTATCGGGGCTCGAGGCCCAACTAGGGCTAGCAAGGAATGTCCCAACCCAACCTCGCGTAGCACCAAGTTCGTGGGAATAAACTCTAGGTGATACCAGATGAAAGTGCAATTGAGGAACATGAGCTCCATGACCTCGCACGAGTGTGGAGGAAATCCTAAGGCCCCCAGTGATGTCCCAAGCAATGTCGCTGATTGAGAAAGCCCCCTCCTGCGATCGCTCGAGAGGTACCTCCCACCGTTTCATTCACGATTTCTAAACCATATCAAAAGTTGATAATCCTGGAATTTCAGGGAAGAGATGGAGCGAGCGGGTGGGTGGAAGCGAGTTGAGGGCCGACGATGAGCTCGAGGGTCGCCTCCAAGGGGCCGAGGCCATCAACGTAGGCTACAGGAAGGGGGTGCGTCGTTCCGTGGAAAGTGTCTGCGGTGTGGCGGTGGGGACACCGGGTCGCCGTTTGTCAGGACCCGATCAAGTGCTTCGCTTGTGGTGGTAGCGGGCACCGCAGCTTCCGTTGCCCTTGTCAGTGGGGTAGAGGTGGGGAGGCGGTTGTTGGGGATGACACACAAGCCCGGGATGGGTATAGGAGGTTGGTAAGAGAAAGAGTCTTGGTTGATGTTTCTAGAAAATCGGGTGATGAGTTGCCAGGTGCCATAAAGGATATTGGAGAAGTCATGGGCCGTAGTTTTGGCGGGGTCATCACCATGATCTGTAAAGGCGTGTTGTGCGCCTGGGACCTAGATGTTGGGGAGGAGGCAAAGCTGCTGAGTTTGTCTCGTCGCACTGAGGGGAAGATGCACTGGAGGTTACCGTTACCAAGGGACGATATGGAGGAGATGGTGTGGGGGGAGACAAGGATTTGCATTCGGGGCACCCTGTGCTTTGTAGGAGCCTGGAAGTGGTTCACGGGATGATGGCTCCGGTGTTCCAGGTAAAGGCGGTTATTTCGAACGGGCTCCTGTGCGGTCAGTCGGTTGGGGTGGAGGTGGTGGGGTGCTCCCCAATCACACAATGCCATCTGCACACGTCGTGTGCTTCAAGGGTTACTTTTTTCATGTGCACGTGATTTGGCATGATGTTCAGGTGCACGACAGGAAGTCAGAGCTCGAGGCTGCATGGAGGACGGGATCAGAAGTGGTTGGAGCCGCTTTTCGGGATTTCGAATCGCACAACCCATTTCGAGAAAAAAGGCAGACTTTCTGGATGCTCATAGTGATGCGCTCTACGAGGCATCGTTAAAAGGCAGAAGGATGCTTCATACGCGGATGTCTTATCGGGTTTCTCAGCTGAATCCGGCCGGACCGGGTAGGGGGGTCCTTTATATTTGATAGAGGGGGTCCGACCTTGAATTCACGGATCAAAGATGGGGCAGACCAATGCTCTTTTGTGGACCGCCTGATGGAGCTGGGTTCGGTTGCAGGTGCAGGCGGGGCTGAGATTCTGGATCCGGAGGCTCCTTAGGAATCCCATCGGGGGGTTTCTGCGACAGGGAGGTCAGTGGTGGCTGCGACATTGAATGTTTTCACGGTCACTCGGAAGGGGATGATCGAGATGGAAGGCATGCCGGGTCCCGGTGGGGAGGGACCCTTTGATTGAGTCGGGGAAGGCACCGTGGTGTTGGAAGTCGGAGGTGCTCCCAGTGGGGAGCGGTGTCTCCCGTAGGGCGGTGTACGCGGAGTCGATGCCCGCATTCCGAATGGAGGAAGCAAGCTCAAGGACATCTTCAGGAGCAGGGTCGGGGGAGGTGCGAGTCGTTGCCAGCTTGGATGGGTTGGGGGCATTTCTAGGGAGCTTGGTGAAGGTCAACAATGGAGGGGGGGATTTGGGCGGTAGTACGCTTGGAGAGGAGTGAAGGATCGGAGGAGACGACGATGCCTGGAGATCTACCGGGTCTTCGATAGGCCGAGGGCAGGTATGATGTCGTCTAGAGAGTGGTGGCTTGAGCGGAGGGTTCTCGAGGAGCCAACCACGGAGGGGCGACCTGTAGGTGCGTCGCTGGTCGACGAGATCGAACATGTGGTGGTGGGGCTTTGCGATCAGATGGGGGAAGGTCGGGGGATGGTTTCAAATGATAGGTCTGGCAGAGGGGCAGGATTGGAGATGGAGGCGCTGAGATGTCTGCGGTTGGTGCTGCCGGAGGGGTCATCTATGGTTATCCAATGAAGTTGATCACCTGGAATGTTCGACGGTTGGGAAGGTCAGTATAGAGGGTGGCTGTGTGGAATCTGGCATGGAAGCAGGGGGCTGATGTGCTGATGTTGCAGGAGACGAAGGTCTCGCGTGGTTTGGTTGACATATGGAAAGAGGTTGGGGGCACCGGGTTGGTTGAATGCTCATGAGTGGATTCTGAAGGGGCTTCTGGGGGTATTGTAATGGGGTGGAATGCGAACAAGCTCAGCTTGGAGGGGAATGAGTTGCGGGGAAGATACTCTATCACGATGCTCTTGAGGCGGAAGGCAGACTGTTTGAAGTTGCTGCTCACGAATGTGTATGGCCCCTGCAACGGGATTTGCATGGCTTCTTTGGTGGAGGTCCTGAATGCGGCTAGGGACGTGGCCTTTGATGTTGCTTGGGTTCTCGCGGGGGATTTTAATGTCACTTTGATCTCGGAGGACCGACCGGATGGACTCGGGGGAAGAGATGTTGGTTCAACGGAGCTGAGGGAGGTACTGGATGAGCTCGGGCTTCAGATGGTTAATGCGGCAGGATGCGTGTACACTTGACGGAATGCGAGATCCAAGTCTCGAATTGATAGATTTTTCATGTCTCATGCGGCACTGGCGATCTTTCCCTTGATGGGGGCTCGCGCGCTGCTTAGGGCGCACTCAGATCATACTCCGTTGCTGTGGGCTTCAAGGGAGGAGGTTCGTCCTCGATCATTTTTCCGTTTCGAGCGATCTTGGATGCTTGAGGAGGGTTTCAGGGAGTATGTGGTGAAGTTCTGTGAGGAATGTGCTCCTATTGGGTCGACGACGTGTAGGATGGCGACCGAGCTGGTGTCTTTGAGGAATTTTTTGTGGGATTTCAATCGTTCCAACAAAATGCAGCGACATGCCAGGAGGCTGAGGGCACAGAAGGGGGCTTGCAGGTTGGACAAGTTGGAAGATGAAAGTGCACTATTGGAGGAGGAGTTGGCTATCAGGAACACACACATGCAGGAGATTCTACTTGAGGACAGAAAGGAGGAGACCGCATGGAGGCAGAGATCAAGGCAACGATGGTTGCGGGAAGGAGACGTGAACACAAGGTTTTTCCATGTGTCGGCCAGTGGAAGGAGACACAAAAATCTGATTACTTCTATTTATGTTGGTAGGGTGGAGGTGGAGGGTGATAAGGACGTGGGAATCGCCTTGAGATCTCATTTTCAGGTCTTTGGGAGAAGGCGTACACGTATTGGATGGGGCTAGCTGGGCAGGGGCATTTCACAGATCTTTGCCTCGAAGGTCGTGGATCTGGTGAGAGGATTCACAGAGGAGGAGGCCAGGCGTGCACTTTTTCAGCTCAATGCGGATGGAGCTTCGGGTCCCGATGGGTTCTCGGTGTTCTTTTACAGGGAGTTCTGGGAGACTGTCAAAGGGGACGTGATGGCAGTTCTGGTGGAATTCTGTGAAGGAACAAGGGATTCGAGATGTTGAATAAGGCGGTGATTTTTCTACTTCCAAAGAAGGAAACGTCGGTCAGGGTCGAGGACTACTGGCCTATCACGGTGTCTAATGCTATCTATTTGATGGTTTCAAAGTTTTTGTCGAACCGATTAAGTGAGGTTTTGCCCCGAATCATCTCTCCCGAATAGACGGCTTTTGTTCCGAGAAGAGCAATGGCAGACGACTTGGTCATGGCTTCGGAAGTGGTATCGGATTGAAAGAGATCAAAGGCAAAAGGGGTGCTTTGAAAGGTGGACCTATCCAAGGCATACTATTCGGTGGACAAGATATTCATTTGGGCTTCACTGGAAAGAATGGGTTTCTCGGAGATTTGGGTTGCGTGGATCAAACGGTTTGTTACTACAGGTTCTCATGTGGTGCTCATTAATGACAGACCAGAGGGGGATTTCTTCCAGCCGTAGAGAGGAATCAGGCAGGGGTGGCCGTTAGCTCCACTATTGTTTGTGATTGTGGCAGATGCATTAGCGGTAATGATGAGGTTGGTTGTGCAGGGAGGTTGTTTTTCTGGGTATTGTAGGGATGATATATCCATTCCGATTCTTTAGTACGCGGACGACACTGTACTATTCTTGGGGGCCGAGGAAGAGAAGATTCAATGGCCATCAATTATCATGGATATCTCCGGGGAGATTTCAGGACTTCGTATCAACAAGGATAAGTCGGTGGTGGTGCTTTTCGGTCTTGAGGAGGATGAGGTGTAGCGTGTTTCCGAGTTGCTTGGGTGCTCGAGGGTCGCGTTGCCTATCACCTACCTGGGGCCTCCATTGGTGATTGGGAGGCCGAAGGCTGAAGACTGGAGGATGCTGTAAAGAGGATAAAGGCAAGGTTGGCAGGATGGAAAGCGATGCTGTTGTCGAAGGGTGGGAAATTGGTGCTCTTGAAGCACGTACTCTCGGCCATTCTGATTTTCTTCTGTTCTACTAGGTCCTTACCTGCAGGGGTCTGCGTCAGAATTGAGGCGCTGAGGAGATTCTTTGGTCGGATGGGCGACAGGACAAGAAGGACGTCAACTTGGTGGATTGGAGCAGGGTGACATCGGCAAAGAAGAAGGGCAACATTGGAGTGTTTCGTTTGGGGGACATGCACAAGGCATTTATGGAGAAATGGGCGGTGCGTGTATGGAGAAAGTCACAGGATTTGGTGTGTTGTTTGCTCATGACAATCTACGGAACTACCATGTCGTTGGAGGTGGTCCCGAGTCGGGTTCCTTTGTCGCTTTGGAGGGGGATTTCGGCGATCGTCCTAGGATTGCTTCTAGGTTGAGGCCAGCTCTGGGGATGGTTCCAGCTTTCCATTTCTGGATGGATGACTGGAAGGGGGAGGGAGTGCTGGGGGAGCAGTTCCCACATCTTATGCGGTTGGCAGTTAACAGGGAGACGCATTTGCTGGAGGTATGGGATCGGGAGGCCTGGTTTCCGATGTTTCGATCTGAGCTATCGGAGCAGAGGGTGGACGAGTTCCTTTCTCTACAGACGGAGTTGTTGCGGTGCGAGCGCACATCGTCGGGGCGAGATCACTTTGTATGGGGAGAGGGGAGGTTCTCGGTGCGTAAGATGTATAGGCTTCTGGTGGAGGATGGGGTGGAGGTGCAGGAGGAGGCGCGGGTCGACACGGGCTTCATTTGGTGAAGCAAGTGTCTAACAGAGTCAAGGTTTTCTTGTGGTTCTTCAGGCTGGAGAGGATCCTAACCAAGGTTCGCAGGGGGCATTTGATGGACGGGGAGGACATTGCTTGCAATAGGTGCGGCTGGCTGAGGGAGGATGCGGATCATTTATTCTTCTCGTGCCCTCTTTCGCAGTAGGGCAAGCATCACGTGGCTTACGCGAGGTGATGCGCCGCTTTCTGGCTTGATATACGTGCAGTATGCGGATTTGGTCACGAGGATTTTTTACCCGTTTGCGATTTGGTGCGCCAGAAACAAGGTCATCTTTGCCGGGGAAGGTTCTAATGCACTCAATGTACTGGGGCATTGTAGGGCACTATGTTTGTCACGACGTATGTGATGTGATGTACTGTCTTTCTTTTTCCCTTTCTTATTATAGTTATATATACAATGCGCGGTGGGTCCCAGCTTGGGACACCACTCTCTTTTCTCTCAAAAAAAAAACAAAAGTTGATAATCCTGAATGCACACTCTTTTCACGAGGACCTGAATGTAAAAGTCATCTACAAGGATCAAAAGATCTGGAGGCTTGTGGTATGCTCTAAAACCCCCGTGGAGACTGTTATAGGCCCCCTTATGAATAAGGCGTTGGTGCTTGAGAGTTGAGAGTAATATATTTGGTGTTTTCAAAATGCTGTGGTCCCTGTACACTGGTTGTTGGAGTAATATAGTTCTTTTCAAATGCAATGCGTGCTATTTCTTGTAATAAGATCTTCTAACTTCTGTGCACTGTGATTATATAATGTACTTTGATTTCCCATTAATTAATTAATTTTCTTAATGTTCCTTATAACTGGAGTGGTACAGTGGAAAAAAGAAAAAGAGAGCACCACGGGTCGCCAGTGGAGATAAAACTGGAAGAGGGCTCCGACAATTTAGCATGAAAGGTAATAATATAATTAGTGCATTTTCAACTCCCAATCTACTTATCATGATTACAAATTCACTTATGTGGTGGAGGAATTATTAGGTTGCAATACTGACATGGATTTTATGTCCACCTTCTGAATTGCATCATTTCTCATTAGTGACTATTTTTTTATCAAGCTTAAAAAATGAGCAGTTACGTTGAATGAACATTTGCATGCACATTTTGATAAATTATCTCCCATCTAAATTGTGAACAGTAAAAAATGTACGAGCAATTGGGCATCCCTATTCGATGCAGATTATCTTTGGATCAGTTGTTTTCACATGGTATGATAGCCACTTTTATCAGGAACATGGTTTAAAAGGACAAGATTTATATAGATAAATAAAAAGATGTATACCGGTATCCTTGTGTAAGGGATCTAGTTGGTGAGTCATGCAGTGAAGCGTTGGGAGAGGACAATTCAAAGGAGGTTAAATAGGTTAGTTACACGTTGCCACGTTTTGTGCAAAAAGATCTATAATCGAGCCAATGCTCTTTTCAGGTGTAGAATATAAAAGCTGTAAAGACAAAAGCAAAGACTGTTGGGAGAAATAAAGTGAATGCCATAGAAGAGACCCTAGGGCTCTCTTATATAGTAGAAAGGCCCAGGTTTAATTACAAGAGAGATACATAAAGGAAATATAAATAAGAAAAACAATAATGTGAGATACAAATATCTCAATTCTCCCCCTCAAGCTGGAGCATATATCTCTATGATGCTCAGCTTGTAACACTTCTGAAATGGACCTTTAGCAAGGGCCTTGGTGAAAATATCCGCAGTTTGATCTCCAGTAGTAACATAGGAGGTGGATATGAGACCTTTCTGGATCATATCGCTAGTGTAATGGCAATCCACCTCTATATGCTTGGTCCGTTCATGAAATACATGATTATTGGCAATAAATAGAGCCTCTTGATTGTCACATAAAAGATGCATGGGAAGAGAAACCTCAATAGCAAGATCAATCAACACAGATCTAACCCACATCATCTCTGCGCTTCCCTGTACCATGGACTTGTACTCAGATTCTACGCTAGATCTAGCGACCACTATATGCTTCTTGCTTTTCCATGATACGAGCGAGCTCCCAACGAAAATAACGAAGCCAGAAGTAGACTTCTTGTCTCTTGGACAACCTGCATAATCTGCATCTGCACAAGCTGTCACCTCAAGAGATGTATCTCTGTTGAATATAAGACCAAAATCAGGTGACGTCTTCAAATATATCTCAAGATCATATAGACTGCATCCATATGAACCTTCCTAGGTTGCTCCATGAACTGGCTAACCTTTCTCACAACAAAAGATATATCTGGTCTTGTGATAGTTGCATATAGGAGCTTCCCAACAAGTTCTCTATATCTCCTCGTATCTACCTCCTCAGTGTCATCATCATATAATTTCATACTCGGATCCATAGGGGTAGTAGCAAGCTTGCACCATGTTATACTTGTTTCTAAAGAAGATCTGTCACAAACTTCCTTTGGATCATCATAAGACCACGCTGGTTCCTGGCGAACTCTAATCCAAGGAAGTATCTAAGATTGCCAAGGTCCTTAGTCACAAACTGCTGACCTAGGAGCTTCTTGGCATTTTGAATGCCCCGCTCATCATCCCCTGTGACGATAATATCATCCACGTAGACAAGAATAAAAACAATACCTCCTTGTGTCCCCTGAACAAAAAGTGAGTGATCCGCAGTAGACCGCACAAACCCCTGTTGCTCTATCAACTCCGATAACTTCTGGTACCAAGCTCTCGGACTCTGCTTCAGGTCGTAAATCGCCTTATGGAGCTTACACACCTGCTGAGAACCCCCCCCAGTAGTAAACCCTGGTGCCTGCTGCATATATACCTCATCATGTAGAAATGCATTCTTCACATCAAGTTGGTAAAGAGGCCAGTCCACTGAAACAACAACTCATAAAAGAATGCGAAGTGTCGAGTGTCTGGCTACTGGAAAAAGTTATCCTGATAGTCCACCCCATAAGTTTGGGTGAACCCACGTGCCACAAGCCTCGCCTTGTAGTGATCCACACTGCCATCTGCCCGTTGCTTCATTGTAAAGATCCATTTGCATCCCACAACAGAGACACCTGGAGGAGTAGCGACAATGCTCCAGGTACCACGTGACTGCAAAGTGGCCATCTCCTCCTCCATGGCAAGTCGCCACCTATTGTCCTGTATTGCCTCCTGATATGTATGTGGGATAGTAACAACTGAGAGTCCCACAACAAACATCTCGTACTCTTCTGAAAGATGGTCCAAAGAAACATGCGCAATGGGAGGATACGTGGCACATTGGCGACGTGACTCCTCAAGGAAATAGGTATATGCAGTTCATCAGCCTCTCTGTTCTCTGGGATCAACTCCCCCTATGCAGTGTCATGCGGAACATTCAAATCTCCAGTGCCGTCAGTAGAAACAATGTGCTCATTACATATCTGAGGCATGCTGGATGATAGGGAAGGCACATGAGCAGAGGGGCGAGTAGAAGACCTGAGAATGTAAAACCGTGGTAGGAACTGCGTTTGGGTAGGAGGAGGTGGAGGTGGTGGAATTGGAGATGACTGAGGCTCAACATGGGTGCAGATAGTGGAGATAACGGAGGTGGAGGAACAACAACATCCTCACCAGAAACATCATTAGACAACCTGCCACCTGTAGGAGAAAAATACATAATAGACTCAAAAAATGTGACATCAGCACTAACGTAATACTTTCGCCCTACATGATCAAAACAATGATACCGTTTTTTGATACGAGAATAACCAACAAAGACACACTTGACAGCTCTAGGTGAGAGCTTGTCATGGTCAGGAGTCAAAATTGTAGACAAATGCCACATATCTAAAAACTCTAGGAGTAAGGGAGAACAGGTCATTCTCGGGAAACGCAATCGAGAATGTAACCTTTTCTCCAAGAACTATAAACAACATGCGGTTCTCCAAGTAGCAAGCAGTGAGAACAACATCCCCCAGAAAGAATGAGGAGCTCGACTCTGAATCAGAAGCGTCCTCGTGACATCCAGAAGATGACAGTGTTTACGTTCAGCCACATCATTCTGTTGTGAAGTAAAGCACAAGAGGTCTGATGAACAATACCAAGATGTATAGGAAGCGGAAGCGGAAACGATAAACAGAGCATAATAACAAGAAAGATAAACATGGAAACACCATGATTTTACGTGGAACCCTACTCCGTGAGGAACGGGATGAAACCACGGGAGAAGCCCTCAAAGGGGCGTGTTACGCATTGCTTTTTCTCAATGGATACAGGAGGTCTGGGGCTCCTTATATAGCCTCTCCAGAGCCTCCATGTCCCACCACTGGACGATGTGGGACTAAACAACTGGATGGGGTAAATGGATCTCCTCCAGGATCTATTTACCCTACTACAACACAATAGGCGCATACAACTTATACTCCAACACTCCCCCTCAAGCTGGAGCATGCAATGCTCAGCTTGGACAAACAGAAAGAGACTCAACTCAACGCTACAGGACACTACGGACAATATCAACCCAACGGCACATTGCTGCAGTCGAGGACGTTGCTTCTCATGCCGTGCAGGTGAAAAGGACGAACGGGCTGGAGTGTGAGTCAACTGAAGACTCGGAATCTGACCATCGAGTCTGAACTGCGCCTGAAGTCTCCTCGTCAGAGAACTGGGTCTCTCCCATCTGGCTCAGGGAATGGTGCACTGCTCTGGTGTACCTATGATACCACATGAAAACCCTTGCCCTCAAGGGAATGATCCTCTGCTCTGGAGTCCCTATGGCTCACATGAAAACTCTGGCCGAACAACAACAATAATGATGGGGACCTCGAACTGATGATGGCAACATATGCTCATCTGACAATGACCGCATACTCGTGCGTGTCTGAAACTGGACTCGGAAGACAATCGTCGAGTCTGAAACCAAACTGTAGAGTCTGATCATCTGGCTGGTCTGGAGACTGACATCTGAATATGGAATCTGGATCTGGAACATAAGACCTGCGACTCTACCCATACTCCCCCTTTCTCCCATACTTGTCGGAAAACATGGATATCGACCAAGTTGGGAGAAGACAAGATAAATAGGGGAAAAATGAAACAAAATAAGCCGTTACAATTTTTTCGGCTTCTCAAATCATGAATTGTGGCCGTTTCAATTTTTTTACGGCTCTTTTTTTCGCATTTTTTTAAATTTGCGTACGGCTTTTTTTTTCTCCTTTTTTTGTACGCGCCTCTTTTTTTCATTTTTTTTGAAACAAGAGGTCCATTTGGACCATACAGTAGTAACCCCTCAAAAAAATTTCAGCCGTAGCCCTCTGGGCTTTACAATAAATACCCCTTTTTTTTAACAAATACGATCCTCCTTTTTTTTGACCGCACGCCCCTTTTCTTAATCAGCCCTCACTTCCCTTTTTTTTTCATTGCACAGACCCGACCCATTTGGGTCTCTTGAATTTTTTTTTAAAACTGCACGGGGCTCTAGGGTTCCCAATAGTGGGAACCTTTTCTTTCCAGGATGCCGCCCACGATGGGCCTCTCCCCTGGCATGCCGCCTGTTGGGATCGCTGCCTGGATGAGAAGCGGTGACGCTGCCTGAGTCATTTGCGAGCTTGGGATATTCGACCTGGGAGCAGAACATGCTCCGCCTGATGGTTCACTTGCGCCGCCGCCTGCGCGAAGAACGCCTGGAGGTTGCGTCTGTATGGAGGTTGCGGCTGTTTGGGTGTTGCGGAGAGGAGGTTCATGTTGGAGAGGAGGTGTTGTCCTGGCGCGAGGAGCAGAGTAGCCGCCGGAGCCCTTTCGAAGCCTGGGGGCTTGAGGGCTGAGCGCGCCGCCTGGACACATGAAGGAGGGCGCAAGAGGTGCGCGGGGGCCGAGGGTTCGGATTCGTGGCGGCGTGGAGATCTTCCGCCTGGGAAAATAGCCACCGCCTGGTGGGTTTGATGGCGGTATGTTGCCTGGAGCCCTTACGCCAGAAGGTGTTGGCCATGGAGCCTGCGGGTGCGCGTGAAAAGGCACCGCTCGAGATGGGATGGGTGCGCGTGGAAAGGCACCGCTCGAGATGGGATAGCACGCCCACCTGGAACCCTGGGAGGAGATACCATGGCTGAGAGGAACCCGTAGGGTTCTGAAGGCCTGGAAGACTCGCAACAATCTTTTTTTTCGTCGATCTGGAGTTGCGCAGGGGTGCGCCGCTCGAAGCCTGGGACTGGATCTTCACGGAAATCGATGATACCTTCAGATTTAGGGTTTTCAATAAAACCTTAGAACAATGGATCTCTAATCTTGAACAAATGACAACATATTAATCTCCAATAACAATGAATCTCGAACACATGATGAACGAACGTAAAATCCTCGAGAATCGACCCGCTCTGATACCATGTTACAAAATCGGAAGCGGAAGCGGAAACGATAAACAGAGCATAATAACAAGAAAGATAAACATGGAACACCATGATTTTACGTGGAACCCTACTCCGTGAGGAGCGGAATGAAACCACGGGAGAAGCCCTCAAAGGGGCGTGTTATGCATTGCTTTTTCTCAATGGATACAGGAGGTCTGGGGCTCCTTATATAGCCTCTCCAGAGCCTCCAAGTCCCACCACTGGACGATGTAGGACTAAACAACTGGATGGGGTAAATGGATCTCCTCCAGGATCTATTTACCCTGCTACAACACAATAGGCGCATACAACTTATACTCCAACACAAGATATTGGAGAAATGCAGATAAATGTAAGGTAGAAAACTCCAAGGCATTGTCAGTACGAATAAATTTCACACTAGCAGAAAAGATGTTTTTGACTTCAATAAGAAAAGATTTAATGATAGCACCTGCTTTAGACTTATGTTTTAACAAGAACACCCAAGATAATCTAGAAAAATCATCCACAGCAACCATATAAAAAATACTTTCCTGATGATCAGGAACACGACTAGGATCCCAAATGCCAAAATGGACTGACTACTATGACGACTCAGACGACTCAGAAAAGAAGAACGATAGTGCTTTAGCTGACATGCTTCACAATCCAAGGTAGCACGGGTAGAGATCTGAGGTAGAACACGACACATCTTCTGAAGAGGAAGGTGTCCAAAGCGAAGATGCCACATGAAATGAGAGACAAATCCTGAAGAAATAGTAATGACTCCAGCAGATGGTGGTAGGGCAAGCTTGTATAGACCTCTCTGCTCACGGCTACATCCAATCACCCTGCCCGTGAGTATGTCCTGAAACACAAGAGAAGAGGGATCGAATATGCACGACAATGTAAAATCTTTTGTAATTTGACTAATAGACAAAAGATTCATCTGAAAGTCTGGAGCATATAAAACATTCTGCAGATGCATAGAAGGAGCTATAAGAATCTCCCCCTGACCAACCATGGGTAGATGGACCCCATTAGCAATCACCACGGATCTACCAGGCGTGATAGGCCTGTAAGAACTAAAATGTGTCTGATCGCCACACATGATGTGATGCTCTAGAGTCCATAATCTAGTCTGTCAAATCCGAACTGCTATAACTGGTAAACGCATAAACCATACTTGGTGAACTAGACGAAGCTCTGGCATTAGCTGCTACATCTCACGAACTTGCAACTGAAGTGGTAGGTGCGCTCATCATCTCTCGTAATCTGGACACAATATCATCAAAACGTGCATCATGAGCAGGGGCATAAGTAGGCTCTGTCTGCTCAGCAACACGGGCAGACACAGGATATCCATGCTTCTAATAGCATGTCTCATTATAATGACCAGGACGGTGGCTCGACCATGAGGTCCACGCTTATGAAACCGTGAAGTCCCCCCTCTGTCTGCTCAGCAACACGGACAGACACCGGATATCCATGCTTCTAATAGCATGTCTCATCAGAATGACCAGGACGGTGGCTCGACCATGAGGTCCACGCTTATGAAACTGTGAAGTCCCCCCTCTGCCACGAGAGGATGCCATAGCAGAGGGAGTCTAGGCCGTAGTAGTAGATGAGGTAGTGATCCTACTCAATCTCTTGTATACCTCCTCCGTTGGAGGTATCGTCTCTCCAGTCAGAAGTTGAGTACGTGTTGCATCGTACTCCGAGTCAAGAGATGACAGAAAGGCCCCTGTCATAGTGGCACTCCGATATGACTGTTGCTGCTTTGTGCTGGTAATAATAGGCATGAAGCTGTGAAGTTGCTCAAACATGTTCCTAAGATGTGAGAAGTGGGAATGAAGAGGTCGACCATTCTGCTTGGTCGAGAAAATGTCATATTACAGCTGAAGAATCTTGCTTCATTCTTTGCTTGCTTGTATGTGTCTGCTATGATGTCCCACATAGCCTTAATTATGGGTCGATTGACAATATCATTGGCAATCTTCGTGGTGAATGTCCCGGAGAGCCAAATACGAGTATAGGCATTGTCTTGCTTCCAAGAAGCATTGGCCTAGTCTTGTCCGCTGGCTCCGAATCTGTCAGAATGTGCTCCTTGTTATGGTACCGCATAAGGGTGCAAAACTGCATGAACCACAACTCGTAGTTGGTCCCATCTATCTTCGCGATGGGAGCCGGGCCCGTGAAGACACCGGACGATGAGAAGACTTCACCCTTGTTCTCTGACATTGTAATCAAGCCATCGTAACGCGGAAGAAACTGAGGAATCGACTGAGATGAGATAGTCTACACAATCGTATGGAGGATTGGTTGTATCTGTAGACTCATTAACCATCCTCACCACTTCTTATTGTGGCCTAGAGTCGGAAGACGTGATTTATGTGTAAAATCACGAAAACCGAACAAAATCAAACCTTAGCGGCCCGCAGAAACGATCAAACTGCATCAAGAACCCGGAGCTGGGGCTGAACCGGCGAGAGGAGTGGCCGATCTGATCACGTGGCCACTGCGGGTGGATGGGCCGCTGTTCGGCAGCCCTTGGGAAGCACTGGAGAGCCCCAGCGGCAGCCCCGGATGGCTGGGCTGCTTGCTGTGGCGGTCGGGAAGAGGGGCTGGGGGGTGGGGTAGCAGCGGCGGTGGGAGGGTGGTGGTGTTCCCGGCGGCTGCGGCTGCGGGGGGGGGGCACGTGGAGGGGTTAGGGTTGGTGGGATATGGGAACTCCAGTCTAGGACCGTTGCTCCGATAAAGTGAATGCCATAGAAATACATAAAAGTCGCTGAATTTCTTTATTAATACAAGGATTGGAGAAGATAACGACGCTGAATTTTGTTTATACCCATAAAAGGCACGCATGCTATGTTAAACTGGCTACTTTTTAGGAAGTTATTATGCTTGTAGCTTGTATATGGGGACCAATGTTATAACATGTCTAAGGTGCATGTGGACTGTTATAATGTACCGAAACAAGGAGGAAGCCTCAAGGAATTTGAGGTGTAAATCTCAGTTATACACGAGAACTTCTAAAATAAACAGAAGTATTTACATATAAAGTACACTTACTAGGAAAATAATATAACTAACCCGTCCGTGCCTATCAATAATAAATTGTTAAAAAGCAAGATCTTGGTTCAATTCCTCCTCAGAGGTAGATAAACAAATTAACTACTATAACACAAAAGTTCAATTCAATGATTAGAATTTGACAAGATATTTGCATCACCAACATTGTCCGATAGGTTAAGTGGTATAACGTCTCTAAGGATCACATTGATCTAGAAAACAACGAAAAATAACAAGTTAATAAAGTGTCCATTTTCAAAATGTCCATTTAGTATATTATATAATTTTTATAAAAATTACTATGCCCATAACTCTCTATACTTTCATAATTACACCATGACCCATCCATAGTTTGAATTATACATAAATCCCTGGATAGTTGTTAACCCTGTGTTTGGAATTACATGGCATAACTTTGTGTTAACTTATGTTCTTCCTTGTGCGTTAGATTTGAAGGAATGTATTAAAATTTGATGAATTTACCCTTATAGATACATTCTATCTGTGAATCATGCTACTCTTTATCATCCTCCCTCTCCCGCATCCTTCCCCACCTTTCTCCTCATCTCTCCCTCCCCCTATTCCGAGGCCACAAGCTCCTCCACCCGATGACCTCTCCCTTAGTAGTCACCGCCATCCCCAATAGCCCCTCCCTCCTCTCGCCAACTTCTACCATATGACCTCTTACTCCACTATCGTCGTTGTCATCGTCACCCCTCCCCCGTCCTTGCTGCCACCACCCCCTCCTCCCTCGTTGTCGTTGTCATCACCTCCTCGCCACTTGATGCGTGTCCTCCTCCTCCTCTGCCAAGTCCTTGGAACCCTCCTCCTTCCAATCCCATTCTTCTTCTTTCACAGCTGGGACCCAAAGATGATGGATTTCGGGCTTGCATAGGGATATAGGGTGTCAGAGAGGGTGTCTCACCATCATCGAGGGAGATCGAGTTCACGAGGGAATGGTTGCAATTGCAGTGAACTTGGGAGGTCCTAAGGACACAACTGAGCGTGGTATGCGTCATGTTGATGACGATGCGAATTGTAGCGACAGTTGTAGAACCTTTATGCGAGTTAAGGTCTATTAACACGGTGGTTGTTTGACAACGACAAGGTTGACAATGGAGTGTGGTGCCACGGTTGCAATCGCTCGAGGAGCGGAACTCCAATAGGGAGCTGGGACACAAAGATGCGAGTTCCTTGAGGTGACACCAATGTCGCAAGATTGATGACGTCTGTGGGAGCACGAGTGCAATATGAACAAAAATAGGTTTATGAGGATGTTGTTGCTCCCTTTGGAGCTCGATGAGACATCATATATATTGGGGGGGGGAGAGAATGGGGGAGAGGGATGGAAAATGGTGAATAAAAAAGGCATGTTTACCACCCTAGGATTATTTACATCGCATGATATGTTTAAATAAAAGGCTGAGCTATAACAGAAATCAAATAAACAAGCAAATGTGCATAATAACATATATAATACAAAGAAAATTATTTACAATAACCATATTATTTATAAGATAACAACAATAAAGTCTTCTCCCATATTAAGTATGGTCGATTGCATGGATTTTTTACGTCCATTCTAATCTATTTTAGGTCAAGTTCAAACTTATATCTAAATAATTAAGATCCCTTCGGATAGTCTCCTTCCAATATTTCTTGGGCGTTCCTTGCCCTCTCTTAACCGACTCAACATCCAAAAACTTGCATCTTCTAACTAGTGCATCAGCATACCTCCTTTGCAAATGGAGAAACCACCTTAAGAGGTTCTATCTCATCTTATCCTCAATCAGAGCTACAACAAGTTTCCTTCTGATCACATTGTTTCAAATGTGATCTTTTCTTGTATGACCACATATCCATTATAGCATTTTCATTTCTGCTACTGTCATTCTCTTCACATATAGGAAATAACCATAAATCTGAAAGAAAGAAGATAACTTTAAATTGGGTTAGAAACTAAACTTTCTACCTGAACCAAGGATAATCAATACAAATTGGAGTCTACCTTGGATCTGTGTTACTAGATTGTTAGTGCTTACTAAGGTGCAACCATTAGATATTAATAAGTAATACATAATATATGTATGCTTTAATCAAATTTAAAGTTATTTCATCTCCATGGTTAAAAGGAGGTGAAGTCCATCGTTAAAAAACGTGAGTCTCGCTGCTTGGTAAGTAAGTCTAGGTGTTAATGGGGAGAGGATGTGCTCCTCTTGTAGGAACTCTAGGGTAGTCCCCTTGTAATAAAACTATAAATCCTAATGCGTTGCTAATACATGGATGAGTTATACAAACAAAATCACGAACAAATCAACCCTTGTAAGTAAAAAAATATAAAAAACCCTTCAAAGTTAATTCACTAGCAAAACAAGCAATGAAGTCATGCAATATGGGTGATATAGATGATACAACGTTGATATCGACATAATATCAATGACATCGACTGATATCAATCCTAGGATGCAATCTTTTCCGGGTCTGACTACTACACTACCTGCCTCTTTTAGAGTGCTCTGGATACTAGCTTCTTTCTGTAGCCGAGCAAGTATGGGAAAATTTGCATTGAAATCCTCGAATTTCAATCTTTACGACACTTCACACTGATATCTCATTATTATATCATGAGATATTGATGATATCCTGCAAAAGGATATACTGAGAGTATATCGATACCTCAACATCGATATTGATATATCACATATATATCAATGATATATCACGATATCTTATACCATGAATACTAATGTATGGCTAAACTATATAAAAACGTGTACACCTGTCACTTATCTTGCTCCTGAACAAATTTGTTGCGACATGAAGGCTACAAGCCAACTCAACTCTTCGAAAAGCCATGACATATAAGTGTAGTATGCGTAAGGGTGGATCCCCTTGAGATGGCGATCAAATCTTCACATTGATATCAAAACTGCAAATCTCTTATAGAGTTAGAGTTTGGGCAAAGGGATAGGATGGCTCATTTAGGTGGAGGTATCAGACCATCGGTCTATAATCATTAATTACTCTGATACAATGCAGGAGAAAATGTTCGAATTGTTAATCATGAGACTTCACACCCCTCTTATATAGGAGATGCAGAGAGTCCAAGGTTACTGAGAAGATTATAAAATATAAGGGGGAAAGGTAAAGAACAGAGGAAAACAAGTATAGAAATACATCTCTCTCACACAATCTCTTAGAGTTATGCTAGTCAGGCTTGTAAAAGTCGAGTCTGGGAGGGGGGGAGAGGGGTTCGACTAGGCTTAGTCGGCCAATAGTCGACCCTCCCCGACTAATCGAGCCGACTTTTAATGGTAATTTTTTCATTGCTTTCTTATATGTGCTTTTTTCATTATTTTTTCCGATCCTGTTTGTCTGTTGTTGATACTAATCTTTATGTCATTTAACACAAATATTAGCTTGCATCATTTAACACAACTGTTGGCGATGTTTAGGATATTGTGGTAGGGTATGGTGGCACAAGGTGTTCGACAAACTCTGATAAGACACAACATGATATGATCTTAAAAAATATCATTTATCTTTTTTCTCTACAAGAGGGCATCAACAACAACAAAGCCTTTTCTCACATTAAGTAAGGCCGGCTACATGGTTTTTTTGCCTCCATTCAGATCTATCTTTGGCCAATCTCGGGCTTAGGTCCAAAAACTAAGATCTCTTCGTATAGTCCCATTCCAACACTTCTTTGGCCTTCCCCACCCTCTCTTAACCGGTTCAACATCCCAAAACTCGCATCTCCTAACTAGTGCATCAGCTGGCCTCCTTTGCACATGGTTGAACCACTTTAAGTGGTTTTCTCTCATCTTATCCTCGATCGGAGCTACACCAACTTTCCTTCTGATTGCATAATTCCTAATCCGATCTTTACGTGTGTATCCACACATCCACCTTAGAATTTTCATTTATGCCACTGCCATTCTCTGCACATGTCTATGGTTCACATGCCAACATTCAGATCCATAAAGCATAACATGTCTCACGTCTGCTTTGTAAAACTTTCCTTTGATTTTCAAAGGAATCTTATTATCACAAAGAACAATAGATGCTCCTCTCCACTTTAGCCAACCTGCATTTATTCTATTAGTAACATCTCCGTCAATTTCTCTATTATGTTGCAAAATAGATTCCAGGTATCTAAAAGATCCTTCTTTTGAATGTTGTCGTCACCAATCTTCATCCTGATTCCTTCACTGTTGCTTCCATCAAAAGTGCACTCCATATATTCATTCTTAACCCTACTTATAGGAAATCCTTTAGTCTCCAATGCATGTCTCCAGACCTCAAGCTTCTCAATTACTTCATCTCTAGTCCCATCAATAAACACAATATCATCAACGAATAACATACACCAAGGTATCTCATCCTGAATGTGACTTGTCAACTTGTCCATAACTAAAGTATAAAGGAATGGACTCAAAGATGAACCTTGATGCAAACCTATGTTTATGGCATAATAGTCAATCTTCCCACATTGATCTGTTAAAATAATTATTTCTCTTTATATTGTTATCTTGCAATTTTCTATTTTCCTCGGTCTCTTTATGTAATTTTTCCTTAGAGCTTTTCTCCTATATAAGAGAGCTCTAGGGCTACGGTGAAATATAACTTTTCATTTCACACATTTCCACATGGTATCAGAGCTCCGGTCATAGACCGGAGCCTGTGCCCTAGAGCCCGACCCCACCGAAAACCCTAGCGCATGCTCACTCTTCACGTGCGTCGCTGCCACTGCCACCTGCACCACGTGCGCCTGCCGCCTGCGCCACCGCATGCAACCCCTTTCGTTGCGTGTTGCTGCTGGTACCCCGCATCCGCACGCTGCCGTCAGTGTCGCTCGCGCCCCCGCATGCATTCCTGTAGCCGTACGCCCACGCCGGCATCACCTACGTCTCCAGCGCGTCCTCGTGCGCCTTTCGTGTGCAGCTCGCACCGCTGCAGTCCCCTGGTTCGGCTCGTCTTTGGTTTTCTAGGGTGTAAAGAGATTATCTAAAACATCCTAGCCACCCAAAGAAGCTTTCAAAGAATGGAAGAGGTTGTGGTATGAGTACGATTCCGTGATGACTGTGGTCTTTCTAATCGCTCTTGACCCTGAGTACGATGCTGCTCGAGCCTAGATCCTTACCGATGCCACCATACCTCCAATGGAGGAGGCATATCGCAGACTGAGCAGGCTCTCCATATCATCTGGTGGTACTCAGGTGTCGTCTTCTACCATGGCAACTTCTCGTGGTAGAGGAGTGACGAACCGCGATTTCACCCTTGTAATTATGTAGAATTAACAGGTTCGTTGCAGTCGGGTAAAATCGGATGCGTCAAAAGACCGCTTGATTTAAAATAACAATCAAAGCAAAATAAAGCGGTCGATTTTATATTTTACGTGGGCAAGCCCAAGGTCGAGCTCAGGAACACGAGCCTCTTAAGTGATTTACCTAGACTTTTATTACTTGAATTAAGCGATACATTAATAGTTCATTGGTCAATAGAAGCAAAGACAAGACTCTATGCATAAAGAAACATGAAAAAGACATTTTTTATTATTTATTTTTTTAACATGCAACAAGATGCAAGGAAATGCATTGCGAATATGCCCTAATTGTATAAAATATTGAGCAATTAAAACATTAGTCAATTTCGGGAGAAAAATTCCTAAGAGGCGTAGTTGGAAAACAATATTCTCCAACTAAGCCAAAAAAATTTTTTTTCTTCGAATAATGTATGCATATCGCAGACAATCTGTGCGATATAGGAAGACGCATTTATTCTATGCGCTTTACGTTAGCGCATACTTTGTGTGCGTTTTCTATCTATAGCGCAGACAATAGCTGCGTTATACTCTGCTACCGGCCAAAAAAAATAAAGGAAGGCAACCTATAGCGCATAGAATTGCTGCGTTATACTCTGCTATGCGGCCAAAAAAAATAAAGTCAGGAACAAGCTTGGACAGAACATAACCACAACACCAAGAATTGTAATGACTGTACTTCTTCATCCATAAGATATGTACAAAATTTGAAGAATGTTTGAATAGACGTCCATAAATAGCCTTCATTGCTTCCAAAATGAGTACATGAGGGGTACAATACAAAAAAGTAAGACTGCATTGACAAATTTTGTTTACATTACATATCTATCTCTTCCTCCTCCTTTGGTATGCAGTCCTTCCAAATCTGAGATCAAGATCTTGTTGTTGAGAACTTCCAATGCCTTCTTCCTCTTCAAAGGTGGGCGCAGGTGGCGGTGTCAATGTAGCATACGCATGTTGAGCTTCTTCACCTCGAATGTTCCTTGCAGGAGCTTGTGGAGTTGGCATCTCGCCGGTTCGAGGTTCAACAGGCGGTGTGACAAACTGTGTCTCTAAAACAAAGTCAGGAACGTCATCCATATCCTGGTGTCCCTCCTCCAAGTTGTCGCCATGTGCAAAATCTTGTTGTTGTGCCCTAGCCCTAGCCCGACCTCGTCCATGAGCATGTTGTTGTGCCCTAGCCCGACCTCTACCTCTTCCACGTCCTCTTCCTCTATCTTGGATGTCCTCTTGCTGCGTGTACTCCTCGTTCAAGATCATAGCATCTACAAATTGAGTTGCTAATGACCGCTCCATCTCGGCCTTGGTCTCTTGTGCTATGTCTCTATACTGGTAGTGGCCAGGATCTCTTCCTCTTAAATTCATAACAAGATCCCATCTTTGCATCTGAAAAATTGGAATAAATGTGATTTTACATAATAACAAGTAAGCGAAATATATTTGCGTTATGTATACTTACATTTTGGATATAAGTCTGAGATTGACCCAAGACAGATCTGAATGGAGGCGAAGAATCCATGTAGCCGACCCTACTTAATTGTGGGAAAAGGCTTTGTTGTTGTTGTTGTTATGTATACTTACATTGTAGGCTAGGATTGCACCTAATCTCCCCACGTATCTTCTGGTGATGCGGAGATACCAACCCATGTAATCCGGAGTTGTGCTAATCCCAATTGATTGGTCTATGTGGAGAACTCTATCATGTCGAGACATCCAAGCATTGATGTGGTCAACATGCTTCTCTCTCCAATCTACATCCACCTTACCCCATAGATCGATCGCATGTAACACCTCGTCAGTGTCGCAGGGAGCTGGAATACTCTGGCATCCACCGAATTGGCGTACGACACGGTCCGGAAAGTAGTATTCGACCACGTGGAAGTAAGTAAGTGGTACACGTGACGTCCAAACATGCTGACCATCGAGGCAATAATGTGGAAGCCCTTCCAAGATGTCGCTCCCATACGGCATCCACAAAACCTGCACATACCAGAATTACATTACTCCATGGATAATTGAAAAGAATTAAATTTCCAAAAAAATTTATACCTGCTCTGGCGATTGCATATCAAATGCATCACGATATGGGCGAACAACGTGTGTTGGTTGCCGTCTATTCTCAAAGTCCGCCCTCCACCGAACACCTAATGGTCGCCCGTGCCATTGGGGCCTCAATCTAATGACAGGGGCTATATGGGGAAAGTGCTCCCACGCCCAAAGCTGTAAGAGGATAACAAAACCTCCTATCTCCTCAGTTCCCATGTCTGCAGCGTAACAAAGATGCCTGTACAAATAAGCCAAAGTGGCAGATCCCCAGCTGAAAGTACCAGTAACATCAAGATCGGATAAAAGCGGTAATGTTATAATCGATATCAACGATCCGCTCTTGTCCGTGAATAAGACACCTCCAAGGAGCTGCAGGATGTACGCCCTGGCATGACGTATCAATGTCACCTCATCTGCATGGTCAGGCACATGTGCAAATGACTGATACAACCAACTTGCTAGCACTCTCGAGCCTTGGATCTCGTTCTCCAAAGGGCGAACACCAAGTAACTATTCGCAAACATCAGCCCATTTCTCTACAGTCGATGTGGCACCGGTCACCGCCATGCCATCTACTCTCAATCCCATCAACACAGCTACATCCTGAAGAGTAATCGACATCTCCCTGTTGGCCATATGAAATGTATGCGTTTCCGGCCTCCATCGCTCCACCAAAGCAGTAATAAGATGCCAGTCCAGGGCTATGAACTCCAATTCAGTAACTCCACCAAAACCTGCCTGCACAACAAATGGGCGGATCCGCTCATCCAGTGGTATATGTCGTACCAGCTTCTCCCTTCGCCGACAACGTAGCCATGATGAAACCTGTAATTATGATATGAAGTGAAACGAACATAATAACTATCTTTGAAATAAATAGAAATTCGTAACTGCATATCGCAGGATTTCTCTGCGTTACCTACAGAAAACGTATAGAATAGCTGCGCTATTCTATAGCGCATACATTTTATGCGATATCTCTACACTATACAATAAAATGTACTAAGCCTTCTCCCACTATAAGTAGGGTCAGCTACATGGATTCTTGCTCAAATCCATGTTGAAAGATTCGACTATTTTTTACGCTGGCCGTCGACTACCTAACGCAACCACTGCAACAGTGGGATTTGAACCCTGGTCTTTTGTATGGTAGACACACTGTACTACCACTAGACCATTAAGTGGGTATCTCTACACTATACAGAGAAAAAAAATATTGGTGGCTTACTCGAAGAAAAATTATTTCTAGTGACGTTACTTAGGAATTTCCCTCCAATTTCGAGCTCAAGTCATTAAGCAAGCTTATCGATTAATTCAGGCAAGGCATAAAAGTACTATATAAGGGACAGTTGGCTATTAAAATAATGCATCAACATCTAGAGTGTCAAAACAAAGATTAACCTATACCATTAGAAAGAGAATTAAGCTAGCTTCAAAATGAGACCAAAATCAATTAAAACGGAGTTCGCATGCTCAAGTTATTAACAAAGGAAACTAGGGGCATAAACGTAAGAAAAACATAAAGATAACTAGCAAACAGATTACCGGGAGGTACTAGAATGTAAATACAAATAAGCACAAGGCCTTCCCTGTAAATTTCCCACACGTACGGGGGTATATATGCAATTATTAAAACCCGGAGGGGGTCGGGCGCAAAATACCCCATGCGCGCATGGACGGCACGTGATGTGTAACATCCGGATTCTAACAAACCCGAACCCGACCCGATTTTGGTCCGACTAACCCAATAAAGTTATCCGACGATATTAGACAACCTAAAACGATCAATTGATCGTGAATCAAAAGTTGTTCGGGTGAAGACCAAAAATCGGTCGCTTCGTAATACGTGCCATGAAAAAGCCGCGACGCAAATTCGGAAACCGCAAAAAGCCGCCATCATTAGATCCGATTCGACGAAATAAGACCAATAGAATCGACCGTTCGTCAATCGGAGGTCGTTTGATATTTTAATTTCACAAAATTTAGCTCTAAACAAAAACCGTATCCGAAAATTTCGGGTATTCAAAATCCGATCAAAAGTATATCAATATTATACTCATTTGATCGTCGTCCCGAGACGGTCAAAACGTGATATTGCGCGTCAAAATCTGAGACTCGAGGTGCGTGTACGGTTCATTTTAAGTTTGTCAAATATATATATATATATATATATATATATATATATATATATATATATAAATTTTAAGTATCAGCAGCAATCGGCTACTGTCAGGAAAAAAAAGAAATATATAAATTTGGTTTTCTATATAACAACCACATAATAAAAAATTCTCCACTTGGACTCCCTAATAATTCCACTTGGCCGAAACTTATACCCCTCCTCCCTCTATAATATGAGCCCTCTCTCCCTATATAAACCACAGCCTCTCCCTCTTGAATCCCAAATCCCAACGTTAAAAGCATCTCTTTTTTTTCTAGCAAATTCCAGAAAAAGTGCCAGACGAGAAACCCTTTCTTCTAACTATTTTCCCCCCAAATTTCTCAAGCTTTACAGCCATTGGAATCCTCCAACACTCTCCTACTTCCCTTTCAAATTAGGAGCAACGATTGGGGATCTGCAGCTTCTCACGTTCAGAATTTCTTCCCTCCCTTGCAACTGCTGTCCAACAATGGTTTAAGCCAATGTTACATTTCAAATTGATCTCTAAACATAGAAGATCCAAAGGTACCACCCCTACCCCTTCTTTGCTGCCTTGCATGTACAATCTAAGCCATTTCTCTTGCTACCATATTTGCATATTCCATATAATTCATGCCTTGAAAGCTGGAGATTATGGTTGCATGTTAAAAAAATATATAGAGAGAGTATAAGATGGGAATTTGGGCATGAACTAAATCTTTGAATCTAGATTCCAGATCTGAAGTCTTGTTGGGAAATGAGGATCTGGATTTTTGTCAATTATGGTTTATGGTTTCTCAAAAAAATCTGAGTTCCAGGGATTATTTAAAACCTATAAAAATTTATAAAAATTTTTAGTTCTCTGCTATATATATACACTGCTAATGAATAGATATAAATATATGTATACATGTTTTATGTAAGTAATTATATATGTTCAACCAAGCTTCCTGCTACAAAAAAAAATTAAAATGCAGAATAAGACTGGAGATTTGTGTAACAGGGAGACGTTTAATGAATGGTCCACTGCCTGTTAGTTAACCTATCAAATACAGAGTTCAATATAATATATTACAGATAAACCGGGACATAGATGAAGTTAGTCGGTGCTGACTTTACTGTTGGGGACCCTAATAAGTTTTTACATTTAAATGCTTTCATATTTTGTTAGAAGGGTCATCAAGCCAGTCTTGTTAACACACTATGAATATGAATTTTTTTCGAATTAAATATAGTAACCAAAATGTTTAATGTATAGGATACTATTTGTTAAAGCATGTTTTCATAGGATAGGTGTCAGTTTATAAGCTCGGCCATTCCCTGGAATGGTAGTCATCATTTAAATAATAAATCTCTAAGATAGTATTTTAATCAACAGTGATGTGATATAGTATTTTTAATCAACAGTGATGTGATAATTATCATTTAAATTATAAATCTCTGAGATAGTATTTCCAATCAATAGTGACAATAGTGTATCATGCACTTAGATTAAATTATATGTGGTGGTACGTTGGAAATTAATTCATGTACCTGCACTAACATATCAAGCACTAACATATGAAGGTCTCTCTGCTAGAATTGTTGAGTGTAATCTCCAAAACAGGGTACATTTGTTTTTTTTCCTACAAGATCGAACATCTTTTATTCTTGATTTGAGTAAGAGAATAACATGATTTAAGTTACAACGAGATCACGAGCGAAACATATCAAGGAAAGAGCTCATGGAACTTGTACATGCCAATGTCCTCTCTGAAGATAAGATTGAACTGACTACTGTAGCAAAATTTAATACTATAAAATATGATATTAATGCTTTTACTCAATCAGCTCAATCAGTTTGATAGATCCTCCGATTTTGTTCGTTGTATATTCATCATGTATTATTAATTACTCCCCATAATATATATATATATATATATATATATATATGGGTTTTGACGAGTCAGGAAATATTGGGTAGAAGGCATTCTCAATCTTAGTTTTTCATTAAACCATACTATCAATAGTTCTCTTCATTGAAATATATATATATATATTGTATTCATATAGTGTTATGTCGAGCAAAGATAGATAAAAAGAAAGAGTTGGGAGTAAGTCAAAAGCATAAGCATGTAAAATGCAAAGATCATTTTAGAGTGGATAATTTTAGTATTCCTACAAGGATCGTTTTAGATCTTCAAAGCTAACAACACTACATGATGAGAATTGAGGTTGTAGTCAAGTACATCTATATGATGGTGCATCCATGATACCAGACATTTTGCCTGTCATGGTGACCCTTACACATGGCTGTGCGAGAGCGCGGTGATTCTCAACTAGGCGGGAGATAGGAAGTCCAGTTCGGGCAGCAGCCGCCAAGTGCGCGGGTCTAGGATCCATGTCCCTTTTCGGTTTTTATGCGAGCTCGCGGTGTTTTTACGCCTCGTTGGGATCCCGACTTTAGACCATTCCGTTGACCCTTTGTTTTAGGATACCTAGGCGGGGGATCCTCGATTTTCAGTTTTTCGTACGAGCTCGGTTGTCGTTACCGGTCGGGATGTTTTTCTAGAGTGACTTTTCCGGAGAGTCTCTTTCACCCGTCTCAGTAGCATAGTTTGGGAGTAGACATGTCCCTCTATTGGACCGCACTTCCAACTAGAGGGCGAGACGGAAGAGCCATTTGTAGGCTTCTTCACCGCTTGAGTTTTACTTTCGCCAACAGACTTGGCGATTTTACATCCAGATCATCCATATCTACATCTAAATCCTTTAGAGTCACATCTGAGAGAATTGCAGTTAAGGTTGGAGGAAATTACAATTAAAATTAAGTTGATTGGAGGTAACTATAAACTGATTCGAAATCCCTATAAGTTAGTGGACGTGTTTGGAACTTAGTTAGGATGCATTACACAACACCACATGCCTACGGAGGCACCCCAACCCTAAGGTACTTTTAATACCTTAGAGTCATAGTGTGAGGTTACACACATACCAAGACCACAGACTATCCACTAACTTAGAAGGAGTAAATAGAATTAAGGATCAAATCCATCATCATCATATCAGTCCATTATTGAAAACCATGACATAATCTCAATGACAAGAAATTAGCAATTAAATGTGCCATCAAGTTCCACAACATGATCTCCAAGACCCAAAATCATGATCTTTAAAACGCAGGAAATCATTATATGTTAGGGTTTGTCATCTAAACTTTATATAAATATATATGGGAAGAATGGGAAAAAGGGGTGAACAGGTGAATTTAATACCAAACAGTTGAAAACCATTTTCTATGCAGGTAGTGGTAGATTTTTTACCATATATACCTTTCTACTTCCTTGCTTTTGAAAATAATTAAATGCATGTTATTTTTATAAGTTTTTGGGAGGTACCAGAAACAGCTAACGCCTCTTCTTTCCTAAACATGTTTTGGCAGGCAAAAGGTCTGCTGTTCAGTAGCTGTTCATTATTCTAGACGATAAGGTTCATTATTCCAGACGATATGTTGTTTTGTTTCAGTTTTTGGTTCGGTTGATTGTGTATAATACTTCTCTTCTGTTCAGTCAGATTTTTTTGGGGATATTGTATGTACTAGCAGGCATTGTACATGATGTAAAATTATATGGAAATTAATGAAATGAAATTTTGGTGCCATTTGTCTCTATTATCTTGTAGTTATAATTGTGGATGTGAATGTCATGTGTAAACATAGCCGCACGAAAAATTTCCCTGTTTTTCTGTAGATTGTGTGATTTTGTGTGAATGAAAATGCCACGAAAGTAGCGTAAACGGGCACCCGGATCCTAAGGGGTTCACATGATGGCAGGACCTATCTGCAATTTGGAGAAGTTTCGGGGGGGCATCCTTGTAAAATACCCAGCCAATCACGTGACAAGCACGTAATGGCGAGGTTCGAGTGGCTTGCAGGCTTGGAACTGGCTCGGAGTCGCTTTGATGCTTCGGCTGAGGCTCGGGAGAAGGTTCGAGTGCTCCGAGCCTCTGGGTCAGGTGCAGCCTCTCCTCGCTGACACGTGGCCGCGTGTAGATCTTCTAATCAATGACGATGAACGATAGCTGAAAGAAGGCGAGGCGGCGACGTGGCTCTCTGATGGTTGTCCGATCAAAGAGATCTGACGGCAGCTGTAGCTTGCGATGGGGGGAGCGATGTGGTCGAGTGTCGGCCGTTGGATGTACACTAGGGAGGTGCATCCAACGGCAGCTGTAGCTTCTTAT
This sequence comes from Ottelia alismoides, assembly GCA_037367405.1. Classification (NCBI taxonomy): domain Eukaryota; kingdom Viridiplantae; phylum Streptophyta; class Magnoliopsida; order Alismatales; family Hydrocharitaceae; genus Ottelia; species Ottelia alismoides. The sequence goes on from JAZKJV010006582.1 coordinate 66,469, forward strand.
CTCCCATTTGACGGGCGGCGGGTTCTGACCTCCGGCGAAGTAGTGCGAGCTCCGCCGCCGGCTATTAGGTTCCATTGAACTCCATGAGGCTTCCTGGAGGTTGATGGAGGTAGCTGGAAGCATGGGCTAGACGCGGCATAATCTGGAGAAGAATGTCGACGCTTGGCTGCCGGAGACGGAGTTGGCAAAGATTGCTTCGACGATGGGTCTGATCGTTCAATTAAACATATCTGCAGTGTTAGTTCCCATATAGCCGAAGCATGCAGACTCGTGGAGTGAGCAAGATGGAGTGGGATGGAGGGCCATGTGGGGTGGAGAATGGAGCAGCCCAGTGTTCTTCTCCGATGAGTCGGAGAAGAAAGGGGGCGGAGCGATCTGAGGTTATGGAGGAAGGGGAAGATGCGTGGAGGGTAGCGCGTGAATCATGGATGTGTTGTGAAGCTTAGGAGATGTTTAATGGAGGGAGACATTGAACGGGGAGACCTAATTAATTAAGGGAAAATCGAAGAAAATGAGATGAAGAATCAGAGAACTTACCTGGGATAACGGCGGAGCGAGGCCCGGACTTGAGCTTCTTTGAGAAGCTCGGGGTCTTCGCTGGACTCCCCCGGCTACGAGGAGCAGCTCGACGGAGGCGGAGCTCCGCTATCCTGGCCTTCCATGGCCAGGGGTCATCACCGGGGGAGTCCGTCGTCTTCGCACTCCATAGTGCTTCCTCACTGTCATCGAGGAGTGGAGGCTTGCTGGGCGGCTCCCCACATAAAGGCGAACAAAGGTGAATGGCGATGGGGACGGAGTATTTCTTGGGACGAGGTGGTGGTTTCGATGAGCGGCGACATGACTTGCGTGGAGGTTATGGAGCGAGAGAGAGAGGGGTTAGCGGCGATCCATGAGTCCCGCGAGGATGAGGGATGACCGGGCTTGGACGTGGGGTAGTTCGCTAGTGGAGAAGATGGCCGAGGCAATGGGGGAAATGGGAAGGGGGAGGATGACGTGCGAGGTGGAGATCGTGGGCGAGGGGCGAACGGAGGTAGACGACAAAGCCTTCATCGTTGGATCTCACGATCCAACGGCTAAGATATCGCTAACGAGGGGCTACGATCAGATCTAGGGCGGCTTGATCGAGTGGTGAAGGGAATAGCCATGTGGCGAAAGGAGATGGGGGCGGAGACGAGCGACCGCGATGAGAGGAAGGTGTCGATCGGAGGGCTGAGAACACAGCTTCAGATGTGCGGTGAAGATGGAGAATATCGGATGGCGATAACGGAGACATGTGGCGAGCTGGAAAAGAGGCACTCACGGACGGATCTAATGAGATCAAGGGCTGGATCGGATGGTGAGGATGAGTTACTGGAAATGACGGCGGGGATTAGGGCGCCTAGAGTTGATCGAGCAGTGGAAAAAGAGGGTGTGTGGCGCACGAAGAGACGAGCCGCGTGGCGCAACTAGAAGGCGCCACGTGGCCCAATCGGATTATTTAGAAGAAGAAGGACGGATTTGGAAAAACTCAAAACGTGAAAGTTGTAGATCTCGATGAGCTCTACAAGTTTTATGTTGACAAAAAACGGAGATGAGCAGAGGGAGAATTATTTTTGTGAGCATTTTTAAGGGCTTAAAAACACTACGATTTTTATTTTGCTATTTTTTGTATTTTTAATTTATTCCACGACTCTGATAAATACAAGGATTTATCTAGTTTTTATTGTCACTTAGTCTAAGTTAGGGGGTTAATATATGCGAATTAGAGCCATGAAATTGGGTTTCATCGAGGATGTACTTTACAGTTTTGTGGTTGAGGTGGATGTGGAAGAGGAGGAGGCAGTCGACGTACTCATCAACCATGCACTTACTGCCACAGGCCAAGTCATTCCGAGGAAACATGCTATTCTAAGCATGGGTTGCCCGCGTCAGCATGCATGGCAGAACAGATCTAGCATGGCAGCAATTCCTCAATTGCATCTGATCAGAGATTTGATGAGTTAGAAGCGTGACTCAGGGAGATTATGCCCTATCCTGGGTCATCTAGCTCTCCATCAGGATCATCAGAAGTAGCAGCTTCAGCCTCTGCATCTACATCATGTATAACATATGCTTTTACTAGCTGTTACAGGGCAGACTTGTCGGAGTGGATCATGGATTTGGGAGCTTCTCATCATCTCTATGGTGACAAAGGGAAGTTTAGTATCTGTAGCCCAACTCAGTCAAGTAGATCAGTTGTGATAGGAGATGGAACATACTCTCCCATTACTAGTCAGGGGGAGGTGCAGTTAACTCCTGCAATGCGGCTTCAGAACATCCTTTACGCTCCTGAATTTTCTATGAACTTACTATCTATTAGCCAGATCACCAAGGATTTACACTATCGTGCCATATTTGATCCTTCTGCTCTTGTGTTTCAGGACATCTACATACTGGTGCAATCTCCTTATGTTGGTTCCTCCTCTCTCAGCATCGGATCTGTTTCTCCATGTATGTGGCATCTTCGATTTGGTCATCTTCCTCTGCAAAAGATGCGTCATGTTGTTCCTCAGATCTCCCATCTCTCTACTTTTCAGTACGAGGCCTGCCAGCTTGGGAAGCGTCATAGATCCACATTCCAGAGTTGTCAGGGTCAAAGTAGTCATCATCTTTTTGAATTGATTCATTTTAATATTTGGGATCCTAGTCGTGTCCTTGATCTTCATAGACGCAGTTTCTATCTTGTAGCTATTGATGAGTTTTCTAGATTGTCCTGGGTGTTTCTTCTTAAGAACACGTCTGATGCCGGTCATGTTATTCAGACCTTTATTAATGAAATAAGGAATGTGTTTTCTGCAAATATCAAGTATATGTGTTCTGATAATGCGTTTGAATTCTGCAGTACACAGCTTTCTCAATTCCTTAGATACTATGGTATTGTGTATCAGACATCTTGTGCATATACTTCTCAACAGAATGGGGTGATTGAGAGGAAACATCGCCATCTTTTGTATGTTACCATGACTCTCTTGATTCAGAGTCATGCTCCCCATTCCTATTGGGGGGATGCGGTTCTCACCGCATGTTATTTTGTAAATCGTATGCCTTTGTCGGTTCTGGGTGAGAAGATCTCGTTCTCGATCGCGTTTCCCAAGACGGGTATTTTCTCTCTCACGCCTCGTGTTTTCGGGTCCGTGGCTTTTGTTCATCTGATGTCTCCAGGTCTTGACAAGCTCTCTCCTAGAGCGGTCAAGTACGTGTTTGTTGGGCATTCCAAGACCCAAAAGGGGTGTCGCTGCTTTGATCCTGCTCGACGAAAGTATTATGTTAGTGCAGATGTCACCTTCTTTGAATCCATTATGTATTTCTCTCCTACAGGTGACAAGCTCATTCATTCAGAGAGTGGAGAGGAGGTTTATATGCCTTTATCTCCAGTCTCACCTACTCAATGCGACCATATGACACCACCTCCTCCACCACCATAGCCTCCACCACCATCTCCAATGCCTACTCCACCTCCTGCCACACCTACTTTCTTTCTGCAGGTTTACCAGCGACGATCTCGTGCTCATGTGCCTCCTCCATTATCCAACACACCCAAGGTATGTCCCGAGCATTTGAGTTCCACTAATGGCACTGGTGATTTGAGTGTGCACGACGTCATAGATGATACTCCTTCTGAGGATATTGTGGACTTGGACGTACCTATTGCTCTACGTAGGAAGAGGCGTGCATGCACTATTCATCCTTTTTCTTCTCATGTTTCCTTGGCAAGGTTGTTTGAGGACTTTCTGAGGTTTGTGGTTCCCTTATCAGTTGTGCAGATACCACGATCATATTAGGAAGCTATGTAGAGTGGTTCATGGTGCCTTGCTATGGAAGAAGAGATGGTCACTTTACAATCCCATGGTACATGGAGTGTTGTCTCCCCTCCCCCAGATGCTTCTATTGTTGGTAATAAATGGATGTTTATGGTCAAATACTGTGTAGATGGTTCCGTGGATAGATACAAGGCCAGGTTAGTTACTAGCGGGTTTACCCAAACCTATGGAGTGGATTATCATGATACCTTTTCCTCGGATGTGTGTCACTCTACATTGCGTATTCTTATTGTTGTAGTACGAGACTAGCCAATTTTCCAATTAAATGTTAAGAATGCCTTCTTATATGGCGATTTGCAGGAGGTCTTTATGCAGCAGCTACCAGGGTTTACTGCTGAGGGGGAGTCCAGTATGGTGTATAACCTCCACAAGGCCATATATGGCCTTAAGTAGAGTCCAAGGGCTTGGTTCCAGAAGCTCTCGGAGGTGATTGAAAAATAGGACTTTGTCAGATCTGTTGTCAATTATTCTCTGTTTGTTACGAGGACTCAGAAAGGTACGGTTGCTATTTTGGTTTATGTGGACGATATTATCATTACATGGATAACCATGGTATTCATGCATAAGGACTTTCTTAGCCAACAATTTGTGACCAAGGATCTTGGCATGCTGCGGTATTTCCTTCGTTAGAGTTTGCGAGAAATAAGCAAGGAATGGATAATGACGCAAAGGAAATATGTCATTGATCTCCTATCTGAGACGGGTATGATAGGATGTAGACCTGCTACTACTCCCATGGATCCCAATGCCAGGTTATATGATGATGACACTGAGGAGGTGGATAAGAGATGGTACAAAGAGCTAACAAGGAAGCTATTATATGTCACTATTACCAGACCTGATATATTGTTTGCTGTCAGCAGGGTCAACCAATTTATGGAGCAGCCTTGACAGGCTCACATGGATGCAATCAACATGATCTTGAGATATCTTGTAACATCTAGAATCTACACAAATCCGAACTCGACCCAATTTGGATTTAATTAACCCAATAAAGTGGTTGGTCAATGCCAAACAACCTAAATTGATCAATTGATCGTGAATCAAACGTCGTTCGGGCAAAATCGACAAAAATCAATCGCATCGTAATGTGTGTCCGAAAAGGCCACGACACAAATTTGGAAACCGCGAAATGAACCGAGACCATCATTAAATCTGATTCGACAAAAGAAGACCAACGGATTCGACCGTTCGTCAATCAGATATCTTTGATATTTTTAAATCGTAAAATTTAGACCTAAACAAAAACCGTATCTCGAAAGTCTCGGGCATCCAAACCCGATCAAAAGTATATCAATATGATACTCATATTGATCGTCGTTAAAAGACGATCAAATCGAGATATTGCGCGTCGAAATCAGAAGCTCGATGCGCATACGGTCAATTTTTAACATCTTAAAATAAATAAATAAAATTTAATTTAAAAATGGTAACAGTAGCAGCTACGATTACTGTTCAAAAAAATAAAAAAAATATTTAATTTAACAGTAGCAGACTCCTACTTTTCTAATTCAAAAAAATATAGTATATTAAGTAAAAAAATATATGACATCATCATGCTGACATTAGCACGATGATATGCCACAAATAATATCTTTTTGTAAAAAAAAAGAAAGAGGAAGATTCCTTGAACCTTCCTTATCCTATATATATATAGAGAGAGAGATGGGGGGGGGAAGGGAGCCTACTTTGTGAAGTAGGTAACCTTACCTACTTCACATCCATTTTTCGCAATTTTTTTTATTTTTTTTGAAAAATACCACTGTGGATTTTCATAACTATATCCCTCTAATATGTCATTCAAATTTCGTCAGAAACAGAGATTCCTACGGCCTCCATCCAGACAGTCATTTTTTAACGGTCACGGATTTGCTGTATTTTACATGTTTTAGATGGAGGTTGTAGGAGTATCTGTTTTTGACGAAATTTGAATGACATATTAGAGGGTTATAATTATGAAAATCCACGGTGGCATTTTTCAAAAAAATAAAAAAAATTGCGAAAAATGAATGTAAGGTTATCTACTTCACAAAGTAGGCTCCCTTTCCTCATATATATATATATATATATATGTATATGTATTTACCCTTCCCATTTCCAACATTAAACACCCTCTCCCTTCTTCTCTTTCCTTTCCTATATTTTCAAAACACCAAATCCATTTCCCCATCTCCAGCCGTGTTCTCTTCTTCCATTTTCTTTCCCTAATTCTCCGCTAAAAATTTCTCAAGGTTCTTTTCAAGCCCCAAACTCTTGTTGTTGAAGATTTGCAACTTTTGTTGCTGTTATTAAGGAAAAACTGCAGCTGGGAATGCATGTTGCTACCACAAACTCATCATCAAATCCTCCATTTTGGGGATTTACAAGGTACAATCCTAAGCCTTCTTTTGCTGCCATGCATGTTCAATCCAAACCCTTTTTCTTCTATATATATATATTGATTTTATGATATGTTGGTAAACATTTCAACTCACTTCGATTAAGATGGAACTAACGGAATCTGAACTAAAATAGGCATGCTTCCAATTATTTTGTAAATACAATTGTTGATGGCCAGACAACATCATTATTTTTGTCGATTCAAATCAATGGTTTTGGTATAGAGAGTTACCCTATTGGATTATATGATCATTGTGCATTGATATATGAGCAATAAAATTTCTTAATCTACATAGGTGATTTATCACATTTTCCATTCTTTTCATCGCATCGTTTGTAGTTTACAGTGTGAATCATATAATGAATGCTGACACATCATCCTCACAATTCCACCTAAAAATCATTAATAAGTTAATTATCAGATGCCTATAATATTCATTCAAATTATAGATATAAGTTATAGAATTGTTATTTGGGTTGTCTTATTTTATCTCTTTTCTTAAGATTATCCTACTTTAATTAATAAATCTCAAGAAGGTCATGGTATACGTGATGGGTTAGAATTATTCCTGGAATGGATCTTAGTTGTCTCATATGGTTATGCTTGCACAGGAATTTTTTTAGAGGTAAAATCTTGAATAGAAGATCACACAGGGAAAAAGATGTTATGATTGGAAATACTAATTTACACAGTTTAGTAGGAGCATGAATTCACTCCCTGTTTAAAGATTAGCTTGACTATGGTACGAAAATTTTTGTGTGAAGGGAAGATGCAAATTCATATATCAAAGTTATTAATGTGGTATTGTCATCCGGAGGGATTGTTGTCCAACTTCCTAGATAAATGTTACACTTGATCCTCTACAAATTAGGCTTTGTTCTTGGAAATAGGCTGTGATATTTTTTGTTAATCTACACAAATTCTGGAAGGGTTCTCTAAGTGGGACTTTGGAAACCACTTCATACTAGGAAAATGCATATACCTAGTAAGTTCAATTTCACAAAAGGAGATAATATCCAGCTGATAAGGACAAGGGATTGGTCGATACTTGCGAAGACATTTGAGTGATTCCATCCTTATGTTTTTCCTAAGTGGTTAAGGGAGATTCTGATTTTAGGTCTGAGTGGTGTTATAGCTGCCTGGAATAGTAGGATGCATAATATAAGGTATACTGCTTTGGTGCTATATTATCTAGTCTATACCTCTAATATGCCATCACACCTTATGAGTGGTTCTTGTCTTTAACAATATTAGTGTCCTCTTGAAGTACAAGTTAAATTTGAAATCAGTGAATCAAGGTGGTCAATCAGAATCCGTGACGATTGTTATTTGTACCGGTCATGGTGAACCTTACACAAGACCATGCGAGGACGCGGTGACCCTCAACTGGGCAGGAGATAGGAAACCCAGTCAGGGCAGCGACCGCTTAATGCGCGGGTCTAGGATCCCAGTCTTTTTCATGGTTTTTACGCGAGCTCGCAGTGTTTTTATGCTTCGTTGGGATCCCGACTTTGACCACTTCCGCTGACCCTTTGTTTTAGGATTCCTAGGCGGGGGATCCTCGGTTTTAAGTTTTTCGTACGAGCTCGTTTGTCCGTTACCGGTGGACCGTTTTCTAGAGTGATTTTTTCGGAGAGTCTCTCTCCCTCGTCTCTGGGGCGTAGTTTTGGAGTAGACCTTTCCCTCTATTTAACCGCACTTCCAATTAGAGGGCGAGATAGAAGAACCTTTTGTAGGCTACCTCACCGCTTGAGTTTTGTTACTTTCGCCAGCAGACTTGGCGATTCTACATCCAAAATCATCCATGTCTACATCTATGTCATCTAGAGTTACATCTGAGACAGTTCCCGTTGAGAGTTGGAGAAATTACAATCAAAGTTGAGTTGGTTGGAAGTGTTTATAATGAAGTTTGATTTGAAATAGTATGGCTATAATAATATGAGAATATATATACAGACCCATACACTTATGAACAATCAATTACAATATAATATGTTATATAGGGAATGTTGGGATAATGGGTGAGCATGGGAGGAGCATACAAACAACTTGAAAACCCTTTTTACCTATGCAAGTAAAGATAAACTTTAATTATTCATGCCTTTCTACTTGCTTGCTTTTGAATATATTAAATGCCTTCTTAATTCTATAAGTTTTTGGGAGGTAGCAGCGCCCGTTGACGCCTCTTCGTTCGTATCATGTTTTGGCAAGCAAGGAGCCTGCTGCCTAGTAGTTGTTGATGATTCCAGGAGATATGGTATATACCAGACGGTACGTATACTTTTATCTCTGCTTTTGTTCGGTTCATAATGTAAATGCTTCCCTTTCTCTTCTGTATAAAATTTTGGGAATACTGTATATACAAGCAGACTCCTTGTACATGTTGTAAATATATGAAAATTTATGAAATGAAATGTTGGTTGTATTTTTTCTTCTAGTCTCTGTGGTTTATTTATTTGAATGTGAATGTCATGGTAGAAAAGCACGAAATTTCCCTACATTTTCAATAGCTTGTGCGATATCTAGTGAATATAATGCCACAAAGGTGTTGTTAACGGGTACTCGAATCTGAGGGGGTTCACAGTTTGGTATCATAGCCGTGGTACCTCGCTACACGCATTCGCAGTACTACCATTCCGATTGCATTAAGTTCTCAGATAACGACATTCTTCCGACTTGTCGTGAGTCCGAAAAAGAAAATATGACATTCAAATTCAATAACCACATGTCACCAATTTCAATTAATTTTCATATTATATCCCAAGGAAGAGAAAAAGAATATATGATAATATCCGTAATCCGCAATTTTTATGACTAAAATGGTTCTTACGCAGAGCTATGGAATCCCGACCAAGCCAGGAGATGACTGACCAGCTAGCATGCATACTGTCTGCTCTCACCGACCTCCAGCAGCATGCTGCCCCGATATTGGCCCAGCAGATCGAGATTGTCGACAGACAGAAAAACATAGAGATGAGGTTCGAGGACCTATCAGATTTCACATACCATCCATCTCAGGATGGAACAAGGTAGGACAGCCACCAGTCTGTTGGGGTAAAGCAGACTCATTCTGACGATCCACATGAGGAGATACTAGAGCATGGAGCAGAGGATGGAGGCGGTGACACGCAGCAAGACCCTGTTGATTTTGCAGATGAGGATGCACACGAGTACTCTGCTATCCACAAGCATCAGTCCATCTTCACTTCCTACCAACGAGCCAATGTGCCCTTGTTCGAGGGCACAGGGACATCAGATGTGGCAGAGCAATGGCTCAAGAGAGTGACGAAGGTGCTGAGGATCATACGCACGCCACGAGACTCGTGGCTATCTTTCATGGAGTACTCACTGACATATATTGCTGAGAGATGGTGGGATGCAGTGGTTTCTGAGCTAGGCCGCGAGCCCACATGGGAGGACTTCGAGACATGATTCAGATCCTACTTCTTTTCTGCGAAGTGGAGGGAGTCCCAGCGCTGACTTTTGCAGAGCTTCGTCAGGGACATATGACAGCTAGAGATTATTTCGTCAGATACACCGAGCTGTCTCGACATACACCAGCAGCTGGCACATTTGCAGAGGAGAATTTGGAAAAGTTCATTAGAGGCATGCGAGAGGAGGTGCAGGAGAAGCTGGCAGGATTACACATCACTTCCATCTCTGAGGCTACTGACGTAGCGAAGAAGTTTGAGGATATCCGAGAGCGATGATTTGGGAGCTCGTCTGGAGCAGCGCCTAGACCGCGACGATCTTTTGGGCCAATTCGTCGACCGTTTCAGTAGCAGAGGTCAGCCAGACGGTTCCGACCTACAGGTTCGTCATTTTCAGGCAGTGTCCGCTCTTCTCCATTGACTACTATAGGAGGAGCACTTGCCGGACGTGGCACAGATTCTGCTCGAGCATCTAAGTCGCAGCGAGTAGACATACCACCTGCAGGACCAGCTCGGAGTACAGACACGACCACTCCACTTACCAGACCAGTCCGTTGTTACTTATGCCATGAGTGGGGACATTACCGGCATCAGTGCCCCAGAGATCTGGTGAGCCTCAGCCACAACCACAGTCGTCGCAGCCTCAGGCACAACGTTCAGAGAGTTTCCGTGGTAGGAACTCCAACTTCAGGCGATAGCAGCAGAGATAGACACATAGTATGACAAGATCCAGTATCGCACCAGCCAGGCAGGGTCAGCTACATGTAGTGACCGAGGAGCAGGCCCGTTTAGCAGCTATTGTGGTGAAAGGTATGGTCTCAGTCTTGGGTCGACCTTTCCATGTTTTATTTGATTTTGGAGCGACACATTCTTTCCTTGCTTCGAGGCTACTAGCTTCTTTAGATAGAGTCGCAGAGACTCTATCTTCTCCATATCACATCCGTGGGCCAGGTGGCCAGTTTTTCATTATTGCATTGATAGTCAGGCACTTGCCCGTACTAATTGGCAGTCACGAGATGATCACAGTTTGTCTACTTCTACAACTTGATGAGTTTGACTTGATTTTAGGTATGGATTGGTTATCCGCTCATCATGCTCTTGTTGATTGTTTTAGGAAGACAGTTGTCTTCAGGATTCCAGATTTACCCAAGTTCATTTTTGAGGGTACTATGCATGACTCCACCATGGAGTACATTTCCGTGTTACGAGCTCAGCGACTTGTTGATCAGGGTTGTGATTCCTATCTAGCATTTGTTCGAGAGGTATCTGATCATGAGCCGATGGCACAAGACATCCGAGTAGTATCAGACTACCCAGATGTGTTCCATGATGAGTTAACAGAATTACCTCTTGAGAGAGAGATAGAGTTTGAGATCACATTGCTACCAAATTTATAGCCGATCTCGATGTCTCCTTACCGCATAGCACCAGCTGAGTTGAGGGAGTTAAAGGTGCAATTACAGGAGTTACTTGACTTGGGATTCGTGAGGCCGAACACTTCACCTTGGAGTGCTCCGATTCTATTTGTCAAGAAGAAGGATGGATCCATGAGACTGTGCATCGATTATCGACAACTGAACAAGAGAACGGTGAATAACTGTTATCCTTTGTCGCGCATCGATGATTTGTTCGATCAGCTCCAGGGATCTTCGGTTTTCTCGAAGATCGATCTTCTTTCGGGCTATCATCAGCTGAGGATTCGAGAGGTAGACATTCCAAAGACCGCATTCAGGACTTGTTATGGACACTACGAGTTTGTGGTGATGCCGTTTGGGCTCACCAATGCACCTGCGACTTTTATGGATATGATGAGCAGATCTTTCGTCCATACTTGGAAAATTTTGTTGTGGTATTCATTGATGATGTGCTCATATATTCTCAAAATGAATGGAATCATGCGAATGATCTACGGATTGTCTTGGATACATTACGAGAACACAAGCTGTATGCCAAGTTGAGCAAGTGTGAGTTCTGGTTATCCCATGTCTCATTTCTAGGGCATGTCATTTCTGGAGCATGCATCGCAGTTGATCCTGCGAAGATTGATGTAGTCATGTCTTGGGAGCAGTCCAAGACAATTACCCAGATTCGAAGTTTCCTTGGACTAGCAGGCTATTATAGACGCTTTGTCAGTGGATTTTCACACATTATTCGCCCTTTGACACGATTGACACAAAAGGGAGTTTCATTCATTTGGGACGATTCATGCGAGCAGGCATTCAGGACACTGAAAGAGAGATTGACTACAACGCCTATTTTTGCTCTTCCTTCAGGTACTCAGAACTATGCAGTATACATTGGTGCATCCGGAGAAGGTCTAGGAACAGTATTGATGCAGAGAGGTCATGTGATTGCATACGCATCACGACAGTTGAGGCCGCATCAGCGAAATTATCCCACCCATGACTTGGAATTGGTGGTAGTGGTCTTCGCTTTGAAGATCTGGCGCCACTATCTATATGGGGTGAATTTCAAGATCTTCACGGACCACAAGAGCATGAAGTATATCTTTGATAAGAAGGAGCTGAACATGAGACAATGCAGATGGATCGAGCTATTGAAGGATTATGATTGCACGATCTCTTACCATCCCGGTAAGGGAAACGTGGTGGCTGATACACTTAGTAGGAGAGTGCATGCAGAAGGTACGACAAACTGGCTAATACGTGGGATATGCTTGCATCATTGACTGATTGGCATCCTCAGGAGAATGCATCCATTTCTACCACCGTACCTCCAGGATACAGTAGTCTTTGGGACCGTATTGTAGAGGGACAGAAGACAGATACTTGGATTCGAGACAGATACATGCGTGCCATCAAGGACGAATTTGATGATTTTGTTGTAACCGATCCATTTTATGGAAGGCAGGTCGCGTCGTTGTGCTCAACGACGAGCAACTATGCAGAGACATACTTGATGAGGCACACAGCTCACGGTTTTCTGTCCATCCAGGTAGCACGTAAATGTACCGTGATCTGCGTCGACATTTCTGGTGGGACGAAATGAAGCGCGATGTGGTGCATCATGTCAGCAGATGTATGACCTGTCAGATGGTCAAGGTTGAGCACATGAGACCACCGGGATTAGTGCAGTCTCTTCTCATTCCTGAGTGGAAGTGGGAGAGCATTTTTATGGATTTTATCACAGGTCTACCGAAGACACTAGATGGCCATAATTCTATTTGGGTCGTTGTTGATAGGTTGACCAAGTCAACCCATTTCATACCTGTCAACACGACTTACACTCCCTCCAGATTGGCCAAGCTCTATCTGCAGAATATCATCAGGCTACATGGTATACCACGAGAGGTGGTGTCTGACAGGGATTCGAGATTTACATCGCAATATTGGCATCAGTTCATGTCATCATTACAGACAGAGCTGAAGATGAGTTCTGGTTATCATCCACAGACCGACAGTCAGAGTGAGCGCACCATACAAACATTAGAGGATTTGCTTCGCGCACTTTGGAGTGGAAAGGGTCCTGGAAGGACCATCTGCCTTTGGTGGAGTTTACGTATAACAACAATTATCATTCTAGTATTGGCATGGCACCATTCGAAGCCCTATACGAGCGGAGATGCCTCACACCTCTCAGTTGGCATGAGGTGGGTGACCATGCTCTATATTCCGTAGATCTCTTGGAGGAGACCGCGAGAGCTGTTGATCTTGTGAGACGGAAGCTTCTGACAGCTCAAAGTCGCCAGAAAAGTATGCAGACCGTTGGAGAAGAGATTTGGAGTTTCAGGTATCCAATCTTTTTCTCTTTATTTTATTACAAATTTAACTTAATCTCATACTAATAACATTTATATAAATTATAGGTTGGTGATTGGGTTTTTTTGCGAGTATCTCCCATGAAGGGAATACAGAGATTTGGCGTTCGTGGCAAGTTGGCAGCGCGATATGTTGGACCTTTCGAGATTTTTGCTCGTGTAGGGAAGGTGGCCTATCGAGATGCCCTTCTTCCACATCTGTCAGCAATACACGATGTATTCCACATATCCAACTTGAGGAAATATGTGCACGATCCTCGACACGTCATCAGTTACGAGAATCTTGACATGGAGCCAGACTTGACTTACGAGAAAAGGCCAATGCAGATACTAGATAGCGCTGTGAAGAAGCTTCGCATCAAAGAGATTCCATTGTTCAAGTTGTTGTGACACCGATACAACGTCAAAAAAGCGACGTGGGAGACCGAAGCCGACATGCGGGCACAATACCCGCAGCTTTTCTGAGGTAATAAGCAAAACAAGCTTTTATAATTAGATATATGATAAATTATATGGCTTGTTTTTCCTTTGAGGTTTTTATGGGTTCAAAACCCTTTGAGGTTTTTATGACCATACGAAATCTAAACAAGATACCTAATGACCTTAACTCGAGTCTCGAGGACGAGACAACCTTTGAGGTTTATATATTTGTAACATCCAGAATCTACACAAACCCGAACTCGACCCGATTTGGGTTCAATTAACCCAATAAAGTGGTTGGTCAATGCCAAACAACCTAAATCGATCAATTGATCGTGAATCAAAAGTCGTTCGGGCAAAATCAACTAAAAATCAATCGCATCATAATGCTTGCCCGAAAAAGCCGTGACGCAAATTCGGAAACCGCGAAACGAACCGAGACCATCATTAAATCCGATTCGACGAAAGAAGACCAACGGAATCGATCGTTCGTCAATCGGATATCGTTTGATATTTTTAAATCGTAAAATTTAGATCTAAACAAAAATCGTATCTCGAAAATCTTGGGAATCCAAACCCGATCAAAAGTATATCAATATGATACCCATATTGATCGTCATTCAAAGACGATCAAATCGAGATATTGTGCGTTGAAATCAGAGGCTCGATGTGCGCATACGATCAATTTTTAACATCTTAAAATGAATAAACAAAATTTAATTTAAAAATGGTAACAATAGCAGCTACGGTTACTGTTTCAAAAAAATAAAAAAAATGTATAGTTTAACAGTAGTAGCAAACTGCTACTTTTCTAATTCAAAAAAATAATATATTAAGTAAAAAATATAAGACATCATCATGCTGACATCAGCATGATGGATGTCACAAATAATTATTTTTTGTAAAAAAAAGAAAGAGCAAGGTTCCTTGAACCTTCCTTATCCTATATATATATATATGTACCCTTCCCATTTCCAACGTTAACACCCTCTCCCTTCTTCTCTTTCCTTTCCTATATTTTCAAAACACCAAACCCATTTCCCCATCTCCAGCCGTGTTCTCTTCTTCCATTTTCTTTCCCTAATTCTCCCCCAAAAGTTTCTCAAGGTTCTTTTCAAGCCCCAAGCTCTTGTTGCTGAAGATTGCAACTTTTGTTGCTGTTATTAAGGAAAAACTGCAGCTGGGAAGGCATGTTACTGCCACAAACTCATCATTAAATCCTCCATTTTTGGGATTTTGAAGGTACAATCCTAAGCCTTCTTTTGCTGCCATGCATGTTGAAACCTTTTTTCTTCTATATATATTGATTTTATGATATGTTGGTAAACATTTCAACCCACTTCGATCAAGATGGAACTAACAGAATCTGAACTAAAATAGGCATGCTTCCAATTGTTTTGATAATACCATTGTTGATGGCCAGACAACATCATTATTTTTGTCAATTCAAATCAATGATTTTTTGTATAGAGAGTTACCTGTTGGATTATGATCATTGTGCATTGATATATGAGCAATAAAATTTCTTAATCTACATAGGTGATTTATCACATTTTCCATACTTTTCATCACACGTATGTAGTTTACCGTGTGAATCATATAATGAATGCTGACACATCATCCTCACAATTCCACCTAAAAATCATTAATAAGTTAATTATCAGATGCCTATAATATTCATTCAAATTATAGATATATGTTATAGAATTGTTATTTGGGTTGTCTTATTTTATCTCTATTCTTAAGATTATCCTACTTTAATTAATAAATCTCAAGAAGGTCGTGTTATAAGTGATGAATTAGAATTATTCCTGAAATGGATCTCAGTTGTCCTATATGGTTATGCTTAGACATGATTTTTTTTAGATGTGAAATCTTGAATAGAAGATCACAGATTAAGGAAAAAGATGTTATGATTGGAAATACTAATTTACACAGTTTGGGAGGAGCATGAATTCACTCCCTATTTAAAGATTAGCTTGTCTCTAGTACCGAAAATTTGTTTGTGAAGGGAAGATGCAAATTCATATATCAAAGTTTTAATGTAGTATTGTCATCCGGAGGGATTGTTGTCCAACTTCCTAGATAAATGTTACACTTGATCCTCTACAAATTAGGCTTTGTTCTTGGAAATAGGCTGGGATAATTTTTGTTAATCTGCACGAATTCTGGAAGGGTTCTCTAAGTGGGACTTTGGAAACCACTTCATACTAGGAAAATGCATATACCTAGTAAGTTCAATTTCACAAAAGGAGATACTATCCAGTTGATAAGGACAAGGGATTGGTCGATAGTTGCGAAGACATTTGAGTGATTCCATCCTTATAGGCTTGGTCAATGGTTTTCTTTAGTTTTTCCTAAGTGGTTAAGGGAGACTCTGATTTTAGGTCTGAGTGGTGTTATAGCTGCCTGGAATAGTAGGATGCATAATATAAGGTATACTGCTTCGATGCTATATTATCTAGTCTATACCTCTAATATGCCATCACACCTTATGAGTGGTTCTTGTCTTTAACAATATTAGTATCCTCTTGAAGTACAAGTTAAATTTGAAATCAATGAATCAAGGTGGTCAATCAGAATCCGTGACGATTGTTATTTGTACCGGTCATGGTGAACCTTACACAAGACCATGCGAGGACGCGGTGACCCTCAACTGGGCAGGAGATAGGAAACCCAGTTAGGGCAGCGACCGCTTAATGCGCGGGTCTAGGATTCCAGTCTTTTTCACGGTTTTTACGCGAGCTCGCGGTGCTTTGCGCCTTGTTGGGATCCCGACTTTGACCAGTTCCGCTGACCCTTTGTTTTAGGATTCCTAGGCGGGGGATCCTCGGTTTTAAGTTTTTCGTACGAGCTCGTTTGCCCGTTACCAGTGGGCCGTTTTGTAGAGTGACTTTTCCGGAGAGTCTCTCTCACCCGTATCTGGGGCGTAGTTTTGGAGTAGACATTTCCCTCTGTTGGAACGCACTTCCAATTAGAGGGTGAGACGGAAGAGCCTTTTGTAGGCTACCTCACCGCTTGAGTTTTGTTACTTTCACCAGCAGACTTGGTGATTTTACATCCAAAATCATCCGTGTCTACATCTAAGTTATCTAGAGTTACATCTGAGACAGTTGCCGTTGAGAGTTGAAGAAATTACAATCAAAGTTGAGTTGGTTGGAAGTGTTTATAATAAAGTTTGATTTGAAATAATATGGCTATAATAATATGAGAATATGTAGACACCCATACACTTATGAACAATCAATTACAATATAAATATGTTATATATAGGAAATGTTGGGATAATGGGTGAGCATGGAAGGTGCATATAAACAACTTGAAAACTGTAACATCCGGATTTCTACAAAACCGAACTCGGCCCGAATAAGGTCCGAATAACCCAATAAAGTTGTTGGTCAATACTAAAACCTAAAACGACCAATTCATAGTGAATCAAAAGTTGTTCGGGTGAAATCGATCAAAAATCGGTCACTTCGTAATGCGCGCCGCGAAAAAGCCGCGACGCAAATTCGGAAACCACGAAATGAACCGAGACCATCATGAGATCCGATTCGACGATACAAGACTAACGGAATCGACCGTTCGTCAATCGGAGGTTGTTTGATATTTTTAAATCATAAAATTTAACCTTAAACAAAATCCGTATCCGAAAATTTCGGGTATTCAAAACTCGACCGAAAGTATATCAATATTATACTTATATTGATCGTCGTTTCGAGACGGTCAAAACGAGGTATTGCACGTCAAAATCCGAGTCCCGAGGTGCACGTACAGTCCATCTTTAGGTATGTTAAAAAATATATATATATATATATATATAATATATAAAAAAATTCAAGGAAACAGTAGCAGACGACTACTGTTAGTGCTTTTTTTTAATAAGACCCACCAAATTCTAAATTCTCCACCTGGATCTCCAAACATTTCCACTTGGCATTGACCCATGAACCTCTCTCTCCCCCATTTCCCTATAAAATCAACCCAACGCCCAAACTCTTTCTCTCATTTTTCCCCCTTCCCAAGTTTCCCCAATTTCTCTCCAATTCCAGCCATGAAGAACAACCTGGAATGATTATTTTAAACTCCAGATTTCCAGCTCTTTTTGCATGAGTCTTTCTCCAATGTTTGGAGAAAACTAAGGTACCTTTCTATACCTCCATTTTGCTGCCATACATGTCAAATTTCCCTCTCTGTTTTACTGACATGCATGTCTTATATACTAAAATCCAAGACTTTTGAACATTGTTTGAGTTGCATTTGGATGATTGTAAAATCCATTTCCTCCCTGTTTCTGTTATGATTTGTTTTTCTCACATTGGATTTTCCTTTTGTTGGGAGTTTGAGATTTTATCTCATGAAATAAAATTCTAAACAATGGGCCTTGGTTTAAAAAAAAATTAGAAGGTGATTAAACATCATGCTATCATTCAATAATTACTACATTGGAGATATGTGGAGTGAATCTGGCATTTCATGTTGAGTAGATCTTCTTAGTTACGGATTTTCTTGTCTATGGAATTGGTAATTGTCATTTGAGGCATGAGTAGATATATCTTGAGAAGGAACCTTGAACAGGGTCTCCAATGGAATTGTATCACAGTTTCAATCCTCTAAATTAATTAAGATCAAGGGACTTCTTATATGATTTAAACTACTAAATTGAATGGATTGGATTCCTGCTAAGAGCCTGAGTGATTGATGAAAAGAAATATTATTACTTTTATTTTATAATATCACCGATAAATTAGAATGTAATTGCATGAGGAGGGGGAAGAAACACTATTACAATTAGCAAGATCAGCACATCATCCTGTTTCTTTTCACAATTAATAGATAGCAAATTTTAAATTTTTGAAGACCATATCAAATTTTAATAAACATGAATGGAGACAGTATGCATGATTGATAGTAACATTAATGGAGCTACTATAATTCTTGTGTTTGGATCTTAAATTCTGTCAACATCCGACTATTGCAACCACACTTTGTCATACACAATTGTCTATCGAAATTATTGAAATCACGTTATTGGCTTTGATGAAAATTATTTAAATTCAGTAATTGGTTGCCGAAATGAATGAGTTTAGTTATTACTAAATTACTGCAGTAGTTGATAAGTTGGAAATTTAAACAACATTGTTCTGTATATGATAATATAATATACTACAATATATTATTAAATTTTGGTTAAATTTCAAGTGTTCTGAAGTGGATAAGATTAGAAAAATATTTCATGTATAATATCAGACAGTGCATCACAGAAACGAATGATTAGAGGATACATGAACTAAGTTCAATTAAGATAACATTACAAGAAACACACCTATTTCATGATCCAAGGTGGAAAGAGCATGACCTTGTTTTCACAAAGTTCACTAGTTTTAGGAATATCGGGTTTACTGGGATGATTGATATACATATATAAGTTACTTAAGACTCTATACTACTCTTAGAAAGTTTATCACCGCATACCTTAAAGAAGATAGTGGATTGACTACGGGTTTGGTATAAGTGGGTCATTCTTGGAAATATTATTTCCCAATCCTTTAGGTTGAAATAATTAGATCTTAGAAGGCATTGAAATCATACAAAATTATATTGAAATTCATCAATCTAATCTCACATTATACATTTCAGAGAAACGGCTAAGATACTGTTATAAATCAAGTAAGTACCGACGATTAAGGACGACTAATTGTTATTATTGCCAGTCATGGTGACCTTACACATGACTGTGCGAGGGCGCGGTGACCCTCAACTGGGCGGGAGATAGGAAGCCCAGATTGGGCAGCGGCCGCCAAGTGCGCGGATCTTGGATCCCAATCTCTTATACAGTTTTTTACGCGAGCTCGCAGTGTTTTTACGCCTCGTTGGGATCCTGACTTTAGACCAGTTCCGTTGACCCTGTCTTTTAGGAAACCCAGGCGGGGGATCCTTGTTTTTCAGTTTTTCGTACGAGCTCGTTCGCCTGTACTAGTCAGGCAGGTTTCTAGAGCGACTTTTTCTTTATCACTCACCAACGTGATCTCTGAAGAAAATGACATATGTGCTTACACTCATACACTCATGAATACTCAACTACTATATAAAAATGTCACATATGGGAAATGTTGGGGTTATGGGACAAACATTTGAGATGCTTAAAAATAGCCTGAAAAACCTTTTTACTTATGCAAGTAGATGTAAACTTACTTTCCACCTTTCTACTTGCTTGCTTTTGCACATATTAAATGTCTAGTTATTTTTATAAGTTTTTGGGAGGTACCAGCAATGGCTGACGCCTCTTCTTTCCTAACGTGTTTGGCAGGCAAACAGCCTGCAGTTTAGTAGCAGCTCAGTAGTTATACATGCTTCCTGGAGACAGAGTATACACTAGACGGTATGAATTACTTTGTCTCAGTTTTTGTTCAGATAATAATGTAAATGCTATCTCATTTGTATCACACTTGGGATATATGTTGTAAAATGGAAATCCTTGTACATATTGTAAACTGATATGAATATTAATGAAAAGAATTTTGGTGTCATTTGTCTCTTTTACTTTGTGGTTATGTGATGGAAATGAATGTCATAATTGCGCGAAAAATTTTCCCTTCTTTTCTACAACTTCATGCGATCTCATGTGAATAATAGTGCGAGTGTGTGATTAACGGGTACCCGGATCCTGAGGGGTTCACAGTTTGGTATCAGAGCAGTGGTACCCCGATACGCACATTCGCGGTATTACAATTCCGATCGCATTAAGTTCTCGGATAGCGACAGTCTTCCGACTCGTCGTGAGTCTGAGAAGGGAAATATGACATTCGAATTAAATAACCACAGATGTCACCAATTTCATTAATTTTCGTAGTATATCCCAAGAAGATAAAAAGCATTTTCGGGCAGTGCTCGCTCTTCTCCATCGACTACTCTAGGAGGAGTACTCGCCGGACGTGGCACAGAGTCCGTTCGACCATCTGGGTCGCAGCGAGCAGATAGACCACCTGCAGGACCAGCCCGGAGCACGGACACAGCTACTCCATCTACTCGACCAGTCTGGTGTTACCGATGTCACGAGTGGGGACACTATCGCTCACAATGCCCACAGATTTCTAGTGAGCCTCAGCCACAGCCTTCACAGTCGCAGCCTCAGGTACAACGCTCAGGGAGTTTCCGTGGCAGGAACTCCAACTTGAGGCGACCGCAGTAGAAATAGACACAGAGAGTGGCAGGATCCAGTGCCGCACCAGCCAGGCAGGGGCAGATACATGCAGTTACTGAGGAGCAGGCACGTTCAGCGGCTACTGTGGTGAAAGGTATGGTCTCAGTCTTGGGCCGACCTTTCCATGTCTTATTTGATTCTGGTGCGACACTCTTTTCTTGCTTCGAGGCTACTTGCTTCTTTAGGTAGAGTCGCAGAGACTCTTTCTTCCCCATACCACATTCGAGGGCCAGGTGGCCAGTTGTTCATTATTTCACTGATAGTCAGGCACTTGCCCGTACTGATTGGAGGTCACGAGATGATCGCAGATTGTCTACTTCTGCAGCTTGATGAGTTCGATTTGATTTTGGACATGGATTGGTTATCCGCTCATCATGCACTGGTTGATTGCTTTAGGAAGACGGTTGTCTTCAGGATTCCAGATCTACCCGAGTTCACTTTTGAGGGTACTATACATGATTCCACCATGGAGTACATTTCAGTGTTGCGAGCTCAGCGACTTGTTGATCAGGGTTGTGATTCATACCTTGCATTTGTGCGGGAGGTATCTGATCAGGAGACGATGACACAGGACATACGAGTAGTCTCAGAATAACCTGATGTGTTTCCTGATGAGCTACCAGGATTACCTCCTGAGAGAGATCGAGTTCGAGATCACATTGCTGCCAGAAACCCAGCCTATCTCTATGGCACCTTATCGCATGGCACCGGCCGAGTTGAGGGAGCTGAAGGTGCAGCTACAGGAATTACTTGATTTGGGATTCGTGAGGCCGAGCACTTCACATTGGGGTGCTCCGGTTCTATTTGTCAGGAAGAAGGATGGATCCATGAGACTGTGCATCGATTACAGGCAGCTGAACAAGAGAATGGTAAAGAACCGTTATCCTTTGCCACGCATTGATGATTTGTTCGACCAGCTCCAGGGATCTTCGGTTTTCTCGAAGATCGATATTCGCTCAGGCTATCATCAGCTGAGGATTCGCGAGTCGGATATTCCGAAGACAGCCTTCAGGACTCGCTATGGACACTACGAGTTTGTGGTGATGCCGTTTGGGCTCACCAATGCACCTGCGGCTTTCATGGATATGATGAACAGGATATTCCGTCCATACTTGGACAAGTTTGTAGTGGTGTTCATCGATGATGTGCTCATCTACTCACGGAATGAATGGGATCATGCGAATGATCTACGGATTGTTTTGCCACATTGCGGGAGCACAAGCTATATGCTAAGTTGAGAAAATGTGAGTTCTGGTTATCCCAGGTCTCATTTCTCGGGCATATCATTTCTGGAGCAAGTATTGCAGTTGATCCTGCGAAGATAGATGCAGTCATGTCTTGGGAGCAGCCCAAGACTGTCACGCAGATTCGGATCTTCCTTGGGCTAGCAGGTTATTACAGACGCTTCGTCAGCGGATTTTCTCGCATTTTTCGCCCTCTGACACGGTTGACGCAGAAGGGAGTTCCATTCATTTGGGACGATTCATGTGAGCAGGCCTTCCAGACACTGAAGGAGAGGTTGACTACAGCGCCTATTCTTGCTCTTCCTTCAGGCACTCAGGACTATGCAGTCTACACAGATGCATCTGGAGAAGGTCTAGGAGCAGTGTTGATGCAGAGAGGACAGGTGATTGCTTACGCATCACGGCAGTTGAGACCGCACGAGCGGAACTACCCCACACATGACTTGGAGTTGGCGGCAGTTGTCTTTTTCTTGAAGATCTGGCGTCACTACCTATATGGGGTGAATTTCGAGATCTTTACAGATCACAAGAGTCTGAAGTACATCTTTGATCAGAAGGAGCTGAACATGAGGCAATGTAGATGGCTCGAGCTGCTGAAAGATTATTGTAGAAATAGCTTCGACTCTTTATAATTGTTTTCTTATTTCTCTCTTTTTTGTAGACGTTTATGTAATTTACCCTCAAGGCCTCTCCCTATATAAGAGAGCCTAGGGTTATTCTATGAATCGTAACAGTGACTCCCTTCTTCTAACATGGTATCAGAGCCACTCTAGGGCTCCATACCCGTCGCCTCTCTCTTCCCCACCCGCCGCCCCTTTCTCCTCCTCTCGTCGAAGCCATCTTGGGCTCCCATCGGCTGCAAGCAGCCCTCGCCAACCCCCAGCCAGGGGCCTCCAGCGGCCTCTGCCGCCTCCAGCGGTCTCCGCTGCTCCTCTCGAGCAGCCCCTTGCCGCCGCCAATCACCCACCGGCGGCCACTTGCCTCCAGCGGCCCCCTGCCGCCCCCTGCGAGCGGTCCCAGCCACTATCCAACAGGCCCCAGCCCCTCCTAGCCGCCGCCAACTGATTCCCAGCGGGCCCCAACCCCTCCCAGCAGGCCCCAGCCCCTCCTAGCGGCCCTTCAACGCCGCCACCAATTCCAACGACGCTCCAACAGCAGTCGTAGGCCCTCTCCTGGCCTATATCAGTCCGTAGCCGATGTTCTCGAGGCGTTTCAGGGCTGTAAGCTTCATTCGAGGCGTGCCCTAGACTTCCTTTCCTTCGGATTTATGGATTTGAGTGCGTAAAAGTCTACAGACGTACTCAAATCCAATGCAATTGGTGTAGACATTCATCAACGTGTCAGTTATTCCTTCGTCTTCCTCCAGAGGCATTATGTCAGAATCGAAAGTCGATTTGCCCTCCACCGGCGCATTCAAAGGTCCAGCGCCAATAGTGAAGATGGACGGGTCTAACTATGAGCTATGGGCTATGCAGTTCATGAGTCTCATGAAATCAAATGGTAAGAAACACATTATTACCGAAGATGAGCCTGCAGAGAAGACGGGGATCTATGCCTCATGGGAGGCGGATGACGCTTATGCGAAAGTCTGGCTGTCCGGTACATTGACGATGGAGATAGCTAACGATGTCCTCCATCAGCCCACTGCTAAGGCAATGTGGGATATCCTTGCTGCTACGTATTCGCAGGTGCGGAACGAGACAAAGATGTTGCAGCTTCAACATGACATTTTACGATGAAGCAGGCCGGCCGACCTCTCCATTCTCTATATACATCCCTGAGAGGGATGTTCGAGAAGCTCTACAGTACCATTCCTCTGACAGCTACTCCGGAGCAGCAGAAGACGTTTTGGAACGCCACCATGGTGGGTGTTCTGCTCGCAGCTCTTGATCCTGAGTATGAAGGTCACAGATTCTAGCAGATGCAGTAATTCCTCCAGTGGAGGATGTCTACAGAAGGCTCAGTCGCATTCCAGTTTCCTCCAGCTCCTCTACTCCACCTCCATCTGCGATGGCAGATTCGCGTGGGAGAGGTGGACCGCCTTCTGGACGTGGTCGTGGACGTGGTCGTGAACCTCAAGGTAGAGGTCGCTTCAGTCAGATGTGCTCGTTTTGTCACAGAACCGGACACTCAGAGGAGACATGCTATTCAAAGCATGGGTTTCCAGCATCGGCACGAGTTGCAGAGCATTCACAGTCTCCATTACCATCTACTGCAGATCATAGGTTTGACGAGCTTGTGGCCCGTCTACGTGATATAATGCCACATTCTTCTGGTGATCCTTCTGGTAGCTCTTCTGACATTGCAGCCACAGCCTCTGCCAGTTCTTCCGCTATAGCAAGTAGCTCAGGTAGTTCATCATCACACATACATTCTCATGATATATCTGACTGGGTTATAGACTCCGGAGCTACACATCATCTTTGTCGAGATAGGGGACGACTACAGGCCTACAGGATATTCCACCTGGCCGCTCGGTACAGATTGCAGATGGTACTCACTCACCACTTGTTGGACAGGGGGAGGTTTTCTTATCCCCCACTTTGCAGCTACAGAATGTGTTACATGCTCCTGCGTTCTCACTTAATTTGCTGTCTATCAGTCAAATTACAAAGGATTTGAATTGTCGTGCTATTTTTGACCCGTCTTCTCTGATTTTTCAGGACATACTGACGGGCAAGGTGATTGGCTGTGGCTCTGAGCAGAATGGTTTATATAGGCTGGTTCGGGATTCCTACGCTGGCATCTCCTCTCACTCCGCTGGACCAGTCTCTCCTTACATATGGCATCTTCGATTTGGTCACCTTCCGATCCAGAAAATGCGCCATCTTCTGCCCCAGAACTCTCCAAGTTCGTCGTTTCGCTGTGAAACATGTCAGTTGGGCAAGCATCATAGGTCGAGCTTCCCAAGTCGTCAGAGTCGGAGCAGTAGCTCCTCGTTTGAGTTATTACATATAGATATTTGGGGTCCGAGTCGTGTTCCCGATCACCAGGGGCACAGGTTTTATCTAGTTGTCGTGGATGATTTTTCTCGTGTCTCTTGGGTATTTCTTTTGAAGAATAAATCTGAAGCAGGCGATGTTATCAAAAATTTGGTTAATGAAGTGCAGAATGTGTTTTCTTCCTCAGTCAAATATGTTCGAACTGACAATGCCCTAGAATTCTGTACACGCTCTCTTTCTCTTTTTCTTTTCTCGAAGGGTATCATTCACCAAACCACCTGCGCATATACATCCCAACAAAATGATGTGGCGGAAAGAAAGCATCGTCACCTATTGGACATTACTCGTACACTGTTGATTCAAAGTTGTGCCCCTATTTCCTACTGGGGGGATGCTATCCTTACTGCATGCTATCTAGTCAACAGAATGCCGTCCTCTGTCCTTGGAGAGAAGATACCTATCTCTCTTATTTTTCCAGACAAGGAGCTCTTCTCTCTGCCGCCACGTGTCTTTGACGCTGTAGCCTTTGTCCATCGTCTTTCTCCTGGACTTGACAAACGCTCTCCCAGAGCTGTCAAGTGAGTCTTTGTTGGTTACTCCAGAACCCAGAAGGGATACCGGTGTTATGATCCTACAACCAACAGGTACTTTGTCAGTGCGGATGTCACCTTCTTCGAGTCAGTCATGTATTTCTCGCCAGCTGGGGACAGAATGGTACCATCCACCACCACTGATGATATTTTTGTTCCACCACCACCTCCTGTGTCAGCTCCTTTGCCAGCACCACCACCACCGCCACCTCCACCTATTCCACAGCAAACCATATCACCGTTTCCTAACCATTATACGCGTCGGTCAGGTCCTGCTCAGACGACAGTACAGCCAATTACTACGCCTCAGGTATGTTCAGATGATGTTACTACTGACGGGTCAGGTCCGGTACATATGCAGGATGACTCATTACAGGTGGACCCAGATGATGATCTTGATGTTCCGATTGCTATTCGGAAACAGAGAAGGCAGTGTGCTTCCTATCCATTTGCATCACAGGTGTCCTTCCACCGACTCACAGGTGATTTTCAGAAGTTTGCCACAGCTTTGTCTTCCGTGGATATACCACGGACATACCAGGAAGCCTTGAAGAGTGAGTGCTGGAGATTAGCTATGGAAGAAGAAATGGGGGCCTTGCAGTCCCGTGGCACATGGTCTTTGGTCCCTGCACCTCCTGATGCATCCATTGTGAGCTGTAAATGGGTCTTCACTGTCAAATATCATGCAGATGGCATGTTGGATAGGTATAAAGCACGCTTGGTCGCCTATGGATTTACACAAACATATGGCGTTGACTACATGGATACTTTCTCTCCAGTGGCGCGACACACGACTCTCCGTATTCTCCTGTCTGTTGCAGTGGCTCGTGATTGGAGCATTTCACAGCTTGATGTCAAGAATGCTTTTCTGTACGGGGATTTACAAGAGGAAGTCTACATGCAGCAACCACCCGGGTTTACTGCTGAGGGGGAGAAGCATATGGTCTGTAGACTTCACAAGGCGATATATGGCCTCAAACAGAGTCCACAAGCATGGTTCCAGAAGCTGTCCAATCTAATTGAGCACCAGGGATTCAAGAGGTCCAATGCTGATTACTCATTGTTTATCCAGAAGTCCTCGGCAGGTACGGTTGTCATAATGGTCTATGTGGATGATATTCTTGTTACAGGAGATGATGTTCAGGGCATAGCAAGGGTGAAGGCATTCCTAGGTCGTCAGTTTGTTACAAAGGATCTTGGAACCCTAAGATACTTTCTGGGGTTGGAATTTGCAAGGAATGCACATGGTTTGGTGATGACACAACGGAAGTACATTACAGACTTTCTGGTTGAGACTGGTATGGATGGGTGCAAACCATCAAGCATCCCCATGGACCCCAGCATGAAGTTATATGATAATGATACTGATGAAGTGGATAAGAGGAGATACAGAGAGATGGTGGGAAAACTCCTCTACATCACTATAACTCGTCCAGACATTGCATTTGCAGTTAGCCGGGTGAGTTAGTTTATGGAGCAGCCAAGACAGGTTCACATGGATGCTATACATATGATATTGAGGTATCTGAAGTCTTCTCCAGGCTTAGGGCTACTATTCAGAAAGGGCGCAGACTTATCCATCTCAGCGTGTGCAGATGCAGATTATGCGGGATGTCCCAAGGATAGAAAATCAACCTCAGGGTTTGCAGTTTTTGTTGGAGGCTCTCTGGTGTCTTGGAAAAGCAAGAAACAAACGGTGGTGGCAAGATCCAGTGCGGAATCCGAGTACAGGGCAATGGCCCAAGCCAGCACGGAAATGATGTGGGTTCGCTCCGTATTAGAAGATTTACATATAGCTGTACCTTTACCTATGAAGCTTCAGTGTGACAATCAGGCAGCATTGTTCATAGCCAACAATCCAGCTTTTCATGAGAGGACCAAGCATATTGAAGTTGACTGCCATTACACCAGGGACCTAATCCAGAGAGGATTGATATCCACGGCCCATGTTAGCTCAGGAGATCAAACTGCTAATGTGTTCACCAAGCCATTGCTCAGAGGACCTTTTCAGAGATGTTCATTCAAGCTGAGCATGATCGACATCTATGCTCCACCTTGAGGGGGAGTGTAGAAATAGCTTCGACTCTTTATAATTGTTTTCTTATTTCTCTCTTTTATGTAGACGTTTATGTAATTTACCCTCAAGGCCTCTCCCTATATAAGAGAGCCTAGGGTTATTCTATGAATCATAACAGTGACTCCCTTCTTCTAACAATTATGATTGCACGATCTCTTACCATCCTGGTAAGGGAAACGTGGTGGCTGATGCACTTAGCAGGAGAGCGCATGCTGATGGTACGGCGAACTGGCTATATACATGGGATATGCTTGCCGCTTTGACCGATGGGCATCCTCAGGAGAGCGCATCCATTTCTGCAGCCGTACCTCCTCGATACATTAGTCTTTGGGATCGTATTGAAGAGGGCCAGAAGACCGATCTTTGGATCCGAGATAGATACATGCGCGCTGTCAAGGATGAATTTGATGATTTTGTCGTGGCAGAGTCTATTTTATGGAAGGCCGGACGGGTCGTTGTACCCAATGACAAGCAACTTCGCAGAGATATTCTGGATGAGGCACACAGTTCACGGTTATCTATCCATCCAGGTAGCACGAAGATGTACCGTGACCTGTGTCGACATTTCTGGTGGGATGGAATGAAGCACGATGTGGCGCTACATGTTAGCAGATGCATGTCCTGTCAGATGGTCAAGACTGAGCACAGGAGACCACCGGGATTACTGCAGTCTCTCTCCATTCCCGAATGGAAATGGGAGAGCATTTCTATAGATTTTGTCACGGGATTGCCGAAGACACCAGGTGGCCATGATTCCATTTGGGTCGTTGTTGATAGGTTGGCCAAGTCAGCCCATTTCATACCTGTCAACACGACTTACACTCCATCCAGATTGGTCAAGCTTTATGTGCAGAATATTATCAGGCTACATGGTATACCACGAGAGGTGGTGTCTGACAGGGATTCGAGATTTGCATCTCATTATTGGCATCAGTTCATGTCAGCACTACAGACAGAGCTGAAGATGAGTTCTGCATACTATCCGCAGACAGACGGGCAGAGTGAGCGCACCATTTAGACGCTTGAGGATCTACTTCGTGCATACACTTTGGAATGGAAAGGGTCCTAGAAGGACCATTCGCCTTTGGTGGAATTCATGTACAACAACAGCTATCAATCCAGTATTGGCATGGCACTATACGATGCCCTATACGGGCGAAGATGCCTCACACCTCTCAGTTGGCGTGAGGTAGGTGATCATGCTTTATATTCTGTGGACCTCTTGGAGGAGACCGCGAAAGCTGTTGATCTTGTGAGACGGAGGCTTCTGACGGCACAGAGCCGCCAGAAGAGCTATGCAGACCGTGGGAGAAGAGATTTGGAATTTCAGGTATCCAATCTTCTTCTCTTTCTTTTATTACAAATTTAACTTAATCTCATATACTAATAAACTCCTGTAAATACAGGTCGGAGATTGGGTATTTTTGCGAGTATCTTCCATGAAGGGAGTGCAGAGATTCGGGGTTCGTGGCAAGTTGGCGCTGCGATATGTTGGACCGTTCGAGATTCTGGCTAGAGTGGGGAAGGTTACTTATCGAGTAGCTCTTCCTCCACATCTTTCTGCTATTCACGATGTCTTCCATGTATCCAACCCGAGGAAGTATGTCCACGATCCTCGGCACGTTATCAGTTACGAGAATCTTGACATAGAGCCGGACCTGACTTATGAGGAGAAGCCAGTCCAGATACTTGACCGCGCTGAGAAGAAGCTTCGCAACAAGGAGATTTCATTGATCAAGGTTTTGTGGCACCGACACGACATCAAAGAGGCAACATGGGAGACCGAAGCCAACATGCGGGCACAATACCCGCAGCTTTTCTGAAGTAAGCATCAAAACAAACTTTTGTAATTGGATACATGATAAATATATGGCTTGTTTTCTCTTTGAGGTTTTTATGGGTTTAAAACCCTTTGAGGTTTTTATAACCATACGAGATTCAACCAAGATACCTATTGACCTTGACTCGAGTCTCGAGGACGAAACTCCCTTTGAGGTTTTTATAATTGTAACATCCGGATTTCTACAAAACCGAACTCGGCCCGAATAAGGTCCGAATAACCCAATAAAGTTGTTGGTCAATACTAACCAACCTAAAACGTCCAATTGGTAGTGAATCAAAAGTTGTTCGGGTGAAATCGATCAAAAATCGGTCACTTCGTAATGCGCGCCGCGAAAAAGCCGCGACGCAAATTCGGAAACCGTGAAACGAAGCGAGACTATCATGAGATCCGATTCGACGATACAAGACTAACAGAATCGACCATTCGTCAATCGGAGGTCGTTTGATATTTTTAAATCATAAAATTTAACTTTAGACAAAATCCGAATCCGAAAATTTCGGGTATTCAAAACTCGAACGAAAGTATATCAATATTATACTTATATTGATCGTCGTTCCGAGACGGTCAAAACGAGGTATTGCACGTCAAAATCCGAGTCCCGAGGTGCACGTACAGTCCATCTTTAGGTATGTTAAATATATATATAATATATATATATATATAATTCAAGGAAACAGTAGCAGACGGCTACTGTTAGTGCTTTTTTTTTTAATAACAGCCACCAAATTCTAAATTCTCCACCTGGATCTCCAAACATTTCCACTTGGAATTGACCCATGAACCTCTCTCTCCCCCATTTCCCTATAAAATCAACCCAACGCCCAAACTCTTTCTCTCGTTTTTCCCCCTTCCCAAGTTTCCCCAATTTCTCTCTAATTTCAGCCATGAAGAACAGCCTAGAATGATTGTTTTAAACTCCAGATTTCCAGCTCTTTTTGCATGAGTCTTTCTCCAATGTTTGGAGAAAACTAAGGTACCTCTCTATACCTCCATTTTGCTGCCATACATGTCAAATTTCCCTCTTTGTTTTACTGACATGCATGTCTTATATACTAAAATCCAAGACTTTTGAACATTGTTTGAGTTGCATTTGGATGATTGTAAAATCCATTTCCTCCCTGTTTCTGTTATGATTTGTTTTTCTCACATTGGATTTTCCTTTTGTTGGGAGTTTGAGGTTTTATCTCATGAAATAAAATTATAAACACTGGGCCTTAGGTTAAAAAATAATTTAGAAGGTGATTAAACATCATGCTATCATTCAATAATTACTACATTGGAGATATGTGGAGTGAATCTGGCATTTCATGTTGAGTAGATCTTCTTAGTTACGGATTTTCTTGTCTATGGAATTGGTAATTGTCATTTGAGGCATGAGTAGATATATCTTGAGAAGGAACCTTGAACAGGGTCTCCAATGGAATTATATCACAGTTTCAATCCTCTAAATTAATTAAGATCAAGGGACTTCTTATATGATTTAAACTACTAAATTGAATGGATTGGATTCCTGCGAAGAGCCTGAGTGATTGATGAAAAAAAATATTATTACTTTTATTTTATAATATCACGGATAAATTAGAATGTAATTGCATGAGGAGGGGGAAGAAACACAATTACAATTAGCAAGATCAGCACATCATCCTGTTTTTTTTTCACAATTAATAGATAGCAAATTTTAAATTTTTGAAGACCATATCAAATTTTAATAAACATGAATGGAGACAGTATGCATGATTGATAGTAACATTAATGGAGCTACTATAATTCTTGTGTCTGGATCTTAAATTCTGTCAACTTCCGACTATTGCAACCACACTTTGTCATGCACAATTGTCTATCGAAATTATTGAAATCATGTTATTGGCTTTGATGAAAATTATTTAAATTCAGTAATTGGTTGCTGAAATGAATGAGTTTAGTTATTACTAAATTACTGCAGTAGTTGATAAGTTGGAAATTTAAACAACATTGTTCTGTATATGATAATATAATATACTACAATATATTATTAAATTTTGGTTAAATTTCAGGTGTTCTGAAGTGGATAAGATTAGAAAAATACTTCATGTATAATATCAGACAGTGCATCACAGAAACAAATGATTAGAGGATACATGAACTAAGTTCAATTAAGATAACAATGCAGAAAACACACCTATTTCATGATCCAAGGTGGAAATAGCATGATCTTGTTTTCACAAAGTTCACTAGTTTTAGGAATATCGAGTTTACTGGGATGATTGATATACAAATATAAGTTACTTAAGACTCTATACTACTCTTAGAAAGTTTATCACCACATACCTTAAAGAATATAGTGGATTGACTACGGGTTTGGTATAAGTGGGTCATTCTTGGAAATATTATTTACCAATCCTTTAGGTTGAAATAATTAGATCCTAGAAGGCATTGAAATCACACAAAATTATATTGAAATTCATCAATCTAATCTCACATTATACATTTCAGAGAAACGGGTAAGATACTGTTATAAATCAAGTAAGTACCGACGATTAAGGACGATTAATTGTTATTATTGCCAGTCATGGTGACCTTACACATGACTGTGCGAGGGCGCGGTGACCCTCAATTGGGCGGGTTATAGGAAGCCCAGATTGGGCAGCGGCCGCCAAGTGCGCGGGTCTAGGATCCCAATCTCTTACACGGTTTTTTACGCGAGCTCGCAGTGTTTTTACGCCTCGTTGGGATCCCGACTTTAGACCAGTTCCGATGACCCTGTCTTTTAGGATACCCAGGCGGGGGATTCTTGTTTTTCAGTTTTTCGTACGAGCTCGTTCGCCTGTACTAGTCAGGCAGGTTTCTAGAGCGACTTTTCTAGGGAGTCCCTCTCACCCGTCTCAGTGGCGTAATTTGGGAGTAGACTTATCCCTCTATTGGACCGCGCTTCCAATTAGAGGGCGAGACGGAAGAGCCATTTGTAGGCTTCTTCACCGCTTGAGTTTACTTCGCCAATAGACTTGGCGATTCTATATCTAGATCATCCATATCTACATCTACATCATCTGAAGTTATATCCGAAACATTGAAGTTAAGAATTGGAGGAGTTACGATCAAAAGTTGGGATTAGTAGGAAATGACTACTGTCTCTATCTAAGAATTTAAATAAATTAAGAGATCTTTCCAATCTTAACTTTTTCATTATCACTCACCAACGTGATCTCTGAAGAAAATGACATATGTGCTTACACTCATACACTCATGAATACTCAACTACTATATAAAAATATCACATATGGGAAATGTTGGGTTATGGGACAAACATTTGAGATGCTTAAAAATAGCCTGAAAAACCTTTTTACTTATGCAAGTAGATGTAAACTTTACTTTCCACCTTTTTACTTGCTTGCTTTTGCACATATTAAATGTCTAGTTATTTTTATAAGTTTTTGGGAGGTACCAGCAATGGCTGACGCCTCTTCTTTCCTAACGTGTTTGGCAGGCAAACAGCCTGCAGTTTAGTAGCAGCTCAGTAGTTATACATGCTTCCTGGAGACAGAGTATACACTAGACGGTATGAATTACTTTGTCTCAGTTTTTGTTCAGATAATAATGTAAATGCTATCTCTTTTATATCACACTTGGGATATATATTGTAAAATGAAAGATCCTTGTACATATTGTAAACTGATATGAATATTAATGAAAAGAATTTTGGTGTCATTTGTCTCTTTTACTTTGTTGTTATGTGATGGAAATGAATGTCATAATTGCGCAAAAAATTTTCCCTGCTTTTCTACAACTTCATGCGATCTCATTTGAATAATAGTGCGAGTGTGTGATTAACGGGTACCCGGATCCTGAGGGGTTCACAAAAACCCTTTTTGCATATGCAAGTAGAAATAAATTTTAATTGTTCCTGCCTTTTTACTTGCTTGCTTTTGAATATATTAAATGTCTTCTTAATTTTATAAGTTTTTGGGAGGTACCAGCGTCCGCTGATGCATCTTCGTTCCTATCATGTTTTGGCAGGCAAGGAGCCTGCTACCCAGTAGTTGTTGATGATTCCATGCGATAGGTTATACACCATACGGTACGTATACTTTTATCTCAGCTTTTGTTCAGTTTATAATGTAAATGCTTCCCTTTCTCTTATGTACAAAATTTTGGGAATACTGTATGTATTGGCAGACTCCTTGTACATGTTGTAAATATAAGAAAATTTATGAAATGAAATGTTGGTGGCACTTGTTCTTCTTGTCTCTGTGGTTTATTTATTTGAATGTGAATGTCATGGTAGAAATGCGCGAAATTTCCCTACATTTTCAATAGCTTGTGCGATCTCTAGTGAATATAATACTGCGAAAGTGTAGTTAACGGGTATTCAGATCCGAGGGGGTTCACATATCTCAAGTCTTTTCCAGGTGCAGGGCTTCTATTTAGGAGAGACGCCTCTTTTGTGGTTTCAGGATGTCCGAATGCAGACTATGTGGGGTGTCCCAAGGACAAGAAGTCTACTTCAAGCTTAACTGTGTTTGTGGGCAGCTCATTGGTTTTATGGAAAAGCTAGAAACAAACAGTTGTGGCCAGATCAACGCTGAATCAGAATATAGGGCCATGGCCCAAGGAAGTACATAAATGATGTAGGTTAAATCTATTTTGACTGACCTAATTATTGATGTGCCCCTTCCTATGCAGCTTAAATGTGATAATCAAGCGGTTCTATTCATAGCTAATAATCCAGGTTCCATAAACGAACAAAGCATATTGATGTTGACTACCACTATACCTGTGGTTTGATTCAGAAGGGGTTCATATTCACTTCTCATGTTGCTTTAGCCGATCAGATTGCCGACATGTTTACCAAAGCACTTGCGAAGGGACCTTTTTACCGTTGTTGTTCCAAGCTAAGCATGATAGACATATATGCTCCAGCTTGAGGGGGAGTGTTGAAATAATTATATCTCTTTATATTGTTATCTTGCAATTTTCTATTTTCCTCGATCTCTTTATGTAATTTTTCCTTAGAGCTTTTCTCTTATATAAGAGAGGTCTAGGGCTATGGTGAAATATAACTTTTCATTTCACACATTTCCATAGGTTCCTTACACAAGATGAAGCCCTATCATACATATCCTTTATGAGGTTAATGCATAGGACATGTACTTGTATCTTCTCCATAACTCTCCACAATATCTCCCATGGGACAAAATCATCCGACTTTTCCAAATCAATAAAAATCATATAGAGATTCTTCATTTTAGCTCTATAAATCTCCATTATGCATTTTCTTGCTTCTCCAATTAACATTGAATAAATTTGTAAGCCAAGTCAAACTACGCTCACTTAAAACTCTCCACGCTTCAATAGGAACGTCATCAGGTACTACACCTTAGCAGGTCTCATAACCTTCAAAGTCTCTTCTACTTCCTTCCTTTGTATATGTCTATAGCTTGAACGATTCAAGTAACTTTCTCTACATGCAGACATAAAAACTTAATCAAGGATGTCATAATCTGAGTGACATCTCAAGGATACGAGGGAGGGAGTGCCTGTGTACCCCCTTTTGGCTTGATCCTTTAATTTTACAGACCAACTATCCCAAATGATCGTGGATGTTCCTGATGATCGTAGATGGATACAACAAGGAGCATATTTTGCTTGAGGGAAAGCCTACATCCAAGGCATGCAAGAACACCACTTCGACTATGGATGATGGAATGGTAAACTCATGTATTATGGTTAGTGATGAATGCAGATTTTTGTATCTTTAATAATCGTTAATTGTAGTATAGGAGGCGGAAAGCGATTCGTTAAAAACCACAAATCTTGAATATTGTGGAACAATTTTTACTTGACAAGTATACAAATGTCGTACTTAGGGAACAATACATTTTTAGTTGCACGGTTTTAAATTAATTTGAATAACTAATTAATTACAATATTTGATTTCTAAGTTAGAAGATAAAGTGAAAATAAAATGAAGAAAATGCAATGATAAGAATGCAAGTAGAAGAAAATAAACATAGCGGACAATGTAGCACGGGATCTGTGATTTTGCTTGTTAATCCAATAAAAAGAATGATTAGTTATTCCTAAAAAAATATCACAGATCAAAAGAGATCAATTATCTTAATTTCTAGAAATATTTATCAAAATAGAATCCAAGTTGCAGGCAAGAAGGTTAATCAATCAATGATCCTACAAATAATGAGGTCACTTAATGATTTTTATCTAAGAATAAACGGCCTTGAAAAATCCCTGTAGTTAAATCCTCAAGTAAATTGAATTTTATCATATAAAATGCCAAGGAATTGACTTAGTTTCTCTTTGATTATGCCCCTGCAAAGATGCATTCCTCGATTAATATGATCAATTATAAAAAAGGATTAATCAAATTTCAAAATCCCTGCAATCGAGACCCTGAAGATTAGACCAATAATTTTGTTAATGAAAAATAGCACAACTAAATCAAATTTAAATCTCAAATAATAATCAACGTAATCAAGTTATGATCTGTCCACAAGATATATAAAATGAATGAGCACAGAAATAGCTTCAGAATGACATATCATGCGTAGAAATCGGAGTTCAAATGAGAAAGATATGATGAAATGAAATGTCAAGGACTAAATAGCAATAAAAAGATGAGTTTTTGTTCATAGAAGTCCTGGGATGGACTTATCTGCAAATGTGAAAACCTGCTGGAGTGTTCTCTAAAATTTCCCTGTGAGGGTTTTTATGCAATATCGGAGACTTCCAGGGGGCTGTGCAAATTATCCAAATGCATGTGCACGACACATGAGGCTCCTGAGGTTCGGGTCGAGGGTCGGTCCGAGCCTTCGCGTAGTTTTTTCTGGTGCTCCGGTCCTGCCCGAGGCTCCAGGCTTGGACTGCAGACGTGGATATCGATCGGATGGATTGGATCGTTCGAATCCAATGTGATCCAAGGGCTGGCTTTTGGGCGTGAAATGACGGCTGGGATCGTTCCAGTTCTTAATCGTGCGATGTATGTAGGACCAACCTGGGGGTTGCTTTTGCTCATCTCCCTTTGATCGCTTCTTCTTCAACCAGGGGATGTTGATTTCCCTTCGTGGGACTGCAGATAACTCGTGGCTGACACACGACCTTAGGTCGTCGATGAAGCCGTTGCTGATAGGTTCTGGTCAGGCGAGGACACATGCAATTCTTGAGCTTTGATTGGACCTTGGATGAGTTCGTCCTGAAAGGTTGGCACAAAGAGGAAAAAGACATGGAAAAGGGGGGGAGCTTCGACCGCCGAGGCGTGGGAATGGGGTTAAGCTCCAGCCTTAGCGAGGTTGGAGGTGATGGAATATATGGAAGGTAGAGACGAAATGGAGAGAAGTCGAAGTTCAGGTGATTGGTCGGCATTGAATCGAAGGAGGTGAAGATGGTTTGAAGGTGGTCGAGGAGCAAAGGAGTACCTGGAGGTTCAAGGTGGTCGAGGAGCAAAGGAGTTCGCTTGGGGGAGATGGTCTGAAGGTCGGAGGATCTCGACTTATCGTCGCTCAACAACCGACAAAACTGGAGCTCAAGCAACCGATGGAGGAGCTGCAGTAAGGGGAGGTGCCCCTTGGATCTCGTCTGTAAGACGGAGGTTGTCTTTACTTGATGCAGGAGGTCGGAGCTGTCACCTCTATTCTCTGTCAAGCTCGAACCACTCGTTCGATGGTTTCTACTGGAAGATGCCTAGGGACGTTGGTGTGCTAAGACTTTATAGGTGGAGGAGGAGAAACGACTGGGAAGAGAGGTCGACATGTAACGACGGGGGTGAATGATTGCGTAATGGCCGCGGTAGAGGGCGATAGGGGTGGCAGCCATTGTAGGAAGGAGGGGAGGGGACAGGTCACATGCAAGATACGTGACATGAAGAGAGAGAGAGAGATGAAGGATTGGGGGTCACGTGCTGTGGAGGAGAAATGAAGAGAGAGAAGAGAAGGGAAGAGAGAGGGAAAAAGAGAGACAAAAAAGAAGAGAAGAAAGATGGAAGAAAAGAAATAAAATTAAAATTAAAATAAATAAGATAAAAAAGCAAAATAAAATAGATAAATAAAAAAGTAAATGAAGTCAAATGAAAAAGTGGTCACCATGAAAGTTGCTCGTCTTGATGGGATCTACAATTTTCGTGAAGGACCCAAAATCAAAAGAGATCAACTGTACAAAAGAGTATTTTTGGAGATACTTTATAGATAATAAAATACCGTATTTTTGCACGTTGTGATTTTTAAATTTATTTTAAATTAGTGGATTAATTTATATATAATATATACATAATTAATATTTTTTTAAGGATTTTTTTATGAGTTAGAAAATTGTAAAATAAAATCAACAAAAAGAAAATATGTACAAAATATAAAAAATGTCAGATCCTTTTGTTTTCTTTTAATTTTCTGATTTTTATGGATTTTAATTCTTGATGCCAAGTTTGTTAGTTTATTAAAGAAAATATTAGAGAAAGAATTAGGTCAAAATAAGTAATTTCTGTACATAAAGTAATAGGCTCAATCAAGGTCAAAAGTACAGGTTAATTAGTTACATAATTCAACCTTAATTTTAGCACAATTAGTGAATGTTAATACATCAATTTTAGGGCGATTTAATTAGTGATTTATTAAGAGAATTCTGTTAAAATCATTATATAAAGTAGATAAATCATGGATTCATCACACCCCTATACTTAGATCTTTGCTTGTCCCCAAGCAATTTTTAGTGAGTTAAAGGGTTGAATTCCTGACTGCGTAAGTGCAAATTCAAGACTTGTCTCATTAAGAATTCTAGGTTTTAGTAGTCCTAAAATCCTAAGTTGAACCAAGCTCTGGTCAAAAGGAATCCAACTTCTCTAATCACTGAATTCTGTTCGGGCAATGCGGGCTTCGAAAGGATTAACCGTGCGATGATCATTTTGCTCCCCAAGTCTTCGGCGTCGGACGCTATTGACGACTACCGTCCTATTGCGGACCGTGAAGGTCTTCGTCGTTAAATTGAGTTGTGTTCTTGAGAGCACTGTCTCCCCACTGCAATCTGCTTTTAATCCAGGGAGACAAATCTCGGATTGCCTCACTCTCACGTCTGAGATCATTTCAGACTGATGGAGGAGGGATAAGCGCGGTGTTTTGTGGAAGGTGGACTTTGCGAAGGCTTACGATAGCCTTGACTGGAGGTTCCTTTGGTCGGTGCTGCGGAGGAGGGGGTTTCCAGAGAGGTGGATCACTTGGATGAGGCGTTGTGTAACAACGCCTTCGTTTATAGTCATGGTGAATGGTAGCCCAGAGGGGGGCTTCTTCCAGCCTCGGAGGGGGGTGCGCCAGGGGTGCCCTCTTGCTCCTATGTTGTTTGTCCTCGCTGCGGACGTCTTGACTAACATTGTGCTTCGTGTGGTCAACTGCGGGCTTTCAAATAGATACTCGAGGGAGGGGTCCCTAGTTCCGCTCCTACAGTACGACGACGATACTCTCTACTTCATTGGAGGGGGGGATTGTGGAGGCAAGTGGCATGGCCGCGGCTCTGGAAATCTACAGTGAACTATCCGGGTTGTTCAAGAATGTTGCTAAGTTGCATTGCCTCAAATTTCAGCGAAATTCGGTCGAATTTCTATCGAATATCGATATCCTGTCAAAATCGAAATTCGACCGAAATGGCCGAAATGACCGAAATATGGGGACCCTAGTACAAAAATGATCGAAATTTCGGTCGAAATTCTACCGAAATTCCGTTTCAGTCAGCCACCGAAATGGTAACCGAAACCGACATTTAGGGCCTTGCTAAGTCAAAGGTCATCCCTATCGGTCTTTCTGTGGATGAGGCCGCTGCTTGTGTGCAGGCGTTCGGGTCGGGTTGCAGTTCTTTGCCGATGGACTATCTGGGGATGCCCTTAGCTATGGGCAGAACGAGGACGAGAGATTGGCTCAGAGCCGTGGAGAAGGTTGAGGCGAGGTTGGCGGGGTGGAAGACGGTTGTCTTATCGAGGGGGGGCAATTGGTCCTCCTCAAGGCGGTCCTTTCCTCCATCCCGATTTATTTCCTTTTGAATCGCCGTATACCAAAGGGAATTAGAGACCGGCTGGAGAAGTGGATGCGTGGTTTCTTATGGGGCAATCATAGGGGGGAGTCGAGGGGCATTCACCTTGTTGGGTGGGAGGATATTACGCTCAAGAAGAATCAGGGAGGGCTGGGGGTGAAGTGTCTCAAGCAAATGAACGAGGCATTGCTTCTTGAGTGGGCGAGCAGAATTTGAGGACCTGGGGACGAACTTTGTTGTACCGTGCTGTGCAAGATCTACGGTGTTGGGGGGGGGGCGCTGAGGCCGGATGCTCACATGGACTCTCCCACTCCCTTCTGGAGGGGGGTCGTGGAGGTTTTCTCCAAGAATGTATCTTTGTTTAGGTCGATCCTTTTTTAGGGCGAATCCTTCGCTTTTTGGTCGGACGATTGGACGGGAGGGGGACCCCTTTGCTCGCGGTTCCCGCGATTGTTTACTCTCGTTGAGGATAAATTTGTGATGGTTGCGGCTGGTTGGTCGGATGGAAATTGGTGCCCGACCTTCTCATCTAATTTTTCTGACTAGAGACTGGAGGACTTCTTGGCGTTGGATGCTACCAGGGAGGTGGGGCACCCAACGGAGGGGAGAGACCACTGGGGTTGGCGTGCGGGTCCGTTCACGGTTAAGAAGACTTTTGGGGCAATCTGCAGGCCACCGCCTTCCCGCTCGGAGATTATGATTCGCGATTATGCGTTCCTTTGGGCTCTCAAGCTACCTGAGCAAGTTGGTTTCTTCTTATGGTTGTTTCGGAGACAAAGGCTGATGACGAGGGACCGGTATGCTAGGCTTGTGGGATCCACCTCTGATAAGTGCCTTCTTTGCGAGGAGGCGATTGAGTCCGTCGAACATCTATTCTTCAGATGCCCCAAGGTGATTCCGGTATGGCAGGGGATCGGTCTGACATAGTGTTGCGTTGAAGATCTCAAGGCGTTTTGCGGCTCACTGGTGGCGAATAGGACCAGATCAAGGAGGGAGATGATTTATCCTCTGGCCGTCCTGTGGGCTGTTTGGCTGGGAAGGAATGCCTTACTTTTCTCGGGCCAGCGCTTTTATAAGGAAAACGTGGGGATTCATGCCACGAGATTAGTGGAGGAGTGGGTTTTGTAATTGGTCTCTCCTTTTGTCACCGCGTTTGTATTTCCCTCTTATTTTTTTGTTTTCGCTTATTAAATAAAAAGATGAGGCGAATACCGGCGAGTGTCTCCCCTATTTCAGGCTTTCAAAAAAAATCTGACTCTCTGTTTGTACATATAACATAAGAGATATGACATTTTGTGTATACTACAATCATGAGAATTAAGTCGAAACATCACTCAAGGTCTTAGTCCAAGAGACTCTCCTCAAGACCCAATCCTCAACACTAGGAATTAAATCAGTTCTTGCATTCAATCTTCCGTCTCAGTAGTTTGTCAGACCTGAAAATGTAGATGAAAGACCAGATGATGGAGATCATAGATTTGTGTAATTTCTTCTCTCACTCACATTGGGACATGGGTCCTCTTGAGTGCCTTATTACTCAACACATATGTTTTTGGTTGTTGACCAGTGTGTCCATCAAGAGTTGTTGAGTCGCCTACACTTTTTTTCCTGGGAGTACACCGGGGTGTATCTTCTTTAAGTAAACCTAGACTTGTATCGCTTACGATGCAAAGTCCTTTTTGAGGTATTAACCTGACTCATTTGGCCTAATGAGCTTTGGTCCAAGTGGACACTTTGAAATAGTTGGGAGTACTCGCCTTGATTGAAGCTCTTTGAGATTGATGTGTTATTGAGAGCTCTTTGTCCTTCAACAAATTTTTGTAGGATAGCTCCACTACTTTTACTAAGGTGGTGTACACTGATCAACAATTATTTAACTTCGTTACACTCTGGTATATAGGTCTATATCAAAAGATAACATGCGGATTTGTTCACATACTGGCTAGGGGTGGCTGGCACTCAAGTTTCATAAAGCTTTCATCAATTTTATTCCATCCTCGAGCATCATTAAATAGGATCTAGACTCAAATCTCAAGTCCCAGTCCCTCAAGTAAAATCTCAACTCATCTCATCAATTATGCAGTTATGTATGTGATGTGTTGATCATATTCTTTAAGGGTGGAGATTAAGAGTGCAATATAGCACTTATATCTTTCAAACTTAGGGAAGTGTGAATTATTAAGTCTCAACCTTAATGATTAAGGACGATTAACTCTTAATCAAAGGACCTAAAAAACCTGAGTTTCTTTCATTCCTCAAGTCTTGAGTGATAGTGAATATGTCAAGAACAACCTTAAGTTAGTTTTTTTGATAGCTTGTTATACCCCTTAATTTTGTAAAAAGATTTGAAAACCAAAGAAAATATGTAAAGTGTACACAACTTAAATCCAAATTCGATTTTTGATGAAAACAATTATAGCACGAGCTATGGATTATATATATATATATAATATACATACCTCCCTATACTTAGCTTGTGCTATGTCCTCATGGCACAAAGTGGAATGAAGTCATAGCTCATCCCAAGCATAGTTGAGTGAAAAAAGAAGTCAACTTGCCCCCTATACTTAGGCTTTTGAGGGCCAAAGCATAGCAAAAGAGGAAGAAATAGGACGGTCGAGGGTGAGAAGGAAAGAATAGCTTATGTATGAAAGCATACTAGAAGTGATGTATACACAATGATATCGGTCCCCCTATACTTTTCTTAGGCTAGCTTATGTATGAAAGAGCAATCATAGGTGGAGGACCGAGTAGATCAGAGGTGAATAGATTGAATCTTCTAGCTGCACTTGAGAGAATGGCTTCATTTATCAAGATTTCACACCAGTCGAGGGAGTCTTTTGTCTGATAATGTGCCATGTGTGAAGGAGATCTGCTCAACCTGAATTAACTGCTCATTTGATTTGACGAAGTGCTTAAGCAGCTGTCCATTGACTAGGGAAGTTCCTGCGCTGTCTGTTGTCTCCGAAATCTCAACACTGCCATTGTTGTGTACTTCCCTAACGATGAAAGGTCCCGTCCATTTCGATTTCAGCTTACCTTGGAAATCTTCAACCTTCTATTAAACAATCACACTTTCTACCCTAGAACGAAGTTCTTTATTCTAATGTGCTTGTCATGCCATTTCTTTACTCTATCCTAATAGATTGTGTTGTTTTCACATGCATAGTTTCTGATCTATGAGAGCTCATTTAAATCCATATCTTTGTTTTTTTCTTTCCTTAGTGACAATTTCAGTTAATCTTTTTGATTGGCCAT
Organism: Ottelia alismoides; assembly: GCA_037367405.1. Lineage (NCBI taxonomy): Eukaryota > Viridiplantae > Streptophyta > Magnoliopsida > Alismatales > Hydrocharitaceae > Ottelia > Ottelia alismoides. Next base: position 109,474 of record JAZKJV010006582.1, read on the forward strand.
TCTGCTTTGTGCACTAATTTTGCGGGCAAATGACATGATTTTTCAAATACCATTCTAAACAGGGGAGGTGCCCAATGGGGTCTTGTAATTCGTCTTGTAAGCCCATACAACTTGATCCGGGAGTTGGGACTAGTTCTTCCTATCAGGACGGACCAACTTCTATAAAATTCCTTTGACCTCCATGTTTGACAGTTCTGCCATGCCATTAGATTGTGAGTGGTAAGGACTAGTGACACGGTGCTCGATGCCATAGTCCTTAGTCAACTTCTTTATGTCCCTGTTGACAAAGTGACTACCCCCGTCAGATATCAGAACTTTCGGGATCCCGAACCTTGAAATAATATGATCTTTTAGAAATTTACAGACAATTCTGATGTCTGCGGCTCGAGTAGGGATAGCCTCCACCCACCTTGAAAGATAGTCCATCGCGAGAAGTATATATTCGAATCCATGATTGTTAGGGAATGAGCCTATAAAGTCAATGCACCATGCGTCGAATACGTCGTAGATGATCATTGGTTGCATAGGCATGGCATCTTTGGGACCGATGGTCCCTCCCATTCTCTGACTGACTGGGAACGACCTTACAAAATTGTAGGCATCCTTAAACAAGGCTGGCCAATATCCACATTGTAATATCTTCTCAGCGGTCTTCTTCCCAGAGTGGTGTCCTCTTGCCTCCAAGGTGTGGCATAGAGTGAGAACACTTCGGTATTCCTCCTGAGGAATACATTTTCTCTATATACAATCATGTCCTTCAAAGAAAAGGAACAGATCCTCCCGGTGGTAGTGTCTGGATTCCGATTTTAGTCGATCAATTCTATTCTTGGGCCAACCATGGGGAACTTTCTTAGAGACAAGATAGTTAACCATGTTAGCCTATCATGGGAGGGAGTCAATAACAGAAATTGACTCGTCTGGGAAGGAACAGATCGATTCTGAATTTGATGAACGCATATTTTCGCCTCTTTAATAATCGTTAATTCTAGTATAGGATGCGGAAAGCGATTCATTAAAAACCACAAATATTGAATATTATGGAACAATTTTTACTTGGTAAGTATACCAAGGTCATATTCATGGAACATTGTATTTTTAGTTGCACAATTTTTAATTAATTTGAATAATTAATTAATTGCAATATTTGATTTCTGAGTTAGAAGATAAAGTGAAAATAATATGAAGGAAATGTAATGATAAAAATGCAAGGAAAAGAACAAAAATAAATAGAGCGGATAATGTAGCATGGGATATGTGATTTTGATTGTTAATCCAATAAAGAATGATCAGTTATTCCTCAGAAAAATATCGCAGATCAAAAGAGACCAATTATCTTAATTTCAAGAAATATTTATCAAGATAGAATCCAAGTTACAGTCAAGAAGGTTAATCAATTAATAATCCTCAAATACATTGAATTTTAATCATATAAAATGTCAAGGAATTGACTTAATTTCTCCTTGATTATGCCCATGCAAAGATGCATTTCGCAATTAATATGATCAATTATCAAAAAGGATTAATCAAATTTCAAAATCCCTGCAATCAAGTCCCTGTAGATTAGATCAATAACTTCCTCAATGAAAAATAGTACAATTCAGTCAAAAAGCAACCTGCATAGATCAAATTTAAATCTCAAATAATAATCAACATACTGATCTGTCCACAAAATATATAAAATAAATGAACACAGAAATAACTTCAGAATGACATTGTGCGTAAAAATCGGAGTTCAAATTAAAATTTTCGATTAATGGTGACTTGATGCGTGATTGTCGATTAATCTGAAGTGTGAATATTCCCTTGAGAATTAAACTTTTCTTAATGTTGCTGAGAAGTGGGCGTGTGACTACGAAAGCTCATAGAGCCAGGATTCTTAGTCTAACAGATGACTAAAGATGTGGATCATTTGTTTTTCTCTTGCAATCAGGCTAAGGAGATTTGGATTAGTGCCTTGATGGAGTGGTTGGACACCTCTTGTGTGGCAAACTTGGGCAGCATGTCACCGTTCTAGGGGCGACCATTTAAAGCCATTGACCATTATATGGGCTTTGTGGTTAAACTCGTAGTGGGGCTATTAGGAAATGTTTTATGTGGGAAATGCTGTGGATTATGTTAAGGCTCTCTTGGAGGCTTCTATCAAGTGGTTTGATTTCTCATATTCGGAGAGATTTTGGACCTCCTTTGACATGCCCAAGTTCAGATCTTTTTAGAGAGCTACTTAATCCCCTTTCATTTGTATGGGCCATTTGATTGACCCGTAACAGGGTTATCTTTCAGAATACGAGGTTTTATGTTGAGAATGTTTTCCATCATGTCATGCTCTTCTTAAGTTTTGGTTCTGTAATTGGTTTCGTAAGCTAGTCGATTTTTCTTGTTAATATATACTGTGGTGGACACCATTCTGGATGAACCAATTTTTGTTCGTTTTTCAAAAAAATAAGCTTTTGTTTTACACACTATTCTTTTAAATATCTTTCTGGGTTTCTGCCCTCTTTTACCTAAAAAAACCTCAGTAGTTGGTTTTGTGATGAAAATACTCATATTAGAGGTGATCTAATCTCGATTGTCTAAAATTTTCTGTTAACATCTTGCGGTCGTAACATTAACATGATACAAGCTAAAAAAGTTACAAAGTACTTCAGCTGTGAAACTGAATTCAAGCTGAGCAATGGTGTTATTAAGCAGCAAAATTGTCACTTCCATTCCCATGAATGATCTTAAGTTTGAGAAATCTGAATGTGTTGTATGGTAAATTGTTTTCTAGTTTTTTTGAGTTAAATATCATAAAAAATCTGATGTTAATTAATTTGCTTGTAAATTTACTGTTTATTCTTTATGTGGAACGCCATTTATTTTCTGATTCCCTTCAATTTATTCCTCCAATCATGTGCTCATTTATTTAATATTTTTGGCTTAAGTTTGTGAAAAGGTCGAAGGCAAGGGAAGAACCACGTATAATGAGGTAATAATTCTTCAAGAAATATGTGTTGTGGATTTTCTTTTATGTTCTGTGCATTTTGAGGATGAGCTTTATTATGTACTTTATGTTTCTTGTTGGCATATGCATTGTGGATGACATGCTTGGAGTCTATGACCGATTTCCTTTCAGTGATTACTATGGGGGTCAGGTTGGATATAGATTCATTGTTTTGTTATTCATATGGAGCTGGTTTTGTATACATTGCAATCACTAGATTCGTGTCAAACATCAAAAAATGAGCAACTGAATTAGAACACTTTTTCACATGTAGACCAGTGATTTGATTGATGCGCTTTTATCTTAAGAGAACTATGGTGGATGCCGAGTTAATCTATATGCTTTGAGACTACGGCCATTTTCTGATCAGCAATGACGATAGGGGTCAGGTACATAAGGTCACTGTTAAATTACTCACATGGAGCTGGTTGTGTATTTATTAAAATTGTTAGGTTCGTAATAAAGATCAAAATCGAGCAACTTGAATTAGAACTCTTTCTTGCAAGTCCCTATACCAATGATTTCTTTTTCAAAAGGAAAAATGTGTACACCCTATGTAGGTGTTCACCCATTAAAGCTTTGTTTCATTATATAAAAAAGGGCACACTTAGGGTGTGTTTGGTTGGAGGGTTATTTGAGGAAGAGTAACCCATTTTTGTGTTTTGGTGTTTGGATAGAGGGTTTGGGGTTGAGAGGGTTTGTTATGATATGATTGCACTGAAGTTTGGAAAAGTGAATAGTTATTGTGATGTGATTGTATTGAAGTTTTGAAAAGTGAGAAGTCGAGTATTTTATAATTTTTAGATGATATGATGGTATAACATATTATTTTTTAGGTAGAATGGATGAAAGAGAAATGATTTATTTAATATATTTAGAGAGAGAGGGCCCCACATAAGGAGTAGAAATATGGGTTTTATGGGGTAACCCCCCCCCCCCCCCCAAAAAAAAGAGGGGGTAACCCCCAATCGAACGACCCCTTACAAAATCTAGAACTCATAATAGGACTTCTCATGGGCAACAACATTTTCCTCTTAAAGCACTATCAATGGAGATCGAAGTGTTTATAGCAAGCCAAACATGCCATATGAATGCGAACGACCTTGATGTCTCTCTTTTAGAACTAACCAATGAATTCATACATGCGTTTTTATCTTGTGAGAACTATGATGAATGTTGAGATATTTATATGTACTTGTGGACCTTAGCTAAAAGCCTGAAAGTCATTAACATGTCTAAGTATGTTAATGTGAGGTTTGATTAATATACGATATCATAGTTGGTCTTTCATCAGTTTCACCTTATTCGATTTCATAAACGTTATAATGGATTTCTTATGGAATTGCCTCAAATCTATCAATGAATGCCTCGCATGATGAGAACACGATAACATATGCAAGTTTAATAGGATTTGAGTATTTGGAAACATCGTGCACCTTAGAATGCTCAAATAAGCATGCCTATAATGCTTTTGGAAATATATGTCAGGAACAACCTAATGGGGGAGATAGGAGGGTTCATCTCATTGTTTCTCAAAAAACCTAATGGGGGAGATGTGGACGTAGAGGATGATGGAGGGAAGTTAGCAAATGGATGGGGGAGATGGATGAAGTTGTTGGAATGAGATGAGGTAGGAGGATGGGTGGGAAAAGCAACTTAGTATTAGGTAAAAGTTACATACTCATCCAAGCAGTTAAAAAATAGTGGATATTTTTAAGAGTGCCGATGGAAAGTTAAATTTTGTAAGTTAGAAGGATAGTATGTCAATATAGTGCAACCATTCACCTTCTAAATAGGGATACACTGACTAGGCTGAAGGCAGTAGGTGGACTTGGGATGGTATGGATCGAGCACATGAACAAAGCTCTTCTTGCTAAATGGATCATCAGGATTTGAGGAGCAAGGTGCGGTCTGACGAGCTGTCTCTTGAGTAATATTTATGGGGTGGGCACGACCTTACACGCCCCACCAATTCGTTCTTCATCATCTTTTTGGAAAGGTATCTTAGGCCTTCTACAAATGGTGAGCCTTCTCAGACCGGTGGTCAGCTACAAGGAGACATTTCATTTTTGGATTGATGATTAGATCGGGGAAGGTGTGTTGGATGTGAATTATCCGCGCCTTTTTGCCCTAACTATATAACAAGAAGTCAAGGTGGCACGTGAGTGGGTGAATGATATGTTGACATCCTCGTTTGTTGCATAGTTTTTATATCAGAGGCTACGAGAATGTTTTCCCATGTTGGTGGATTTGAAAGACCAAGAAGGGCTGTCATCTGGAAGAGACCATTGGGTGTGGAGAGATGGATACTTCACCGTGAAGAAGGTGTATAGGGAATTCTCTCGATCCTTGGATGCGACTCTAGAGGAGTTATTAGGGACTACCAGGTGATTTGGAAGAGTAGGATCCCTCATTGAATCGAGTTCTTCCTCATGGTCTTGAGATACGGGCGTTTGGTAACTAAATCTAAGAGGGATCACCTTTTTAGAATTGGAGATAAATTATGCCCTAGATGTGGGGTGGAAGCGGAGGACGCATATCACCTCTTCTTTCGATGCAGGAGCTCGATGGATTTACGGGCCAGACTTGGATTATTGTGGCTTCGTGTGGTGGATTGTACCTCTTTTTGGAACTCCATCCGGATATGTGGTGGAAATTCTCAGGAGGATTGCTCGATTCCCTTTGCACTTCTATGGGCCATTTGACGTGTTAGGAATGATCTCATCTTTCGCGGTCAGTTCTTCTATATTGATAGTGTAATTGAGCAAAGCAGGGCCCTCCATCTAGCTTGGACACCCTCCATGTAATCGTATCATTGTTTTCTAATAATAAATATTGAGGTGGGTCCCATGTTGAGGCCACACCCGTCTCCTTTTCAAAAAATATGAAGATTCAAGAGATGTATGTACATTTATCTTGTACATACCAACACATAACTACGAAAGCCGAGCCTTTTCCTAAATAGATTTTCGCATTGTATGTGGTTTCATTACCTTGTTTTAAATCTATTTTGGGCCATATCTGTGTTTTTCTTTGAATAAGGAAGATCGTGCTTAATAACTTCCTTTAAACATCTTGTTGGTTTTCTTAAAGGAAAGCTTTTCAAAAAAAATCTTAAAGGACAATGAAAACTAGGCCATAGTAATTATGACTTTCTCACGGGGAAATTATATGGTTTTTAATAAAAATATTGTTTTAAAATATGATGACATTTAAGGGAGGAGGGGAGGAGAGAGTTGGGGATGTATTTATTTGATTAGTTTTATGGTTTCCCAGTGAAGGCCCCATGTGGGATATCTGGTAACTATTGGTATATGAGGACCTGTTTGAGTTAGTAAGATCTTACAAGGGAGGTTGGCCGATGGTAGCGAAAAAGTGTGATATATGGGTTGGCATTCTGGATGGTAGGAGTATATGACCAAACTGACAAAGGAAGTAGAGTGGAGTTATGGGAGGACTTCTGGATCATTGGGCCCATACATACAGGAAAGAACCATATGTAGCCTGGAGCTCTTGTTTCTAAGCAGAACAGACATGACATGCCTCCCTAGGAGCTCGGACTCCAAGTCATAGAAATCACCACTCCAGGCCACCAGCAAACCACTCGAATTGCCCACTGATGGTAAGGCCCTAAAGTTTGAAATATGCCCTCCAACGAAAGACCAAACTTGTCTCGACCAATCATGCATCTTCGTTTCTTGGAGGAAAAGTACATCCGCTCGCCACTCCAACACCATTCTTTTGACCGCGCACCACTTCTCACGGTCACCTAGACCCCTTACATTCCTGGAAACAATCTTCATTACACAACCAAATTATTCCCCTCCTTGCGACCATACCCGCATATCTCGTGATAACATCCATCGACAACACAATACAAGGTGGATGTACAAAAACCAATGCGGTAGATGCCCCAAATGGCCCCAACCTAGGCCTTTGCAGACGTAGAACTTCATGCCATCACTCTCATCAATGCACAACAGCGACCTCAGGCGAGGGCACATACGCCTTGTCATTCGTGGGGCTGCCCCAACACCAACAACTTCTGCAACCCCAGTGAGCTAACAGGCCTGCCCAATTAGCTCCAACCAGGAAAGATGGTTGTAGTCCACCCTCCCAAATGACAAAGGTTGGAGGGTCTCCAGATCCAAGGCGTTAGCCTCAAGCGGGGGGCTAAGGACCACAGTCTGGCCCGACCACCAATTGGTGAAAGTAACCGAGGTCGTACAGACCTGTAACTCTACAAACACCTCCAGTTGTTCGAACACCAACGGAACCAGCGAGGGGGGAGGTTCAACGTAAGGGTAGTCCTCCCATGGATCGACATCTTCTAGTAGAACATGGGATTAGAATTGAGCCTCATTTCCGCATCTAGTCCCTTAATAATTATCACCTCCTCCGCCTCCTCCACGGCACCTTCCTCCATCGAGGAATCAACGGACACAAGCTCCGACTCCTCTGCAGGGTGGTCCGGTGGTGGTGGAAGATCCATCACATCCACTGAGATCCATAAGGTATCCTTCCCAACTATCATGCGTCGTTGAATCCTCGAGTGCCCTGGATGTGGCCCCGTAATCTCCAGTACCATCACCTCCAAATTTGCCCCAGGCATGCAACTATCTGTAACCTCCCCAAGATCTAGGAGAGCCCACCTCAAGTGCCCCAGATTTCTAGATAGGATCGGGTCCCTGATAACCGGGCAACAAAATGTTTAATGCCCAGCTGGCCCCTATCGTTGAGGTGTGGCTCCCTCCACCACCATAGAGCCAAGGCCTCTGAGCCCCTTTATCTGAGAAGTCGCTCTTGATCCACACTCGACATCCCTCTCGTGCAGATGCCTCCATTCTGCAGCTGCTCCACATCCCCACTGAAGTTGAACCCCAACACCTCTCGAACTACAACACACGCCACCTCAAGGGCCTTTTATCATCTAAGTTGAACACCCAAACAAGAGCCCTCTCCCCTCCATACACACCCGACTTTGGTCGAAGGGAACTCCCCGGATGACATCCGCAAAGGATGGGGTTTCCGGGCTCGGTAATGTGCAATCAACGGCAACCCACGGACTCATCACCTCCACCGCGTGACTCCCCAGCCCAACCACCACCTTCTCCACCCTTGAAGCGCCTCCAAGTACTGTAGCCTTCCCCTTAACAGTAACTCCAGCTCATACGGTAAGAAACAACCCATCCACACCCCCACATTCCTTTCCATTCCCAACAATCCCCGTCCTATGCATCGTCTCTCCCAAAACAACTCCCGAAGCATATCATGAAACAACCCCATCTCTCGAAACAATAGTATCTCCCGAACCACCAACAGGAACACCATGTCCCGAAGTGGCTCTAGAAGCGCCAGGTCCTGAAACAGGTCCGAAAGCAGGTCCTGAAGTGGCTCTCGACGCACCAGCTGCTTCAGAAGTGGCTCTCGCAGCACTGGCAGCTCCCTCTTTTGAAGAATCGAGTGCAACACCAACAGCTCCCCCTCCCGAAACCTGCCAAGAAACGAATCTTGCGACACCAACAACTCAAGAAGAAGCCATCGGCAAACCGGTAGCCCCCGAACCAGCAACTGACGTGGTACAACCATGACCCCACACCTCGACAACTCGCGAAGAAGCAACTCTCGAGCTAGCAACACCCAAAGCCAACGCAGGTGCGGGGTGTATCGTAGCACCCACAGGTATAACAGGTCCCTTGGCATTCTCTGTCACCTCCGAAGCTCTAGCAGACCCCCATCTCAACTGTCGTAGATGTCCACAGGAGCTCCTCCAGTGGTCCAACCCCCCACAACCGAAGCATCGAGCTACGTCTCGGCATTGGGCCGCCAAATGGCCAAAGATACATCGGTAACACCGCTCCACCCTCCTTGAATGCACACGATGATGTATGACGAACTTCCACTTACCCTCGACCGGCCCTCCCCCTGATTTTGTGGCCTTCTCTCGCTCACTCGAAGACCCTCTCCTCCGTGAAAACCCTCCCGACCAAGCATCGCAACGGAGCTGGAGGTAAAGAGCTACCTCACGACCTCGATGCGTCGCCGCCCGCTAGCTCCAACCCCAGGAGCCGCCGTGACACCCCTCCGATGCGCCCAAAGACCTCCCCAACCTGAAGCACACGTGGGGTCTTTTCTCACTTATTTTTCCTCACGAAATGTCGCCTAATCGACTATATAAGTTTATCCTAAAAATTAGGGGATGCATGGAGGGGCACATTCCCTCCTAATCCAAAAATTTAGGGGGCTTGTGCCCATCCATGTCCCCCTTTCCGTCATTGATCCCAAGGTCGTTTCTATCTGGTCTTCAGAAATGGAGATATCACTATCCCTCTACCACAATATGCTGATGATATAATCCTATTTATCAAAGGTGGAGTGGAGGAAGCTACATGGTGATGGATATTTTTTACTAAATTTAAGATCTTCATATCAACAGAGAGAAGTCAGCATTGGCCTCCTTTGGTTCTGACAATGGGAAGTGCAGAATGTGGCTATTATGAGACTTCGTGGCCCAAACTTGGCCCGTCTAGTTACATACTTGGGTCTTCCTTTGGTGGCAGGAAAGCTTTACAGTATGGATTGGTGTCCCCTTATTGAGAGATTTAAGAAAAACTATCGAAGGTGGAATGCGACAATACTTTCTAAAGGCAGGCGGTTGATTCTACTCAAACACATCCTATCGATAATCCCCATGTTTTCTGCTCCTCTAGATTAATTCTAGTCGGTGTAAGATAGAATATCGAATAATTGACGCGTGATTCTGTGTGGATTGGGGCATAAGAAGGAATGCATACAGTTGCTTGATTGGGACGCAGTGGCCAGGTTAAAATTGGAGGGTGGTCTCAGAGTTATGAAGATTGAGCAAATGGATAAGGCCCTTGGCTAAGTGGGTTGTCAAATTTGGGATAAGAATGAACACTAGGTTAGTCACCTAATGTGGAGTATTTATGATGTTGGGGGAAACATAACAAGGCCTCGCATAGACATCATTTTACCACTTGTGTTATGGTGTGGTATATCCATCTCTCTTTCAGACTTAGCGAATTTCTTACAACCGGTTGTTGGCAATGTTGATCTTTTTGGATTTTGGTTAGATGATTGGACTGACTCGGGTGTGCTTTGTGATTGTATACCCTAAGCCTTTTGCACTGGCTAGAAATCGAGAGGTCTGTCTGGTATAGGCTTTGTCGAATGGACTTGGGCACCTCCTTTTGCGGCAGATTTCTCTAAGCAATGTTGGGAGGAGTACATGGAGATATGCAGTGGCCTGGATGATGCTGGCAGGCTGTCAGGGGAGTGGACATTGGAGATGGGCAGACGAGTCTTTCTCAGCGAAAAGATCTTATAGGGCTCTCTACTTCTAGGGAACTTGTTTATGATGATTTGCATCTTGACTATGGATTAATTTGGAAGAGCAAGGTACCACAGGGTATTAAGGTTTTTTTTTGAAGCCATAAACAGGGGGAGACACTCGATGGTATTGCCCCATATTTTATTTATTAAAAGAAAAGAAAAGAAACAAGTACACAAGTGGCATGAACAAAAAGACCAATTACAGATCCCATTCCTCCACTAGTCTCGTTGCATGACTCCCCACATTTTCTTTGTAAAAGCGTTGCCCCGAGAATAGTACAGCATTCCTCCCCAGCCAAACGGCCCACAGAATGGCGATTGGGTAGATTAGCTCCCTCCGCACCCTGCTCTTATTAGCCACCATCAATCCGCAAAAAGATGCCATATCCACAGTGCATACCCAAGGTAATCTGGCTCCCCCCCAAATCTGGATTACCTTGGGGCATTTAAAGAAAAAATGTTTCACGGTCTTAATCGCCTCCTCGCAAAGAAGGCACCTATCAGAATAGGTACCCAGAAGTGTAGCACACATGTCCCTCGTCATCAACCTTTGTCTACGCAGCAGCCATAAGAAGAAACCAATTCGCTCGGGCAGCCTAAGAGCCCAGAAGAACGCGCAATCGCGAATCACAACCTCCAAGCGAGATGACAGAGGTCTGCAGATTGCCCCAAAAGCCTTTAACTGAGAATGGCCCCGCATGCCATCCCCAATGGTCCCTCCCCTCCGTTGGACGCCCCACATCCTTGATAGAATCCAGTAATGCAAGGAACTCCTCGAGTCTCTGGTCGGAGAAGCTAGATGAAAAAGCTGGAAACCAACTTCCGTCCGACCAGCAAGACGCCACCATCATATTTTTATCATCCGCAAGAGCAAACAGTCGCGGGAAGCGCGCGCAAAGGGGACCCCCCCCCTCGTCCAGTCATCGGACCAAAAAGCGAAGGAGTCGCAACTGCCAAGGATCGGTCTAAACAGAGAGATATGCGTGGAAAAAACATCCACCACCCCCCTCCAGAATGGAGTGGGAGAGTCCAAGCGAGCACCCGGCCTCGGTGGTGCCCCCCCCAACATCGTAGATCTTGCGCAGCACGGATGAACAAAAATCCTCCCCAGGGCCCCAAATTCTGTTTGCCCACTTAAGAAGCAAGGCCTCGTTCATTTGATCCAGCCGCTTGACCCCCAGCCCCCCTTCATTCTTTGGAAGCGTAATTTCTTCCCATCCAACAAGGTTAATGCCCTTGTTTCCTCCCCATGCTTCCCCCACAAGAATTGACGCATAAGCTTCTCAAGCCGATCACGAATTCCCTTTGGCAAGCGGCGATTGGAAAGGAAATAAACAGGGATGGATGACATGAACGCCTTTAGAAGGACCAATCCCCCCCCTCGATAGAACGGCCGACTTCCATCCCGCCAGCCTCGCCTCCACCTTCTCCACGACTCTGAGCCAATCCCGCACGCTGGTTCTCCCCACGGTCAATGGCATCTCCAGATATTCCACCGACAAAGAGCTGCAGTCCGACCCTAATGCCCGCGCACAAGCATCAGCCTCATCCACAGAAAGGCCGAGAGGGACGACCTTCGACTTAACAGGATTCTTGAATAAGTCGGAGAGTTCACTGAAGATATCCAAAGCCATGGCCATGCCATCGGCCGAGAGGGACGACCTTCGACCTGGATCACCTTCTTTTTGACTGCATACACTTGGCTAGAATTTGAGAGAGAGAGAGAGCTTTATCTCTTGGCTTAGTACGGACAGCTCAACTTCCTGTGTGAGCTTCATCCGTTCGGTTTGTGGCAATTCACATGATGATTGTTTGGTGCCCTTCGCACATCTTTGAGCAATTTGGTGCACCAGAATTAAGCTCATCTTTGGCGGTCAGAGATTTTATGCTGAAAACAGTATAAAGCATAGAAAGGCTTTGGTTTTAGCCTGGACTCATGTATTTCGATGGCTTAAGTTAATGCCTTCGTGGCGGGTCCCATCTCGGGGATACACTCTTTTCTGTTCAAGAAAAAAAACTATGGTGGCATGCGAAGTTTACAAAGCCTGCATTACTTATTAATATCTCCGAAAATTGGGTTTTCACATCTGCAGAAATTCACGTCCAAAGGGTGCAAAATAGGAGAAATTGATATTGAGAGAAGCATGTATGCAATTTCTGTTTCGTTTCGTTTTGTTTTTTTGGAAGGTCGTTCATGTGTTTATTATCTAACAGTAATTGCATTTTATTTTAGAACATTTTTACTTTGCCATAATTTTGGTTTTACTGCATGTAAAGCTCTTGCTCATATACTGTTACAGGTTGCTGATGAACTTGTGGCTGAGTTTTCTGATCCTAACAATATTCTTGCATCTCCTGATCAGGTGAAATGTAGTCTAGTTCTAGTAATGAACGTCCGATTTATTCTAGTTTAATTGAAAAATATGGGAGAAGGTTATGACCCCCTTTCTTTTATTAGCAGCAACAATATGATGAAAAAAATATACGGCGTAGGGTTTATGATGCCTTGAATGTTCTAATGGCTATGGACATTATCTCCAAGGACAAAAAAGAAATACAATGGAAAGGTTTGCCTCGTACCAGCTTGAATGGTATTGAAGAGTTAAAGGTTAGACATTCTCTTAGACGAGTCTATGATTAAAGGTTGTGTGGTTTTCTTTGAAACATTGTTTCTCTTAGACGAGTCTATGATTAAAGGTTGTGGTTTTCTTTGAAACATTGTTACTCTTTTTGCAGGCCGAGCGCATTTCTCTGCGAAACAGGATTGAAAAGAAAACTGCTTACTTGAAGGAGTTGCAGGAGCAAGTAGGTCGCTGGTCTTTTCCCTTATTAAATTGTTCTTATAATATAATTTGTGGGCTTGCCTTGATATAAAACATTATTTTTTGATCCATGTTGGAGTTGGTAACTTCCTTGTGTTTTTAGAGAAGTCTTTATTCATGAAAATATCATTCAAAAATTGAGCCATGAATAAGGGACCAATCTTTTGGTCTTTAAAGAGTGTCCAAAATGTGGCATAATGGTACGTGAGGATTCTCTAAATATAAAATAGCGACTAAGGGTGTTAGGAAAGCATGTGCTCACTGAACTCGACTTGAGCTCAACTTGTCAATGGCTCACGAGTTGACCTCTACAAATTTAATGAGTGGAGCTCAAGTCATGGCTTCAACTCGGAAGCCATAACAAGTAGAGTTTGTGGTGAGCATTGTTTGTCTCGTTAATTCTATTTGATAGTAGTATTTGTTAGAAAATAGCATGGCTTTGATACCATGTTAGAAAATAGGAATGCGGAAGCGAATTGGAGTAATATATAAAGAAACATGAACACAGGATTTAACGTGGAACCCTACTCCCGAAGGAGCGGATGAAACAACGGGAGAACACCTCAAAGGGATGATAGTCTATTGTTTTTCTCACTAGATACAATGGACGCATGCAAGTAAAGAAGCTATACTGAAAAAGGTTGCAAAAGAAATTGTGGATAGATAGTTGGAATATTTGCACTTTCACCGACAAAGCGATGGAGGTGATAGATACTATGGAAAGAAGGAAGATTCATATAATGTCTCCAGGAGATAAAATAGGTTGGAGAAAAAGCAAGGGAGCTCGAGAAGACACAGTGTTGGCGTGGTTGTTCATAACGATTCGAAGAATAGTGTGGTTGAGGTGCAAAGATTTAAGGATAGGATTATTTTGCTATAATTGGTGCTTGAAGAAGAAATGATGAATATCATCTCAATTTATGCACCTCAAATTGGTTTAGATGAAAAGAGTAAACAAGGTTTTAAGGAGGATTTGAATGAGATTATGCGATGAATCTCATACAAAGAGATGATTTTGCATAGGTGGAGATTTTAATGGACATGTGGGAAAGGATGTTTCAGGTTCATGTAGGTCATGGCTTCGGGGTTAGAAATGAAGAGGAAAAAGTTATTCTGGATTTTGTAACGACTTATGACCTTTTCATAACAAACACTCTATTTAAAAAGAGGGAGGAACATTTAATTACTGTTGGAGCAGAAGTTGTAAGCGCCTATTGAGTTGTAGCAGGGTAAATGGATCCTGGAGGAGATCCATTTACCCCATCCAGTGTTTAGTCCCACATCGTCCAACAGTGGGACTTGGAGGCTCTGGAGAGGCTATATAAAGAGCCCCAGACCTCCTGTACTCATTGAGAAAGTCAATAGACAAACACGCCCCGTAGAGGGCTTCTCCCGTGGTTTCATCCCACTCCTCACGGAGTAGGGTTCCACGTAAAAATCCCGCGTTCTTATTCTTGTTATTTATCTTGTTCCATGTTTACGCTTCCGCTTCCGATTTTCTAACATGGTATCAGAGCGGGTCGATTCTTGAGGAGTTTTCATGTTCTTTAGTTATATGTTCGAGATTCGATTATATTGGTTGATTATGTTTCGAGATCTATTTATATTATTCAATTAGCAGAGATTCTAGGGTATTTGGAAACCCTAATTTCCTTAGGGTTCCATGAACCCTAGATCTGGTCCCATGCTCTCCAGCCTCAGAAAGTTCTTCTGCAGAATTTTTCCTTCTGCTTTGCGGTTCCTGATGAACCCTAGTTTTTGTGAGATGGCAGCACACAACTGGCGTGCATCACTGGAATACAATGCTTACAGTCCAGATGACGGTGAGCCTGATCTCGCAGGCGACCGCGCCAACCCAACAGCACGTGCAGATCAATCAAGCCACAACATGGGGAGCCTTGCACCATCGAAATCCCAACCTCGCGACGAGCAACATCTTGCGGCCCCGCTCCAGCCAAGCTCCTCCGGACAATGATACTCCAGTAGAGGCGGCGCACCCCCGCGCGCCTCCAGCGGGGGGCCCTCATGCGCCATTCACCCGCGCGATTCCCAGCGTCCATCGCCGCTCCTCCGAGCCCCTCTTCCCTTGGCGACGTCGCACCCCCTTAGCGAGCTCCAGGAGGAGCGCGCATGCTCCATCTCCAGGCCGCATGAAGCCTCCAGGAAGAAGGCGATCTCCACCTCGCGCGAAGGGCTTCAGGCGGAGGCGATTCTCCTCTACCGTGCGCGCTCCCCCTTTGTTCCCATCACAGGTTCAGGCGGTGGAGATCCCGGTGCCTTCCACATCTTGCCTCCATCGGCAGCGATCCGGGGTCGTGCGGCGATCAAAGTGCTCCTAGGCGCGCCGCCCCTCTCTCCAGAAGTGACATCGTCAAGGGCCCACGTCACTGCGCCAACGCGGAGTCTCCTTCGCGAGCCCATACGCGCTCCCACCCGCCTCTTCCTTCTGTGCATCTTCCCAGGCGGGAGCAGTGCTCTTTCCCTCATCGAGGCGGCAGCTTCCATCGAGGGGTTCTTACGGAACCCTAGTTTTCTTGGTTGAATGGAGAGGGGCTCATTGGCCCGTTATTTAAAAAAAAAAGGGGATTAGAGGGGGATGGCCTTATGATACGACCCTTATTGGGCGTGATTTAAAAAAAAAGGGGGAGCTTTGAGATGAGTTGGACCCAAGTGGGCTAGAAAAAAAAAGAAAGAGAGAGTTGAGTTTTTTTTAAAAAAAAAGGGAAAAAAAAGGCGCGTACACGAAGAAAAAGCCATACGCAATTTGCGAAAAAAAAATATTGATCAAAAGCCGAAAAAAATTGGTTGGAACGGCTTAAAAAAATGTTCAAAAAAAAAATAGACGGCTTATTACAAAAAAAAATGAAGAAAAGCCGCAAGGAAATTTTTCTTTTCCCCATATTTATGTATTATCTTATCTTCTCCCAACGTGGTCAACAATGTCATTCAGACCAGTATGGGAGAAAGGGGGAGTGTATATGTAGAGTCACAGGTCTAGATCCACATTCCAGAATCAGATATCAGTCTCCAGACCAGCCAGATGATCAGACTCTACAGTTCAGTTGTTCAGACTTGACGTCAGAAGGTCCCGAGTCTCCAATTTCAGACACGCACAAGTGTGCGGTCATTGTCAGATGAGCATAAGTTGCCATCTTGTTCGAGGTCCCCATCATTCTCGTGATTGTTGTCGGCCAGAGTTTTCATGTGAGCCATAGAGACTCCATAGTAGAGGATCATTTCCTGTGCCATGTTGGCAAGGATTTTCATGTGGTATCATAGGTACACCAGAGCAGTGCACCATTCTCTGAGCCAGATGGGAGAGACCCAGTTCTCCGACGAGAGGACTTCAGGCGCAAGTTCAGACTCGATGGTCCGGTTACGAGTCTTCAGTCGACTCACACTCCAGCCCGTTCGTCCTCCTCACCTGCACGGCATGAGAAGCAACGTCCTCGACTGCAGCAATGTGCGCGTTGGGTTGATATTGTCCGTAGTGTCTTGTAGCGTTGAGTTGAGTTTCTGTCTGTTTGTCCAAGCTGAGCATTGCATGCTCCAGCTTGAGGGGGAGTGTTGGAGCAGAAGTTGTAAGCGCCTATTGAGTTGTAGCAGGGTAAATGGATCCTGGAGGAGATCCATTCACCCCATCCAGTGTTTAGTCCCACATCGTCCAACAGTGGGACTTGGAGGCTCTGGAGAGGCTATATAAAGAGCCCCAGACCTCCTGTACTCATTGAGAAAGTCAATAGACAAACACGCCCCGTAGAGGGCTTCTCCCGTGGTTTCATCCCGCTCCTCACGGAGTAGGGTTCCACGTAAAAATCCCGCGTTCTTATTCTTGTTATTTATCTTGTTCCATGTTTACGCTTCCGCTTCCGATTTTCTAACAATTACTTATAAGAATGACCTAACAATGAGATTATTGTATTGCAAAGACTGCAAAGTAATCCTATAATAGAGCTTGACATCTTAGCACTGTTTGCTAGTCATGGATGTGCAAATAAAAGAATTTGTAAAGAAAAAGGACGGTTCCCAAGATCATTAGAACTAGCTGGTGGAACCTTCAATTGAAGCAAGCAAGCTTCCAGGAGAAGGATTTAGAGGACTTATTTTTGGAATGTAACGGAAGTGTAAACAAGATGTGGGAGGCGGTGGCATCTTGTATCCGAAGGGTAGCCAAAGAGATGCTAGGAGAGTCTAAATGAAGAGTTCTAGGTCAAAAAGAGGCTTAATGGTAGAGTGAAGGGGTGCAAGAGAAGCCTAAAATTAAAAGAGCTTGCTTTAAGGTAGTGTATAAGGACATAATAGAGGAAATTGTCACAAAGTACAAAATAGCGAAGAAAGAAGAAAAAAAAGGTTGTGAGTGAAGCTAAGACAAAAACCTATAAAGTTTTATACAAAAATCTTGACTCTAAAGACATGCAGAAGTATATATTTAGATTAACCAAAGCAAGAGAAAGAAAGAGCAAAGATCTTTCTCAAGTGAGATGTATTAATGATGGAAGGATGTAGAGACAAGATAGAAGCAGTATTTCCATAAGCTTTTTGGACAAGAGAATAAAGAGATCTGTTGTGAAAAATGAGCGATCTATTTTTCAAGGGAACCCTAGGCTCTCTTATATAGGGAGAGACCTCACGGGTAAAATACATAGTAGTCCAGAGAACAATAAGAAATTACGAAAATGTAAATAACATATAATAATATCGGTCTCTACACTCCCCCTCAAGGTGGATCATAGATGTCGATCATGCTCAGCTTGGAAGAACATCTCTGGAAGGGTCCTCTGAGCAACGGCTTGGTGAGTACATCAGCAGTCTGATCCCCTGAGCTCACGTGAGAAGTAGATATCAAGCCTCTCTGGATCAAGTCTCTAGTGTAGTAGCAGTCAACTTCAATATGCTTTGTTCTTTCATGGAATGCTGGATTGTTGGTGTTGGGAAAATAAAAGAACTTGTTTATTACATCTGCCCTAGGCTCTCTTATATAGGAGAGTAGCCTATGGGTAAATTACATAAAGAGTACGGCAGGAACGGAAAATAACAAAAGAGTACATAAGTAAATAATATATGTTCACACTCCCCCTCAAGATGGAGCATAGATATCAATCATGCTCAGCTTGGATGCACACTTCTGGAACGGGCCTCGCAGTAATGCCTTGATAAAGATATCTGCAGTTTGATTCTCTGAACGAACATGGGATGTAGCAATGAATCCCTTCTGGATCATGTCACATATAAAGTGACAGTCAACTTCAATGTGCTTGGTTCGTTCATGGAATGTTGGATTGTTTGCAATGAACAAGGTCGTCTGATTGTCACATTCTAAAGCCATGGGAAGTGGGACTTCTATATATAAATCTGTAAGCACAGCCTTTACCCACATCATTTCTGTGCTAACCTGGGCCATAGCCCTATATTCAGATTCAGCACTAGACCTTGCTACCACAGTTTGCTTCTTGCTCCTCCATGAGATTAGGGAATCTCCAACATATACAGCAAACCCAGAAGTAGACTTCCTGTCCTTGGGACACCCTGCATAATCTGCATCTGCACATGCTGAGATAGAGATCACCTTGCCTTTCTTGAACAACAAACCCGCACCTGGAGATGACTTGAGGTACCTGAGTATCATATGTATGGCATCCATATGAACCTGACGTGGTTGCTCCATGAACTGGCTCACTCGACTCACTGCAAAGGATATATCGGGCCTAGTGATAGTGACATACAGAAGTTTGCCCACCAGTTCTCTGTATCTTCTCCTATCCACCTCCTCTGTATCATCATCATATAGCTTCATACTAGGGTCCATTGGTGTGGTAGCAGGTCGGCAACCAAGCACTCTTATTTCACTCAACATGTCAGTGACATATTTTCTCTGAGACATTACTAACCCATACGGATTTCTAGCGAACTCCAGCCCCAGAAAATATCTAAGTACTCCGAGGTCCTTGGTAACAAATTCACAACCCAGCATTTCTTTCGCGTCTTTTATTCCTTGTACATCATCACCTATAATTAAGATGTCATCTACATAAACCATGATTGCAATAATACGTCTGGAAGTCTTTTGTACAAACAAGGAATGATCAGCATTAGAACGTTCGTATCCCTGTTTTTCAAAGAGGTCTGAGAGCTTCTGAAACCACGCTCTGGGGCTCTGCTTAAGGCCATCGATAGCCTTATGAAGTCTGCACACCTTGGAACACTCCCCCTCAATACCAAAATCAGGTGATTGTTGCATGTAGACTTCCTCCTGGAGGTCACCATATAAGAACGCATTCTTCACATCCAACTGATATAGCGGCCACTCACGAGTAACCGCAACTGACAGCAAGATCCGTAGAGTAGAATGGTGGGCCACTGGCGAGAATGTATCAAGATAGTCCACCCCGTATATCTGTGTAAAGCCACGAGCAACAAGGCGAGCCTTGTATCTGTCAATACTGCCATCTGCATTCTGCTTGACTGTAAATACCCACTTGCAGCTCACTGGTGACACATCAGCAGGTATAGGAACCAGACTCCAAGTTCCTCTAGACTGGAGTGCTGCCATTTCTTCCTCCATTGCTCGACGTCGTCTACTATCCTTCAGAGCATCTTGGTAACTCCAGGGAATAGCTACAGCTGACAATGCGACTGCAAAGTTTCTGAAATCTCCAGTTAGTCGTTCAAACGACACAGAAGCTGCTAAAGGATATGACGCGCAACTCCTCTTCGATTTTCATATAGCAATAGGAACATCTAAATCAGTTGTATCCTCGTCCATCCTCTGTAACACATCCTGCTCAGAAACATCATCAGATCCATCAATAATAATATCTTCAGAACATACCTTAGGCGAGCTCGGTGATGAGCAATGACCATGAGCTGAAGCAGGCATGCGGGTATAATGATATGGTAGTGGTGAAACAGGTATAGTAATGGGAGGTACGGAGGATGGTAACGGTTCTGGTGGTAGTGGTGGTGTTGATGGTGGTAATGGTGGTGGTGATGGTGGTGACATGTAAATGGCATCAGTATTAGCCGGAGGTATCAACTGATCACCTGATGCTGAAAAATACATAACATATTCAAAAAATGTGACATCTGCACTAACAAGATACCGCTTGCGCAATGGATCATAGCACTTGTACCCCTTCTGAGTTCTGGAGTACCCATCGAACACACACTTGACAGCCCTAGGAGAGAGCTTGTCAGTACCAGGAGACAACTGGTGGAGAAAGGCAACCGAGCCAAACACACGAGGAGTGAGAGAAAATAGCTCTTTTCCTGGGAAGATTAGGGAGAACGGAATCTCTTCACCTAGAACAGATGACGACACACGATTGATCATGTAACATGTTGTAAGAACAGCGTCACTCCAATAAGAATAAGGAGCATGACTCTGTATAAGGAGTGACCTAGTGACATCTAGTAAGTGACGATGTTTCCTTTCAGCAATCTCGTTCTGTTGGTAGGTATAGGCACAGGATGTCTAGTGGATAATCCCCTTTGATGAGAAATAACTGGCTAGAACATGAGTACACAATTACAAGGCATTATCACTTCTCACAATTTTAACAGATGCTGAAAAAACATTACGAATCTCATTAAGAAAATTAATAATAATATTCCCTGCTTCAGATTTATTCTTTAACAAAAACACCCATGACACACGAGAGAAGTTATCCACAATAACTATATAAAACATGTATCCCTGATGATCAGGAACACGACTTGGACCCCAGATATCAATGTGAAATAACTCAAACTTGGAGGCACTACTCCGACACTGACGACTGGGAAAGGTAGACCGATGATGCTTTCCCAACTGACATGCCTCACATTGGATATATGTGTGAGGCAAAACCTGGGGTAACACACGACACAATTCTGAAGCGGTAGATGCCCAAAGCGCAGATGCCATAGCAAAGGGGAGACGGGTCCAGTAGGTAGAGATGAGGTTCCAGCAAAAGAAGTCTGACTGAGGCGATAGAGGTCTCCTTTCTCATAGCCACGCCCAATCACGTTGCCCGTAAGGATATCCTGAAAAACAAGAGAAGATGGATCAAAAATCGCCCGACACTTTAAATCCTTTATAATTTGGCTGATAGATAATAAATTCATTGAAAAATCAGGTGCGTGTAACACATTCTTGAGCTGCATAGATGGTGTCAGTCTAATCTCCCCCTGACCAGTAATCGGGGAATGTGTGCCATTGGCAATGACCATTGTTCGACCTGGAGGGATCTGTATGTACCTTGTAAGTTGACTTTGATCGCCACATAGATGATGTGTGGCGCCAGAGTCCATAATCCATGCTAAAGTATCTGATCCATTGCTAGTAAATGCATGTGTGCTACCTGATGCACTGGTAGAAGCAGAGGCGGATGCAGCAACGTCAGACTGGCTCTCAGTAGTGTGTGTTGGGCCGGATGGGGGAATAATGCCCCTTAGACAGGCAATAAGATCACCAAAGCGCTGATCCAAAGAGGCAGCAGATGGAGGCTCTATCTGCTCAGCGACTCGTGCAGATGCAGGAAATCCATGCTTAGAGTAGCATGTGTCTTCAGTATGTCCAGTGCGATGGCAGTAGGTACATGTTGGCCGAATACGGCATCCTCTACCACGAGGGCCACGGCCACGGGTATGATGGTGACCTCCACGACCTTTGTTGGCAGCCATGGCAGAAGCAGTCTGATTCGTAGTCGTAGAGGGAACAGTGATCCGACTCAACCTGTGAAAGGCTTCCTCCATAGGAGGAATAGTAGAGTCTACCAAGATCTAAGACCGTGCTGCCTCATACTCAGGATCAAGGGCAGCTAGAAAAACTCCTACCATAGCAGCATTCGGGTAGGTCTTTTGTTGCTCTGGTGTGGCTGTCAGGGGCATGAAGCTATACAGCTTCTCAAACATCCCCCGTAGAGATGTGTACAGTGAGTGTAGAGGACGTCCATTCTGCTTGATAGTGAATATGTCATGCTGGAGTTGCAGAATCTTTGTCTCATTCTTCGCTTGAGAATATGTGGCGTCTAGAATATCCCACATATCTTTAGTTGTGGGCTGATGAAGAATATCATTGGCAATCTCGATTGCCAGAGTTCCAGATAGCCATACTTTAGCATATGCATCATCTGCCTCCCACGAGGCATTAACTCCAGTCTTCTCAGCAGGCTCTTCTTCAATAAGAATGTGCTTCTTACCGGTTGACTTCATCATACTCATGAATTGCATTGCCCACAGTCCATAGTTCGAACCATCCATCTTCACAATCGGCACTGGACCTCGAAAGGCGCCTACGGATGGGATATCTGCCTTGCTTTCAGACATACTATAACCAAAGACTGAAGTAGTAGACTGAGGATAAGATCGTCTACACGGACATAGACGGGTTTAGTTGCAGTTGTAGACTTCAAGCAACCAAACCCATTCCTTTGGAGTTGTGCGCGCTAGAAATACGTGCAGGGTTGATTCATGGCTTAAGGGTGCACAGCAAGGAGCGCGAGAGTGTGCGCAGGCGAGCGCACTGGAGATGCGCTAGATGCGCGAGGAGCGCACTGGAGATGCGCGCGAAGCGCGCTGGAGATGAGCGCGGGGCGCAGCGCAGGCAACCAGAGCGGGGCGCAGGAGGCGCACGGCCGGCGACACGGGGGGGGGGGGGGTCGACGCGCACAGTCGGCAGCGCGGGGAGAGAGAGGGAGGCTCGACGGTGGGGCTAGGGTTAGGGTTTCAAGAACTCTGGTCTAGGACCGTCGCTCTGATACCATGTTGGGAAAATAAAAGAACATGTTTATTACATCAGCCCTAGGCTCTCTTATATAGGAGAGTAGCCTATGGGTAAATTACATAAAGAGTACGACAGGAACGGAAAATAACAAAAGAGTACATAAGTAAATAATATATGCTTACAGTTGGCAATAAACAATGCTGCATGATTGTCACACTGAAGCTGCATAGGTAAAGGTACGGCTACATGTAGATCCTCTAGCATAGATCGAACCCACATCATCTCAGTGCTTGCTTGCGCCATGGCCCTATATTCAGATTCAGCACCTTGCCACAACGGTTTCTTTCTTGCTTTTCCAAGAAACCAGAGAGCTCCCAACAAAAACGGCAAATCCAGAGGTTGACTTTCTATCTTTAGGGCATCCTGCATAATCGGCATCTGCACATGCTGAAATAGATAAATCTGTGTCCTTTCGAAATAGCAACCCTGAACCTGGAGAAGACTTTAGATACCTCAGTATCATGTATACGGCATCCATATGAACTTGTCTTAGCTGCTCCATAAATTGACTCACCCGGTTTACTGCAAAGGCAATATCGGGTCGAGTTATAGTAATATAAAGGAGTTTACCCACCATTTCTCTATATCTCCTCTTGTCTACTTCAGCAGTGTCATCATCATACAGCTTCATGCTTGGATCCATGGGAATACTCGATGGTCTGCATCCAGCCATGCATGTTTCAGTCAAAAAATCTGTAGTGTACTTCCTTTGGGTCAGCACTATACCCTGTACATTCGTGGTAAATTCCAACCCCAGAAAGTATCTTAGGGTTCCAAGATCCTTCGTGACGAACCGACGGCCTAGAAACGCTTTTGCCGTCTCTATTCCCTGAACATCATCTCATGTGACCAGAATATCATCAACATAGACCATGATGACAATCGTACCTGTAGAAGACTTCTGAATAAACAACGAGTGGTCTGCATTCGATCTTTTGAACCCCTGTCGTTCAATCAAATGGGAAAGCTTCTGGAACCACGCCCTTGGGCTCTTTTTAAGGATGTAAATTGCCTTGTGAAGTCTACACACCATATGCTTCTCCCCCTCAGCAGTGAACCCTGGTGGCTGCTGCACGTAGACTTCCTCCTGCAGATCTCCATACAAAAAGGCATTTTTGACATCAAGTTGAGATATAGTCCAGTCGCGTACCACAGCAACTGATAAGAGTATACGAAGAGTAGAGTGACAAGCCACTGGAGAAAATGTATTCATATAGTCCACGCCATAGGTTTGCGTGAAACCTCGCACGACCAACCGTGCCTTGTATCGATCTAGACTGCCATCCGCGTGGTATTTAACTGTGAATACCCATTTACAGCTAACAATGGATGCATCAAGAGGAGCATTAACCAAGCTCCATGTGCCACGAGACTGTAAGGCACGCATCTCGTCTTCCATAGCCATTCGTCAGCAATCAATCTTCATAGCTTCTTGATAAGTCCGTGGTATGTCCACGGAAGACAAAGCTGCAGCTTATCTGAAAGTCGCATGTGAGGCGATGAAAAGACACCTGGGAAGCAAGGGGATAAGATGCACACGTCCGTTTTTGCTTCCGGATAGCAATAGGAATATCAAGGTCATCATACACTGTACTGGATGGTGTAGTCTCCTCCTGCAATGAAGAATCCTGCACATCTACCATATCTGACCCGTCAGTAGTAATGTCATCAAAACATACATGAGGCGTGATGGATCTCTGACATGTAGCCTGAGCAGGACATGACCGACGTGTATAGAATTTTGGCAAAGGTGGAATAGGAGGTTGTGGAGGTGGTGGTGAAGATGGCGTAGTAACTGGAGTAGGAGTGGACTCAGGTGAACTCCAACTAGGAGGCGGAGGGACATAGACATCATCATTGGTAGTGGATGGTACCAGCTTGTCACCTGCAGGGGAAAAATACATAACAGACTCAAAGAACATGACATCAGCAGTGACAAAGTATTTCTTGTTTATGGGGTCATAACAGCGATAGCCCTTCTGAGTCCGAGAGTAACCGACAAAGACACACCTGACAGCTCTAGGAGAGAGTTTGTCAAGTCCAGGAGTCAGTAGATGAACAAATGCAACAGTACCGAAGACACGAGAAGTAAGTGAGAATAATTCCTTATCAGAAAAATGATAGAAAGAGGAATTATCTCACCCAGGACAGATGACGGCATACGATTGACCAGGTAGCAAGCTATAAGAACAGCATCTCCCCAGAAAGAGATGAGAGCACAACTCTAAATAAGAAGAGTTCGAGTAATGTCAAGAAGGTGACGGTGCTTTCTTTCTGCAAATCCATTCTGCTGAG
Source organism: Ottelia alismoides (assembly GCA_037367405.1). Lineage (NCBI taxonomy): Eukaryota > Viridiplantae > Streptophyta > Magnoliopsida > Alismatales > Hydrocharitaceae > Ottelia > Ottelia alismoides. The sequence continues at coordinate 134,687 of JAZKJV010006582.1, forward strand.
ATGTGTAAGCACAAGTAGTTTGGTGAATAATGCCCTTCGAGGAGAGAAACTGAGAGAGAAACCGTGTGCAGAATTCCAGAGCATTATCTGTACGAACATATTTGACAGTAGAGGTAAAAGCATTCTGCACTTCATTAATCAAATTTTTAATCACATCTCCAGCTTCAGATTTATTCTTTAAAAGAAAGACCCAAGATACACGAGAGAAAGCATCCACTACAACTAGATAGAACATGTATCCCTGATGGTCGGGTACATGACTCGGACCCCAAATATCAATATGAAACAACTCGAACGGGGAGCTACTGCTCCGACTCTGACGACTAGGAAAGCTAGACCGATGATGCTTTCCCAACTGACACGCTTCACAGCGAAAGGAAGAACTGGGAGAGATCTGAGGTAGAAGATGTCACATTTTCTGGAGCGGGAGATGATCAAAGCAAAGATGCCAGATGTACGGAGATACAGGTCCGGTGGAATGAGAAGAGACGCCAGCATAAGAATTCCGGACCAGCCGATACAGACCATTCTGCTCGGAGCCACAGACAATCACCCTGCCCGTTAGTATATCCTGAAAAATAAGAGAAGGGGGGTCAAATATAGCACGACAATGCAAGTCCTTCGTAATCTGACTAATAGACAATAGATTCATGGAGAACCCAGGATCATGTAGAACATTCTGTAGACGCATGGACGGAGATAGAACGACCTCCCCCTGTCCAACAAGGGGGGAATGAGTACCATCTGCGATCTGTATTGAACGGCCATGGGGAATGTCCCTGTAGGACTCAAGTCTCTCTCGATCTCGGCAGAGGTGATGTGTGGCACCAGAATCTATAATCCAATCAGATATATCATGACAAGACGTAAATGCAGTAGCACTACCTGAGGTACTAGCAGCAGCAGAGGAACTGGCAGAGGCAGTGGCAGCAACATCTGAAGGTCCACCAGAAGAATCAGTAGATGATTGTGGCATAATATCACGTAGACGTGCCACAAGCTCCTCGAAACGGTTGTCTGCATTGGATGCTGACTGGGGTAGAGCATGCTCGGCTACACGCGCCGATGTTGGGAACCCATGCTTAGAGTAGCATGTATCCTCCGAGTGGCTTGTGCGCAATGTGCGGTGACAGTACAAACAAGGCTGACGAAAGCGATCACCCCTACCACGGGGTCCACGTCCACGACCAGAAAACTGACCACCTCTCCCACGCGATACTGCCATCGCCGATGGGGGTGGAGTAGATGAGCTGGAAGAAACTGATATGCGACTGAGCCTCCGATAAACATCCTCCATTAGAGGAATAACTGTATCGGCCCAAATCTGAGAGTGGGCAGCCTCGTACTCGGGATCTAGGGCTGCAAGTAGAACGCCCACCATGGTGGCATTCCAAAACGTCTTCTGCTGCTCAGGAGTTGTTGTGAGTGGAATGGTACTGTATAACTTTTCAAGCATCCCTCTCAGGGACGTGTACAAGGAGTGAAGTGGTCTGCCGTTCTGCTTCATCGTGACTATATCATGCTGAAGCTGTAACATCTTGGTCTCATTCCACACTTGTGAATACATTGCAGCTAGAATATCCCACATTGCCTTGACAGTGGGCTGATGGAGGACATCATTGGCAATCTCCTTCGGCAGTGTGCTTGACAGCCAAATCTTGGCATACGAATCATCAGCCTCCCACGAGGCATATATCCATGTCTACTCTGTCGTCTCTTCCTCGGTAAGAATATGCTTCTTACCGTTTGACTTCATGAGGCTCATGAACTGCATCGCCCAGAGCTCATAATTCGTCCCATCCATCTTCACTATCGGCGTGGGACCTTTGAACGTGCCTATGGAGGGCAAATCAACCTTGGAGTCTGACATAACGCCGGAGAAGAAGTACAAGGGTTTGTAGACAAAGAGACAGGTATCTACACAAACTGCATAGGATTTGAGTGTGTATGTAGACGTTACACACCCAAATCCATGGAGACGACGAAGAAGGTGGCAACGGCTGAAGCGGCAGGAGGAGAGGGTCGACGCCGGCTAGGGCTAAGTCGGTAAGATGGCGGCCTTCGGAGAAAGGGCCGGGACCGGCTGTAACAGGAGGAGAAGAGGCCGGACCCGGGATGCTGGAGACGGTCCTGGGCTGGAGGCGGGGCCCCTGACCGGACCCGGCAGAGAGGTAGGGGCGGGGCGGCACGGGGCCGAGAGGCGGAGTGGGGCGGCGCGGGCCGAGACGCGGGGCTTGGCCGAGATGTGGGGCCGGGCCGAGAGGCGGGGCGAGATGGCGCGGGGCGGAGAGGAGGGGCCGAGCCGAGGGGCGGGGTCGGGTCGGCGGCGGCAGCGGCGAGAGAAAAGGGGGGGCGGCGGGTGGAAGAGCCCTAGGGTTTAGGCTCTGATACCATGTTGTGAAAAATGAGCGATCTATTTTTCAAGGGAACCCTAGGCTCTCTTATATAGGGAGAGACCTCACGGGTAAAATACATAGTAGTCCAGAGAACAATAAGAAATTACGAAAAGGTACTTAACATATAATAATATCGGTCTCTACAAAATCACTTTGGGAGATCTAGCTAGTGGTGAAAGTTACCTGAATTGTGCAAGTTGTAGACAAATACAACAAAAAGAATTAGAGGAGGCCATGAAGGTTATGAAATATAGGAAAAATAAGGACCTGATGGCATTCCTGTTAGAGTACTTGGTTGTATGCGTCATGTACGAGAGAGATGGGTACCCCATCCAACAGTTTAGTCCCACATTGTCCAGCGGTGGGACTTGGAGGCTCTGTGGAGATTTTATAAAGAGCCCCAGGCCTCCTGTATCAGATGAGAAAAAGCAATGAAGCATATGCCCCTTTGAGGGTTTCTCCCGTGGTTTCATCCCGCTCCTCACGGAATAAGGTTCCACGTAAATCCCGCTGTTCTTCGTGTTCTTTATATTTTTCCATGTTCGCTTCCGCATGTTTATTTTCTAACATGGTATTAGAGCGGGTCGATTCTCGAGGAGTTTTTATGTTTTTTTTTATTTGTTCAAGATTCGAGTTGTTCTTGAAGATGATTATTTCTGTTCATGTTTTGTCCGAGTTCTAGGGTTTCAATCGAAACCCTAATTTCAATTTCTAATATGTTCAACATAAGGAGTATTTTTCTTTTCAAAAAAAATTTAAGCAACACATCTGTTCTTCGTTGAATTCCACGGCTTCATTCCAAACCCTAGCAGGCGCAGGCGGCGCCCAAACCATCAGGGAGATCTTCTCCAGCGAAGCCGCAGGCTGCGGCATCCTCCCAACAACTGGCAGCGCAGAGCACACCCTCGTTCCTGCGGCAAAGCCCTAGCCGCATCAGCCAGCCCCAGGCATCACGTAGGGTTTTCTGAAGCCCTACTCCAGGCGCATAGCCCAGCGGCCTCCAGGCGGAGCCGCACAGGCACGGGACTCCCTCTCCACCGCCCGTATCCAGGCGCGCACCCTTCAGCCTAGCGCGGTGCATTGATCGTGTGTGTGAAAGCAGCAAGGCCCCAGGCGGCTTCCTTCATCTGCAAGGGTTCCTTGCGACAGCAGGCGGAGCTTACAGGCTCTCATCCAAGCGGTGCAGGCCGCTCTAAATGGCGGCGCAGGCCAGTCGACACCTCCGCATACGGCCTTCTTCCTCTCGCAAAGCACCAGGCGGCTCTGAAGCCGCATTTCTAGGGAAGATGACGATGTCCCGGCATCGATGTCCAGTTACATGCCGTGCATCGCGCGTGCGCCCCAGCCGAAAACCACAGGTGGCACAACTCTCCCCAGACACGACCCCCTTCAATCCAAGTGGCGGCGGCTCCAGCGTGAATGATGAAGAGGGTTCCCATAGCGGGGGAACCCTAACGCTTCTTTCGTTATTAAAGGCTGATGGACATTCATTTATTTAAAAAAAATTGGTGTTGAAGCCCAGCGGCCAGGAGCTGTTTTAAAAAAAATGGTCGTAAAAGAAAAAGGGGGAGGTGTTTTATTTAGGGCTCGATTTGGCCGTGTATTAAAAAAAAGGGGAGAGAAGAAGAAGGTTGCAAGTTTTCGAAAAAAAAGAAGAAGAAGAAAGAAAAGGCGCGTACAAAAAAAGAGGGTGAAAAAAAATGACGGCTTAAAAAAAGAAAAAAAAGAAAAGCCGTAAGAAATGTTTCGAGGATATTCATGATTTATTTACCCCATATTTATCTTGTCTTCTCCCAACTTAGTCGACGTCCATGTTTTCCGACAAATATGGGAGAAAGGGGGAGTATGGTGTAGAGTCACAGGTTTATTCAGATGTTTCAAATCCAGATGTCAGATTATCCAGACCGACCAGATTTTCAGACTCTACAAGTTTTCCGATGAAGATTATCCATGCGCAAGATTCCGACTCGACGTTCAGATTCCGAGTACACATGTGTGATGCGCAGTTGTTCAGACTCGACAGATTGGTCAGAGTCCAAGTTCGAGGCACTCCATGTTGAGGCCCATTTTCGAGTTCTCCAGAGAGAGACTCATTTTCAGGCACGCACGAGTTTGCGGTCATTTTCAGATGAGCACATGTTTGCCATCAGTCACAGGTCCCCATCCTTTCCTATTTTGTAGGCCAGAGTTTTCATGTGAGCCATAGGGACTCCAGAGTAGAAGATCATTCCCTATGCCATGTTGGCAAGGGTTTTCATGTGGTATCATAGGTACACCAGAGCAGTGCACTATTCTCTGAGCCAGATGGGAGAGACCCAGTTCTCCGACGAGGAGACTTTCTTTCAGACTCCATTCTCCAGCGACCGTGGACTCCGACGAGGATTGCACAGCAAAGGCCCTTTTCAGTTCGACCCTTTTCAGAGATGGAGTAGTTGTCCACATATTGTGGTGGGCCAGAGTACTCCGACGAGGAGACTCATTCCAGTTGCAGTGACTCTGACAGGCGCAGTTCAGAGCATATGCTCTCCGACGAGGAGATTCAGCAGACTCACACTACAGCTCCTTCGTCCTCCTCACCTGCACGGCATGAGAAGCAACGTCCTCGACTGCAGCAATGTGTGCGTTGGGTTGATATTGTCCGTAGTGTCATGTAGCATTGAGTTGAGTTTCATTCTGTTTGTCCAAGCTGAGCATTGCATGCTCCAGCTTGAGGGGGTGTTAGAGTACTTGGTTGTATGCGTCATGTATGAGAGAGACTCCATCCAACAGTTTAGTCCCACATTGTCCAGCGGTGGGACTTGGAGGCTCTGTGGAGGCTATATAAAGAGCCCCATGCCTCATGTATCAGATGAGAAAAAGCAACGAAGCATATGCCCCTTTGAGGGCTTCTCCCGTGGTTTCATCCCGCTCCTCACAGAGTAGGGTTCCACGTAAATCTCGATGTTCTTCGTGTTCTTTATATTTTTCCATGTTCGCTTCCGCGTGTTTATTTTCTAACAATTCCTAATGAAGTATGGAGAGTTCTAGGCGAGCGTGGCTTGACCTAGCTCATAAATTTATTCCATGTTATTTGGAGAAGCAAGAAAATGTCTGTAGAATGGAGGAAAACATCATGGTGCCTCTTTACAAGAACAATAGACATTAAAAAATTTTCAGAATTACAAAGATATCAACTTGATAAATTATGAAAGTCTAATCGAAAAAAGGTTGAGATAAATTCTTAAAACAGCGGAAAATCAATTCGTATTCGTGCTATGTCACTCAACTATTGAGGAGAACAATGGTGATTTATAGAGATAAAAGGAAGAACTTTCATATAACTTTTATTGATTTGGAGAAGGCTTAAGATTCAGTTCCACGGGAGATACTTGTGGAGAGTTTTGGAGAAGCGACAAGTAGATATCGTGTACATTAACCTTTTAAAGGATATGTATGATGGGGCTTCATCTTGTGTAAGGATCCAGTTTACGAAGATTGACTATTTCGACATCAACATCGACAAGGTTTGGCTTTGAGTCTATTCCTTTTTACTTTGATTGTGGGCAAGTTGTTGGAGAAAATAAGAGCGCTTGTATTCCTGAGAACCCTAGGCTCTCTTATATAGTAGAGAGGCCTATGGGTAAATTACATAAAGTAGAAAACAGAAAAAATAATAAAAAAGAGACACATATGAAATATGAAAATACAAATATCTTCACACTCCCCCTCAAGCTGGAGCATAGATATCGATCATGCTCAGCTTGGATGAACACTTCTGAAATGATCCTCTGAGCAGTGGCTTGGTGAAGATGTCCGCAGTTTGCTTTCCCGAGCTGACATGGGAAGCAGAGAATTGGCCCTTCTGAATCACGTCTCTAGTGTAATGACAATCTACCTCAATGTGTTTTGTTCTCTCATTAACGCATGATTGTTTGCAATGAATAAGGCAGCCTGGTTATCACAGTGTAACTCCATGGGTAGAGGAACCTCTACATGTAGATCGCATAGCACTGCTCGGACCCACATCATTTCTGTACTTGCTTGGGCAATAGATCTGTATTCGGACTCGGCACTTGATCTTGCTACAACAGTTTGTTTCTTGCTTTTCCAAGAAACGAGAGAAGTCCCAACAAATATTGCAAATCCCGAAGTCGATTTCATGTCCTTAGGACAACCTGCATAATCCGCGTCAGCATATGTGGATACAGAGAGTGTGTCTCCTTTCTTGAATAGTAATCCTAAGCCTGGAGATGATTTTAAATATCTCAATATCATGTGTATTGCATCCATATGTACTTGTCCAGGTTGCTCCATGAATTGACTCACTCGACTCACTGCAAATGCAATATCTGGTCTGGTAATTGCAACATAAATGAGTTTTCCAACCATCTCTCTGTATCTCCTCTTATCAACTTCATCTGTATCATCATCGTATAGCTTCATGCTAGTATCCATAGGAGTCGTGGAAGGTCGACATCCAATCATGCCTGCCTCTGCAAGCATATCTGTAACATACTTTCTTTGGGTCATCACAAGACCCTGTGCACTCCTAGCAAATTCCAACCCCAAGAAATACCTTAGGGTGCCCAGATCCTTAGTCACAAATTTGCTGCCCAGAAAGTCTTTCGCCATCTTGATTCCCTGCTCATCATCTCCTGTAACAACAATATCATCAACATACACCATGATAGCAACAGTACCTCTAAACGTCTTCTGCACAAATAAGGAATGGTCTGCATTTGACCTCTTGAATCCATGTCGTTCAATCAGGTCTAAAAACTTTTGAAACCACGCTCTTGGACTCTGTTTAAGGCCATATATTGCCTTATGGAGTCCACAAACCTGTTGACACTCCCCCTCAGCAGAAAACCCTGGAGGCTGTTGCATGTAGACCTCCTTTGTAGATCTCCGTATAAAAAAACATTTTTCACGTCAAGCTGGAATAACGGCCAATCACGTGCTACACCCACTGAAAGGACACGTAAAGTAGAATGCCGAGCAACTGAAGAAAATATGTCCAAGTAATCAACTCCATAGGTCTGAGTAAAACCACGTGCCACGAGCCTTGCCTTGTACCGATCAAGGCTTCCATCTGCATGGTATTTAACAGTAAACACCCACTTGCAGCTAAGAATAGACGCTCCAGAAGGAGGGGGAACAAGTGTCCAAGTGCCACGGGACTGCAACGCAGCCATTTCTTCTTCCATAGCAAGACGCCATTTGCTATCTTGTAGTGCCTCCTGATAATTGCGTGGAATTCCTTCTGCAGTTAGAGCTGCTGCAAATCTCTGAAAGTCGTCTGTAAGACGATGAAAAGAGACCTGGGAAGCAAGTGGGTAGGAGGCACAAGTACGCCTCTGCTTTCTAATAGCAATAGGCACGTCCAAATCTCCATGATCTTCAACCTGTTGTGTTCCCTGTATCAATGGATCCTCAGACTCATCGTTAAAAATCAAGTTATCAGAACCAACCTGAGGGCTGCTGGATGATGGGCCGACGAGTATAATGCTTTGGTAATGTGGGAACAATGGTGACTGGAGGTGGTAAAGGTGGAGGTGAAGGTATGACAGGAGTTGGTGGTGGAGATGGCACAGAGGGTAACTGACTCATAGGAGGTGGTGGCATGAATACCTCATAATCATAATGAGAAGTAGTCGTGTTGTCACTTGTAGAAGAGAAAAACATCACAGATTCAAAGAATGTGACATCTGCACTAACAAAATATTTTCGACACAGCGGATCAAAGCAACGATACCCCTTCTGTGTCCTAGAGTATCCTACAAGCACACATTTGATAGCTCTGGGAGAGAGCTTATCAAGACCAGGACCCAGCTGATGGACAAAACCAATACAGCCAAAAACACGAGGTGGAAGTGAGAACACCTCCTTCTCAGGAAAGGCTATAGAGAGAGGAGATTTCTCACCTAAGACAGACGAGGGCATGCGATTTACTAAGTAGCAAGCTGTGAGAACCGCATCACCCCAGAACGAGCGTGGAGCATGACTCTGAATAAGTAGGGTTCTAGTGATATCCAATAGATGTCGATGTTTCCGCTCTGCAACACCATTTTGTTGTGACGTGTAAGCACATGAAGTTTGATGAATTATACCACGAGATGAGAAGAACAAGGACAGAGCTCTAGTACAAAGCTCCAATGCATTGTCAGAACGCACAATTTTCACAAAAAAAGAGAAAACATTTTTAACTTCATTGATAAACATTTGAATCACATCTCCTGCTTCAGATTTATTCTTTAATAAAAACACCCAAGACAAGCGAGAAAAATCATCTACTGCAACCAGATAGAATCTGTCCTGGTGGTCAGGAACACGACTTGGACCCCAAATATCAATATGGATTAACTCGAACAAGGAGCCACTGCTCCGACTCTGACGACTCGGGAAGGTAGACCAATGATGCTTTCCCAACTGACACGTTTCACATTGGAAGGACGACTTCGGAGAAATCTGGGGAAAACACGACACATCTTCTGAAGAGGGAGGTGACCGAAACGGAGATGCCAGATATACGGAGAGTCTGATCCTGTAGAATGGAGATATGCACCGACATAAGGAGTATGGATCAGACGATAGAGACCATTCTGCTCACAGCCATAGCCAATCACGTTGCCCGAGGGTATGTCCTGAAAAACAAGAGATGATGAGTCAAAAATAGCTCGACAGTTTAAATCCTTTGTAATCTGGCTAATGGACAGTAAATTTATAGAGAAATCAGGAGCATATAACATATTCTGCAATCTCAAGGAAGGTGTCAAGTTAATCTCCCCCTGTCCTGTGATCGGGGAATGTGTTCCATTGGCAATCACCACAGTTTGTCCTGAAGAGACTGGTCTATATGAAGAGAGATGTTCTTTGTCCCCACAAAGATGATGTGTCGCTCCAGAATCCATAATCCAGTTTGTAATAATAGATCCATCACAAGAGATGTGAGCATGAGAACTACCTGAAGTACTGGTCGTGGCAGGTGAATTGGCAGAGGCAGAGACGGCCACATCTGACTGACCTTCAGGAGTTGTATCAGGAGGCATGATATTCCTCAGTCTGGCAACAAGATCATCGAATCGCTGGTCCAATGAGGAAGGTACAGGAGACTCAACTTGTTCTGCTACCCGAGCTAATGCAGGAAAGTCGTGCTTTGAGTAGCATGTGTCCTCGGAGTGACCAGGTCGACGACAATAACTGCATGGTTGACGAATCCGACCCCCACGACCCCGGGGGCCACGACCACGATCAATAGAGGAGCCACCTCTACCTCTGGAGGCAGCCATCGCTGAAGGTGTCTGGCTAGCAGTCGAGCTTGGGACAGTAATTCGACTTAATCGACGAAAGGCTTCCTCCATTGAAGGAATAGTAACGTCAGCTAGAATCTGAGACTGTGCAGCATCATACTCTGGATCAAGGGCAGCCAGGAATACACTTACCATGGTAGCATTCATGTATGTCTTCTGTTGTTCTGGAGTGGCCGTCAACGGCATGAAGCTATGGAGCTTCCCAAACATCCCTCGTAGGGATGTGTACAGTGAGTGAAGAGGGCGCTCATTCTGCTTGATTGTAAAAATATCATGTTGCAGCTGAAGTATCTTGGTCTCGTTCCGCGCCTGCGAATATGTCGCCGCTAGAATATCCCACATAGCCTTAGCCGTGGGCTGATGTAGTACATCGTTGGCGATTTCTATCGTCAACGTCCCAGATAGCCAAACTTTGGCATACGCATCATCTGCCTCCCACTAGGCATGCACCCCAATCTTCTCCACCGGATCCTCTTTGGTAAGAATATGTTTCTTACTATTAGACTTCATCAGGCTCATGAACTGCATAGCCCAGAGCTCATAATTTGTCCCGTTCATTTTCACAATAGGCGTTGGACCTCTGAATGCGCCAGTGGCGGGTACATCAACCTTGTTCTCAGACATATTGTCGACAGAAGACTGCTACGGGTGCAACAAATCAAAGCTTGTATGTCTACACAGACATATATGGGTTTGGGTGCACGTGTAGACTCATGCACACCAACCCATCAATCAACGGACGAGGCTGAGGCGGCGTGCAAGTGAAGACAGCACGCGAGCGCGCGAGACGAGGTTGAGGTGCGCGCGAGAAGAGCGCACGGTGCGCGTGAGGAGGGCGAGCGCACGGTGCGCTGTGCGCGCGAGGAAGATGAGCACGCTGTGCGCGCGAGAAGGACGAGCGCGCGGTGCGCGCTGTGTGCGGCAAGCGCGTGCGCGGAGCCCCCGCTGTGGAGGCGCGCTAGGCTGCGGCGCCGGCGAAGAGGCGAGGGAGCGCACGTGAGTCGAGGGAGAGGGTTGGCGGTGGGGTTAGGGTTTTTGGGAATCGAGAGCTCCGGTCTAGGACCGTCGCTCTGATACCATGTTGGAGAAAATAAGAGCGCTTGTTATTCCTGAGAACCCTATGCTCTCTTATATAGTAGAGAGGCCTATGGGTAAATTACATAAAGTAGAAGACAAAAAAGATAATAAGAAAGAGACACATGAAATATGAAAATACAAATATTTTTACACAAGTTTACCAGTCGCATTCAGGACGAGATACCTTGGTGTATGTTGTTTGATGATGATATTGTGTTGGTTGATGAGACTAGAGATAGAGTAAATGAGAATCTTGAGGTTTGGAGACATGCCTTAGAGATTAAAGGATTCCGTATAAGTAAGACTAAGACTGAATATATAGAGTGCACTTTTGATGAAAACAATGTTGAAGAAATTGAAGTGAAGATTGGAGAAGATAACATTCAGAAGAACGATTCTTTTAGATACTTGGGATCTATTTTGCTACATATTGATGGAGATGTTACTCATAGAATAAATGCATGTTGAATAGAGTGGAGAGGAGCCTCTGTTGTTCTATATGGTAAGAAAACTCCTTTGAAAATTGTTGGAGCATTAGTAGTATGTGCCTATTGTGTTGTAGCAGGGTAAATGGATCTTGGAGGAGATCCATTTACCCCATCCAATGTTTAGTCCCACATCGTCCAGTGGTGGGACTTGGAGGCTCTGGAGAGGCTATATAAAGAGCCCCAGACCTCCTGTAACAGTTGGGAAAAGCAATAGAGCATACGCCCCTTTGAGGGCTTCTCCCGTGGTTTCATCCCGCTCCTCACGGAGTAGGGTTCCACGTAAAATCCCGCTGTTCTTCTTCTTTATTTATCTTTTATTCCATGTTTCGCTTCCGCTTCCGATTTTCTAACATGGTATCAGAGCGGGTTCGTTTCTCGAGGATTTCATCGTGTTCTTTATTTTGATTCGAGATCCGATTATTGGTTCGTTCTTGAAGATGAATTTTTATGAAGTTATGTTCAAGATCTGTGCTCGTCTGGTTCAAGTTTGATTATTATGTTCTGGAGCTGTTCAAGAAATTCTAGGGTTTTTCCATTGAAACGCTAATCTATGCTCTAGTATCGTTGCTCAGGTCGCGCCCAGGCAGCCTCCAACCTTCGGGCTGCATACGATCCAGGCAGCGCTTCTGCGCAACCTCCCTGGTCGTGTGGCATCTGGCGACTCCAGCGGCGAGACATCAAGTTCTCCATGCTCCTGGCAGTACCCCTTTATGCTCCCCGGCGGAGCCGCGAAGCATCTTTGTGCCCAGGCATGCGATCCTTCTTCCAGCAACGCGCACATTGCTGCAGACACTCCTACGGCACCAGCAACCCAACGCGTCTCAGGTGCGAGGTGGTCTCCCGGCCACCAGGCGGCGCCCCGTGCGGTGATCGAGCCCCAAAGGCGGCGTGCTCGAGCTCCCAGGCGCCTGGCTCTTCGTGCGGCGCCACCTACGTCCCCAGGTTCTTCGGGGAATTCTCCAGGGCAGAAACCCCTTCGTGGGGCGGCGGCGGCTGTTGAAAGAAGGGTTCCCATACGGGAACCCTAATATAAGCGCAGGGCCTATTATTTAAAAAAAAACGTGAGCCGTGTTTTTTAAAAGAGGGTGCAGCTGGTGAGGGCCTGATTAAAAAAAAAGAAAGAAAGAGAGAGAGAGAGGCATGGCTATATTGTATAAAAAAAGGTGAAAAGTGCAGCACAGTGACGTTAAAAAAAATGGTGAGAGAAAAGGAGAAGAGGGCAGGCAAAATGTGTTGAGAAAAAAAAGGCGAGGGTTGCTTTGTGGGCCGATTTTGGCCATTTGTAAAAAAAAATGTTGAAAAAAAAAGAGAGGCGCGTACAAGAAAAAGCCGTACGCATGGTAAAAAAAAACTTTGAAAAAGTCGCATACAAAGAAGAGCCGTATGCAATTTAAAAAAATGTGTGATGCAAAAGCCGAAAAAAAAAAGAAGAAACGGCTTACAAAAAAAATGTGTGACGGCTTATTAAAAAAAATTGACAAAGCCGCAAGTTTCAAGTTCTTGTTATTTACCCCCTATTTATCTTGTCTTCCCCCAACTTTGTCGATGTTCATGTTCCGACAAGTATGGGAGAAAGGGGGAGTATATATGTAGAGTCACAGGTCTATTCATATTCTTCAGATTCAGATACAGATTTCCAGGCCAGTGCACATTGTTCAGACTCTACAGTTCGGTTTCAGACTCGACGATCATTGTTCCGAGTCCAGTTTCAGACACGCACGAGTGTGCGGTCATTGTCAGATGAGCATAAGTTGCCATCATTGTCAGAGGTCCCCATCATTCTTCTAGTTGTCAGGCCAGAGTTTTCATGTGAGCCATAGGGACTCCAGAGCAGAGGACCATTTCCTTGAGGGCAAGGATTTTCATGTGGTATCATAGGTACACCTGAGAAGTGCACCATTCTCTGAGCCAGATGGGAGAGACCCAGTTCTCCGACGAGGAGAGTTCAGGCGCAAGTTCAGACTCGATGGTCAGGTTACGAGTCTTCAGTTGACTCACACTCCAGCCCGTTCGTCCTCCTCACCTGCACGGCATGAGAAGCAACGTCCTCGACTGCAGCATGTGCGCGTTGGGTTGATATTGTCCGTAGTGTCCTGTAGCGTTGAGTTGAGTTTATTTTCTGTTTGTCCAAGCTGAGCATTGCATGCTCCAGCTTGAGGGGGAGTGTTGGAGCATTAGTAGTATGTGCCTATTGTGTTGTAGCAGGGTAAATGGATCCTGGAGGAGATCCATTTACCCCATCCAATGTTTAGTCCCACATCGTCCAGTGGTGGGACTTGGAGGCTCTGGAGAGGCTATATAAAGAGCCCCAGACCTCCTGTAACAGTTGGGAAAAGCAATAGAGCATACGCCCCTTTGAGGGCTTCTCCCGTGGTTTCATCCCGCTCCTCACGGAGTAGGGTTCCACGTAAAATCCCGCTGTTCTTCTTCTTTATTTATCTTTTATTCCATGTTTCGCTTCCGCTTCCGATTTTCTAACAAAAATCAAAGGAAAGTATTACAAAGCAACCGTGAGACTTGCTATTTTCTAACAAAAATCAAAGGTTAATGATTGGTCATACGCGAAAAGATCGGATTTTGAACGATGTGATCAGAAGGAAAGTTGGTATAGCTTTGATAGAGGAAAAGATGAGAGAGAACCGCTTAAGATGGTTTGACCATTTGCAAATGAGGTCGGCTGATGCACCAGTTAGAAGATGCGAGATTTGGGATGTTAAGCCGGCTAATAGAGGGCAAGGAAGGCCCAAAAAGTGTTGGAAGGAGAGAATCCAAATGGATAATTGCTATTTGGATCTAAATCCGAGAATGGCCCAAAATAGATATGAGTGGGGGTAAAGAATCTATGTAGTTGACCTTACTTAAAGTGGGAGAATGTTTTGTTGTCCTGGTTGAAAAGGAATCTGCAATAAATGAATGCATAACTTATTTGATAAATGAACATAAGAAGAGACAAGAAGGTGGGATAAGACTGCACGCTTTAGTCCCACAAGGATGGTGCCAGATTAATTACTAAGGTAGATATATAGAGTTGTAGAAATTAAGATTATTCATATAAAAGAAGAAACATGGTGCAAAAGAAAGGAGTTTCGATAAGAAAGTCACACTATTATGCCAGTGACTTGCTTAGATATCAGTACGTGCCCATGTTGGATCTAATGAATCAACGTAATCACGTTCGAAATTGATACCTGTCTAGGACTTGATGAGATTAAATTGTTTTTCTTTAAGTTGTAAATTTAAGCTATTTGATTAGGCCAATTTGTTGTTTTCATCTTTTCTTTTATCTCATGTACTGGCCTAAATAGAAGTTACTGTAGGTTGTTTTCAGGGGGCATCACGTTGTGTTTCAGTATTCCAGTTTTGGTTCATGCTATTTTCATGTCAGTGGCCAGTTTCCGCACCTGCATGATGATTTTACACATGGGATGTTCTTCCTCGGAGCAGTATTGCTCCTGCTTCTTCATTCATTTTCCTGTCGGCAACTTGCCATGTTGAGGTCTCTCTTTTCATGGAGTCAGGTAGCCTTGTTGGTTTGTTGGATGGTCTGTTGCAAGTCTATCTAAACATTATTTATGAGGAAAATTCATCTGGGCCGTAAGTCTAGAAACTTATTGGCCATGGGCGGTCACAAACATTTTAGGGTAAATTACAATTTGGGTCCTCATCTATGGGTCAGATCCCAGAATGGGTCCCCATCTTTAAAATGTAACGATCCGGGTCCCCAGGCCGTTTACGAAACGGATTTTTTTGGGCTCATGACGAAAATGCCCTTGTCGGGTAGGAGAGAAGTAGGGAACGTGGGTTGGGTTCCAACTTTTAAACAAGGGTATATTTGTCATCAGCCCCAAAAAGTTCATTACATTGACGGCCCGAGGATCGAAATCGTTACATTTTAAAGATGGGGTCCCATTCTGGGATCTGACCCATAGATGGGGACCCAAATTGTAATTTACCCAACATTTTATTTTGTTATGTGCCATATCTAAGCCGGCTCTTGAAGAAGGGGCTTTGCCTTTAATATTTTATGTGTGTGGTACCAATGAGAGCCACCTCTTTAAGAGGTGACTTTGGCTAAAAACAAAACCGCCTCTTAAAGAGGCGGTTTCACCTCTTGTTTCTATGAATAAATCGATAGGGAACCACCTCTTGTATATGCGTCATTAGCCAAATCAAAGCCGACTCTTCAAGAGGCGGTTTACATACGGTACATAACAAAACAAAATGTTTGTGACCACCCAAAGTCAATAAGTTTCGAAGGCTTACGGCCCAGACGAATTTTCCTCCATCATTTACCTTAAGGAGGGTTACTAGGATATGCTCTTGCTTTTTGGGTTAGTAGAATGTTTTTGTTTTTATCTACATAGTCCGTAGATATATATTGTTGGTTTTAAAAATCATGGTGTATGTGTTTCCGTGTAAACATTTAGTACCAATTCTATTAAGAATAATGTTACCATAGATGGTTCATGGATTTCTTTTCCCATGTACCAATCTATCGAATGTTTTCCCTGAAAAATGATTGGATGACAAAAGTCCAGTACCAGTACCAGTCCTTATATAATAGGCAGTCATCCAAGCTCAAATCCGTTATCAAGGAAAATTAAAGGAAATTATTGTTACAATAGTTTATTTATGTGGATAGGCTCAAGATATGGGCATGAGCTCTCCCTTGTGCATCTCTGGTTTTGAGGATATTAAGCATTAAGCATTTGTTCTTTTGTAATGTATTCTCAGGGCATGTTTGGACATATGTTAGCATCCTTAGATTGGAGACAAACCCTCGTGACATTTGCGGTTGTCTTTTATGGTCGGTTGGAGCGGAGATTCTTTGGCATCTTATGACCATAGGTGGAAGGACAAGACCTGTCCCTTTGGTTCAAGCATTCTGGTCGCAGACACTGATGTGATCTTTAGATTTAACCTTATTTGAAATTATTCTCCAATAGGTCGCTTGATACCTGGGAGGGTTGTGTTTTTTTATGGGAAAGAGGATGAGCTCCCGGAGCGGGAGTCACCTTAAGTGCTATATATTAAACTAAACTAAAGGAACATACAAAATTTATAGTGAAGGATCAAGATTCCCAAAAGCTCAACAGAGCCTTACAATGAGTAACCACATTTTCTGAATAGATTCGCTGACTTTTAAAGATGAGCTCATTTCCAGCTAACCATATCGCCCAAAGCGCTGCAAAGGCCTTGGTGACGTCGTCAGAGGAGTTACTCCCTACTCGCCTCACCGAATCCCAAAACCCCGTCTCACTGTCAAAAGTCACCCACGGGATCGCCAACTCACTCCAAACTTTCGTCGAAGCCGCACAACTGAAGAAGAGATGTTCTGAGTTCTCTAACTGTTCCCCACATTTATCACAAGTCAGATCCTGCAAGCCAAAAATCCTTGCCTCCTAGCTTTGTCACAAATCCTGCATTTTCGTAGGCACCAAAGAAATACCTTAATCATGTTTGGAATCTTGCTAGCCCATATTATCTTCACATCCTGGCAAAGATCAATCTCCTGGGTCCCGCCTCCTCTAAATTCTCCGGGGCCGGGGGGGTGCACCTCGAAGGGCTGCGTCGTAGCTGCGCAGGCCCCGTGTTCTAGAGATCTTGGGGCCGCCCATCGAGAGGAACCCGGACATGGGGCTGCACAGAGGCAGGCGGAGCACCGGGAGGGAGGGTAATGGACTCAAAAACGACGCCCTGCTCTGAGGAAAGATGTCCATGTTGGCTTCGCTGAGGGGGAGGCACTGCTGGAAGATATGGAAACGGCGGGAGGGAAGGTGGCTTGGGATGGTTTTCGAGAACAAGGGAGGTGGGAGGAGCCGTGTGGCCAGGGGAGAGAGGGGGGTAAGGAGCAGGCACTAGAGGCCTCCGCTGCTCATGCCTCGAGCCAGCGGATGGGGGGAGGGGAACCAGTGGATACGGATGGGGGAGGGCCCAGGGTTGGGGGGGTTCTCGGAGAAGGACATGGCGTTGTCTTTGAGCAGAAGGAGGCGCAGGGCGACGCTCGCAGAGCCAAGGGAGAGTTCGGAAGTCGTATCTTAACAAACAGAGGATGGGGACTCGCCTTGGGAAAAACCAAGCCGATTTAGCATGCAGGATAGAACCACAAGATGGGTTTTGCAGAATGCATGGGAGTCGTACAACCACAAACAATAGGGAGGTCTGACCGTGTTATTAATTGAAGATGTTGTCTTGGAATGTGAGGGGCCTGGGTCGACCAGAGAAACGCATGATGGTCAGGAAGTTGGTTCGAAATTCCAGAGCTGATATATTCATGTTGACATGAAACAAAACTTTCTGGGAATGTTGTCTCTTCGGGCTGTGAGCTGGGGCTTGAGCAAAACTTTGAGGATGCGGTACTGGATGCAAATGGGGCGACTGGGGGGCTGCTCAACGGGTGGAACAGGGATGAGTTTGAAAAAGAGGGAGAATGGAGGTCCGCCTTCACACTCTCTGTTAGTCTTAAGCGACAGGCAGACGAGACATCCTTCATGGTGACAAATATCTATGGGTCCACAGGCAATGGGAGAGGCTCATTAGTTGTGGACCTGGCACAGGCGTGCACCGAACTTCCTGATGGACCATGGTTCCTTGGTGGTGATTTGAACCTCACTTTGCTGCCGGATGACCGCCCTCAGCGGGGGGTGGGTAGGGACTCAGGCTCTGCCAACTGCTTGGAGGTCATGCATACGATGGGTCTTACTATTGTGGATCTGGTGGGTGGGTGTATACTTGGTGCAATGCGAGATCCAGGTCAAGGTTGGACAGGTTCCTGCTTTCTGTGGAGGGAGTGGAACGCTTCCCTTTATCACGAATGTGGGTACTTCCGCGTGCGCACTCTGACCACACACCCATTCTACGGTCGTCGGGCGAGGTTGGGAGAGGCAGGTTTTTTCCCGCTTCGAGCGTTTGTGGAAGTTGGAGGATGGTTTCAAGGAGATGGTCGAGAACAAGTGGAGGGAGTGGTCCCCCGAGGGTTCGGTGGTTGGTTGCCTAACCTCTAAGCTGGGGTTGCTCAAAGCTTTCCTGCAAGAGTTTGGGAGGGAGGTGAAGTTGAGAAGGAGAGAGAAGAGTAGTAGAGAGCAGGAAGAGGTGAGCCGTATAGATGCGTTGGACGATCAGAGAGGGTTAGAGCAGGAAGAGACGGAGGAGAGATCCAAGTTATTGGAGGAACTGTTGCTGGAGGACAAAAAAGAAGAGGTGGAATGGAGACAAAAATCCAAGCAGAAATGGTTGAAAGACGGGGATGCTAACACTAGATTTTTTTCATAACATGGCATCCGGCAGAAGGAGAAGGAACCATGTGCACGAGCTTGAGATGGGAGGGGTGAGGGTCACCAAGGAGGCACAACTGGAAGGAACTCTGAGAGGGCACTTCGTGGTGACATCTAGGAGAAGACATGGGGACTGGTGGGGTTGGCAGGGGAGGGGGTGAAATCCCTATCTTCTATTCAGGCTGAGGAGTTGGTGGCACCGTTCACTGAGGAAGTGCAAAAAGCTATTTGGGGGCTGAATGCGGATGGGGCGCCAGGCCAGAAAGTTTTTCAATTTCCTTTTACAGAGAATTTTGGGACCTACTGAAGACTGAGATCCTGAGGTGTTAGATGAATTTAGAGAGGGAAACATGGGCTTTGAGAAGATTAACAAGGCGATGTTGTTTCTGTTACCAAAGAAAGATCCCCAGCTAGAGTTGATGACTTCAGACCAATCGCTCTCTCCAATGGCATTTATCTGATTGTGGATAAGGTGATGGCAAACAGACTCAAGAGGGTCATGGACTCCATTGTGCTGCATGGACAATCCGCTTTTATACCCGGTCCTCAAATGGCGGAGAGGGTGGTCATGGCATCGGAGATTTGTCTGGAGTGGAGGTGCACAAACAAGAAAGGTGTGTTGTGGAAGATTGATTTTGCCAAGGCCTATGATTGCAAGGACTGGGGCTTCCTATGGCAGTCTCTGAGGAAACGCAGCTTCCCGGATTGCTGGATTGCTTGGATGAAGAGATGTATCACGACATAATTCTTCGCGATCCTCGTGAATGGCAGGTCGGAGGGGGGTTTCTTCCAGCCGCAGAGGGGGTGCGGCAGGGATGCCCCCTCGCTCTCATGTTGTTCGTTTTGGTGGCCGGGGCACTTGCGGTCCTCTTCAAGCAGGCGGTGGATGGGGGCTGGTATAAGGGGTTTCACATGGGTGATATCTCGATGTCGTTGCTTCAGTATGCAGATGACACGATTCTTTTTCTGGGAGGTTCCAATGAAATGAGCAGTAGAGCGGCTCAACTCCTAGACATCTTTAGCAACCTCTCCGGTCTACAGATAAATATGCAGAAGTCGGTGATAATCACTTTTGGAATGTAGGAGGATGAACGGGGCAGGGTAGCGAAGCTGCTTGATTGTCAGTTGGGGAACTTACCAATCACTTACATTGGTCTCCCGTTTGTGGCAGGCAAGCTCAGAGTTGCGGATTGGGATGCGGTGATTCAGAGGTTGGAGTTGAGACTTGCTGGGTGGAAGGCTCTTGCTCTGTCTAGGGGTAGGAAGCTTGTCCTGCTTAAGCACGAATTATCGATCATTCCCACTTTCTTTTTCTCGACAAGATTGATGCATGTAGGGGTCAAAAAGAAGATAGAAACGATAATGAGAATATTTTTCTGGTCAGACGGGAAGCAGCAGAAGTCGGGGGTACACCTCGTGGGATGGGAGGAGGTTACCAAACCTCGGGACCAGGGGGTTCGGGGGTTCGGGATGTGAGTTGCATGAACAACCCCTTGCTGGCAAAGTGGGCGGTTCGTATTTGGGGTCTAGCGGAGGACCTGACTACCCGATTGCTGCGAGAAATCTATGGGGTGAAAGGTAATCTCGTGGCAGGTGTAACCCGATTCGAATCGCCCTTGTGGCAAGGGGTGCGCGAAGTGTTGCTGCTTGTGATGCACAGGCTAAAGCCTAAGGTGGGGGACGGGTGGGGTTTCAGATTCTGGAAGGATGATTGGACAGGTGATGGCACCCTATAGAGGCGGTTCCCAAGACTTTTTGCGGTGGCGGCAAGGAAGGATGTGGATCTAAGGAGCACGGTTCAGGATGGGGAGTGGAGGCCGCCATTTGCAGCAATTCTTTCGGTTCGCAGGAGGAAGGACTTGGCTCGCTTGCAAGAGGAGAGTCTTCCCCCGGAGGAATTCACCTTGTATCGTGACCACTTGGGGTTCGTTTGGTTGCAGGGTTGGACAGGGTTGGGTTGGGCAAGGGTACCCCTTTGAACAGTAAACTGTGAGGAGGAGAACCCTGTTTGGTTGGAGGGCCAACCCGGGTTGGGCCAAGCCAACCCTGCCCAACCCTGCAACCAAACGAGCCCTTGGTGTGGGCAGGAACCAGATTTTCGGTCAAGGGATGTGTTTTTTTGTGCTCATTGCTAGTGTAGTTTTTCTCTAACGAAATATTGACGGATATCAAAGTACCTTTAGCCTTTAAAAAGATTTTCGTTGTAATTATTACTAGCATGATATCGTATTGGAAGAACTATCTAACTAAGCATTGATTCTTTTCAGTATGTTGGCCTGCAGAATCTGGTGGAACGAAATGAAAGATTATTCAATTCAGGAAATGCTCCTTCTGGGGGTGTCTCCCTACCTTTCATTCTTATTCAGGTAAAGTCTTTGGCCATTATTATTGTCTAATTAGGTTTGTAACAGAAATCACATTTCACTCGGATTTTGGTATTGTTGACTTGAGAGTTATATAAGGTTGCATCACTTAATTAACTAAGTTGATCATCGGACCTTTATAAAAAGGGCTAGATTGTGGGGTCCAAACAGTCATTGGACTGATCATTTTGTTTTCTTCCATTCATATTCTAATGACGATAGAAGATAATGCTCTGTGATTAATATGTATAGCCACAGCAGTGCAGCTTTATTAATTTTATGATCGTTCATTGTCATATCTACTTTCATATAGTACTACGGCTTTTTTCCAGAAATGATTGAGGATAAGGATTGAGGATGTAATACTATTGTTTGATACTTTAATTTCTAGTTATGTAGATGTTCAACTTTATTGCAATATAGCAAACTGTGATCATCATCTTGATGTGCCACAATCAAAATTTTGCTAAATGAGACGGTTCTCTAGCAACGTTGATTTAAAACCTTTCATGTCTGTGTGAGTCAAAGACACATCGGAATGAGGACTATCCGATTTTGTCTGAGGACTATCCGATTTTGTCTGCACCTTTCCAAGTCAAGCAGTAAGCGAGATTTCAGCAGTGAACGGCTGAAATCTTCCTTGGTCCTGTTATGGTTGCGGGTGAAAAAACGATGAGCCTTTTTAACCGAGAAATTGTATTTGACCCATAACAAACACTCTCTCCCATCCATGGTGCCCTGAAGATCTGAGGTCTCCGATCATTGCCAAGTAATAATTCAGTCTTTGCTCCAAGAAAGCCGCTGTGGAGGAGGGGCTCCAGGAGTTGGCCATGCAAACTTGGCGCATCAGCATGTTCTGATTCTCGACGAGTGTGAAAAGATGTGGGTTCATGCTCCCCCCAACTCGCCCAAACCCATCCAGTTGTCCAACCAGAAGCAAAAAATCTCCTTGCTACCAACCACTGGTTGAAGCAGCTCCCCCAACTCCAGAAGGATTCGGGTAACGGCCTGCCAAAATGAGGAGGGTATCCGTACCTTACTCTCATCAATGAACCATGAATGCTATAAATACTCCGCATCAATCAGTAGACCAGATCATCCATTTGACCCTTATTCCATAGTCTGAGCACCCATTTAGTTAGGAGGGCCTTATTCATGCATTCAAGTTTCAAGACCCTTAAGCCACCATCCTTCATACTTGTTACAGTTTCCCAATCAATGAGATGCATTCCTCCTTTCTCATGCCTCCCGTCCATCCAGAAAAATCACCTCGTCATAGCTTCAATCTTCGACCGCACACCAGCAAAAGTAGCCTAGTGGAGTAGAAGAAAATGTGGATAATAAATGGAGCATGCTTGTGTAACACCATTTTCCCACCTCTAGACGACATCTTCAACTAGTCGTCTTGCTTTTTAATCTATCTTAGACCAAACTCCAATCCGAAGAACGAAGACAACCAGCAACCAACGGGAGACCCAAGTAGTTGACGGGAAGGGTCCCCCTCAGACAACGCAGAACGACGCAAGCCTCCTGGATTTCCCCATGGGTAAGTGAAAATAGTATGAGCGCTAACTTCTTCTGTTGACATGTAGTCCCAAAATGTCCCAAATATACCAATAATATTAGATGTCCGCCGCAATTGCTCCATCCCTCCAAGAAAGATTATGTTGTTGTCTGCATAATGAAGAATAGGTACCGAAATACCATTTCTAAGGTAGCATGTACACGATCCTCCTTCCCTAGCCAATCTCATCATAACATCCAGCACATAAGCCACGAGCAAAAAGAGGAGGTATCAGGGGACACCCCTCGGTTGTCGCACCCTCTATTGGGGTTGAAAAAAACCTCCCGCCGAATGCAGTCCACAAGTCTGGGAAGCCCATCCTCTGCAGTGATGCCCAAAGAAACCTTCAATCCACAAAATCATAGGCTTTATAGAAGTCCACCTTCCACAGCAAACCTTTTCATTGCGTTCTCTTCTAATCCACTACCATCTCAGAGGCAAGCATCCAACCATCCACCATATGTCTTCCAGGCACAAACACATATTGCTTGGGAGAGATGAATATCATTCAGGACAACATGCAGTTGGTTTACAAGGATTTTGATGATCACGCTGGAAAGAGCTATAGGCATGAAGTCCCCCACTTTAGTTGACACCTCCCTCTTCGGTAGTAAAAGTCATAGAACCTTGTTCAACCACTCAAACCTCGGGGTTGCCCCCTAAATTCTTGCAGCACCACAATAACATTCTCCTTGACGACGTCTTAGGCTTCCATGTAAAAAACTATCGAGAAACCATCTGGTCCAGGTGACACCATCAGTATTCAGCTGCAACACTGCTTGCTTTATCTCTGCCTCATCAAAAAGGGCTAGCAATGCATCAGCCCATGGCTATCATCTTAATCCCTCTACCACGCCAACCCCAACCTGCATGGGTTCCCCTCCTACTAAAACTATGATAGTGGGCACGGAGGGCCTGACCAACTTCCAGCTCTCCCCTGCACCCCATCCACGGTGATACTATGAATGTAGTTCCTGTATCTTATACCGTTGGCATGGAATGGAAGAAGCGCATGTGATAATCCCCTCCTTAAGCTAACATTGCATCAATCTCTGCCTTCATTCAACCTCCTTCTTCATGTCCTTCAGGTGTATCTCTATAAAAACCTCAAAGGGAGTCTCGTCCTCGAGACTCGAGTCAAGGTCATTAGTTGTCTTGAATTTTATATGGACATAAAAACCTCAAAGGGTTTTGAACCCATAAAAACCTCAAAGAGAAAACAAGCCATATATTTGAACATATATCTAATTACAAAAGCTTGTTTTAATTATTACCTCAGAAAAGCTGTGGGTATCGTGCCCGCATGTCGGCTTCGGTCTCCCATGTCGCCTCTTTGACTCCGTGACGATGCCACAAAACCTTGACCAATGAAATCTCTTTGCTGCGAAGCTTTTTCACAGCACGATCAAGTATCTGGACTGGCTTCTCCTCATAGGTCAGATCCGGCTCTACATCGAGATTCTCGTAACTGATAATATGTCGAGGGTCGTGCACATACTTCCTCAGGTTGGATATGTGGAAGACATCATGAATAGCCGATAGATGTGGAGGAAGGGCTACTCGGTATGCAACCTTCCCCACACGAGCAAGAATCTCGAACGGTCCAACATATCGCGGCGCCAATTTACCACGAACACCGAATCTCTGCACTCCCTTCATGGGAGATACTCGCAAAAATACCCAATCTCCAACCTATAATTTATAGGAATGTCATTAGTATGAAATTAAGTTGAACACATATAAATCATAATTGAGTGGATGAGGAGAAAATAATTAGATTACCTGAAACTCTAAGTCTCTCCTCCGACGGTCTGCATAACTCTTCTGGCGGCTCTGTGCTGTCAGAAGCCTCCGTCTCACAAGGTCAACAGCTCTCGCGGTCTCCTCCAAGAGATCCACGGAGTAAAGAGCATGATCACCTACCTCACGCCAACTGAGAGGTGTGAGACATCTCCGCCCGTATAGAGCTTCGAATGGTGCCATGCCAATACTGGAGTGATAGCTGTTGTTGTACGTGAATTCCACCAAAGGCAAATGGTCCTTCCAGGACCCTTTCCACTCCAAAGTGCATGCGCGAGGCAAATCCTCTAGTGTCTGAATAGTGCGCTCACTCTGACCGTCAGTCTGTGGATGATATGCAGAACTCATCTTCAGCTCTGTCTGTAGTGCTGACATGAACTGATGCCAATAATGAGATGTAAATCTCGAATCTCTGTCAGACACCACCTCACGTAGTATACCATGCAGCTTGATAATGTTCTGCACATAGAGCTTGGCCAACCTGGATGGAGTGTAAGTCGTGTTGACAGGTATGAAATGAGCTGACTTGGTCAACCTATCAACAATGACCTATATAGAATCATGGCCACCTGGTGTCTTCGGCAGACCTGTGACGAAATCCATAGAAATGCTCTCCCACTTCCACTCGGGAATGGGGAGAGACTGTAGTAATCCTGGTGGTCTCATGTGCTCAGCCTTGACCATCTGACAGGTCATGCATCTGCTAACATGTAGCGCCACATCGCGCTTCATTCCATCCCACCAGAAATGTCGACGCAGATCACGGTACATCTTCGTACTGCCTGGATGGATAGATAACCGTGAACTATGTGCCTCGTCCAAAATGTCTCTGCGAAGCTGCTCGTCATTGGGTACAACGACCCGTCCTGCCTTCCATAAAATAGACTCTGTCACGACAAAATCATCAAAATTCATCTTTGATGGCGCGCATGTATCTATCTCGGATCCAAGGATCTGTCTTCTGTCCATCTACAATACGATCCAAAGACTGTTGTATCGTGGAGGCACGGCGGTAGAAATGGATGCGCTCTCCTGAGGATGCCAATCGGTCAAAGCTGCAAGCGTATCCCACGTGTATAGCCAGTTCGCCGTACCATCAGCATGCGCTCTCCTGCTAAGTGCATCAGCCGCCACGTTTCCTTACCGGGATGGTAAGAGATCGTGCAATCATAATCCTTCAGCAGCTCGAGCCATCTGCGCTGTCTCATGTTCAACTCCTTCTGATCAAAGATGTACTTTAGGCTCTTGTGATCTGTGAAAATCTCGAAGTTCACCCCATATTGATAGTGGCGCTTGATCTTCAAGGCGAAGACAACTGCCGCCAACTCCAAGTCATGTGTGGGGTAGTTCCGCTCGTGCGGTCTCAACTGTCGTGATGCGTAAGCAATCACCTGTCCTCTCTGCATCAACACTGCTCCTAGACCTTCTCCAGATGCATCCGTGTAGACTGCATAGTCCTGAGTGCCTGAAGGAAGAGCGAGAATAGGCGCTGTAGTCAACCTCTCCTTCAATGTCTGGAAGGCCTGCTCACATGAATCGTCCCAAATGAATGGAACTCCCTTCTGCGTCAACCGTATAAGAGGGCGAACAATACGTGAAAATCCGCTGACGAAACGTCTGTAATAACCTGCTAGCCCAAGGAAGCTCCGATTCTGCGTGACAGTCTTGGGTTGTTCCCAAGACATAACTGCATCTATCTTCGCAGGATCAACTGCAATGCCTGCTCCAGAGATAATATGCCGAGAAATGAGACCTGGGATAACCAGAACTCACACTTGCTCAACTTGGCATATAGCTTGTGCTCCCGCAATGTATCCAGGACAGTCCGTAGATCATTCGCATGATCCCATTCATTCCGTGAATAGATGAGCACATCATCGATGAACACTACTACAAACTTGTCCAAGTATGGACGGAAGATACAGTTCATCATATCCATGAAAGCCGCAGGGGCATTGGTGAGCCCAAACGGCATCACCACAAACTCGTAGTGTCCATAGCGAGTCCTGAAGGCTGTTTTCAGAATGTCCGACTCGCGAATCCTCAGCTGATGGTAGCCTGAGCGAAGATCGATATTCGAGAAAACCGAAGATCCCTGGAGCTGGTCAAACAAATCATCGATGCGTGGCAAAGGATAACGGTTCTTCACCGTTCTCTTGTTCAGCTGCCTGTAGTCAATACATAACCTCATGGATCCATCCTTCTTCTTGACAAATAGAACCGGAGCACCCCAAGGTGAAGTGCTCGGTCTCACGAATCCCAAATCTAGCAACTCCTGCAACTGCACCTTCAACTCCCTCAACTCGGCTGGTTCCATGCGATAAGGTGCCATAGAGATTGGCTGTGTATCTGGTAGCAAGGTGATCTCGAACTCGATCTCTCTCTCAGGAGGTAATCCTGGTAGCTCATCAGGAAATACGTCAGGATATTCTGAGACTACTCGGATGTCCTGTATCATCGGCTCCTGATCAGACACCTCCCGAACAAAAGCAAGATATGAATCGCAACCCTGGTCAACAAGTCGTTGAGCTCGCAACACTGAAATGTACTCCATGGTGGAGTCATGCAAAGTACCCTCAAAAGTAAACTCGGGTAAACCTGGAATCCTGAAGACAACTGTCTTCCTAAAACAATCAACTAGTGCATGATGAGTGGATAACCAATCCATGCCCAAAATCAAGTCGAACTCATCAAGCTGCAGAAGTAGACAATCTGCGATCATCTCGTGACCGCCAATCAGTATGGGCAAGTGCCTGACTATCAGGGATATGACAAATAACTGGCCACCTGGCCCTCGGATGTGATATGGAGACGATAGCGTCTCTGCAACTCTATCTAGAGAAACAAGCAACCTCGAAGCAAGGAAAGAGTGTGTCGCGCCGGAATCGAATAAAACATGGAAAGGTCGGCCCAAGACTGAGACCATACCTTTCACCACTGTAGCCGCTGAACGTGCCTGCTCCTCAGTAACGGCATGTAACTGTCCCTGCCTGGCTGATGCAGCACTAGAACCTGCCACACTCTGCGTCTGTCTCTACTACTGTCGCCTAAAATTGGATTTCCTGCCACGGAAACTCCCTGAACGCTGTGTCTGAGGCTGTGACTGTGAAGGTTGTGGCTGAGGCACACCAGAAGCCTGTGGGCACTGTGCTCGGTAATGTCCTCACTCGTGACATCGATAGCATCTGACTGGCCTGGTAGGTGGAGTAGCTGTGCCTGTACTCCGAGCTGGTCCGGCTGGTGGTCGGTCTACTCGCTGCAACCCAGATGGTCGAGCGGACTCTGTGCCACGTCCGACAAGTGCTCCTCCTAAAGTAGTCGATGGAGAAGAGCGAGCACTGCCTGTGAAGGACGAACCTGTAGGTCGGAATCGTCGGTCTGACCTCTGCTGCTGAAACGGTCGACGTATCGGTCCAAAATATCGCCGCGGTCTAGGTGCTGCTCCAGACGAGCTCCCGAAACGTCTCCCCCTGATGTCCTCGAACTTCTCCGCAGCATCAGTAGCCTCGGAGATAGAAGTGATGTGTAGTCCTGCCAACTTCTCCTGCACCTCCTCTCGCATGCCGCCAATGAACTTCTCCAGATTCTCCTCTGGAAATGCGCCAGCTGCTCGTGTATGTCGTGACAGCTCTGTGTATCTAATAAAGTAATCTCTGGCTGTCATTTGTCCCTGACGGAGCTCGCAAACTGTCGGCGCTGGGACTCCTTCCACTTCGCAGAAAAGAAGTGGGCTCTGAACCTCGTCTCGAAATCGTTCCAAGTAGACTCTCGGCCTAACTCGGACGCTACGGCATCCCACCATCTCTCAGCAAAATCTGTCAATGAATACTCCATGAAGGATAGCCACGTGTCTGGTGGCGCGCGAATCATCCTGAGCACCTTCGTCACCCGCTTCAGCCACTGCTCAGCAACATCCGGTGTACCTGTACCCTCAAACAAGGGTATGTTGGCCCGCTGATAAGAAGTGAAGACCGATTGGTGCCTGTAAATGACTGAATACTCGTGTGCATCCTCACCAGCGAAGTCAACAGGGTCCTGCTCCCTGTCTAAGTCTGCATCCTCCCTCAGCTCCATGCTCTGGTGCCTCCTCAAGTGGATCATCGGGATGAGGCTGCTCCACCTCAACGGACTGGTGCTGGTCCTGTCGTATTCCATCCTGGGATGGATGGTACGTGAAATCTGACAGGTCCTCAAATCTCATCTCTATGTTCGTCTGTCTGTCAGCAATCTCAGTCTGCTGGGCCAATATCTGCTCCTGTTGGCCTCTCATAGCAGCCTGCTGCTGCTGAAGATCAGTAAGTGCGCTCAGTATGCGTTCCAACTGATCTGAAGTATCCTGACCTGGTCGAGATGCCATGGCTCTGCATGAGGACCATAATTAGTCATAAGGATGCCTTAGACAGATATTTATCATAAATGCTTTTCTCTTCTTGGGATATAAGATGAAAATTAATGAAATTGGTGACATTTGTGGTTATTGAATAAGAATGTCCATATTTCCCTTCTCGAACTCACGACAAGTCGGAAGACTGTCGCTATTCGTGAACTTAATGCGATCGGAATTGTAATACTGCGAATGTGTGTATCGGGGTACCACTGCTCTGATACCAAACTGTAATCCCCTCAGGATCCGGGTACCCGTTTACGACAAAATTCGCAATAATTCATTCACATTGATCGCAGAAGTTGTAGAAAAGCAGGAAAAATTTTTCGCGCGGCTAATTATCCACATGACATTCACATCCACAACATAACCACAAAGTAAAAGAGACAATGGCACCAAAATTTTCTTTTCATTAATATTCATATCAAGTTACAACATGTACAAGGATCTTCCATTACAACATATATCCCAAATTGTGATACAAAAGAGATAGCATTTACATCATCATCTGAACAAAAACTGAGACAAGTAATTCATACCGTCTAGTGTATACTCTGTCTCCTGGAAGCATGTAGCTACTGAGCTGCTACTAAACCGCAGGCTGTTTGCCTGCCAAACACATTAGGAAAGAAGAGGCGTCAGCCATTGCTGGTACCTCCCAAAATTTATAAAAGTAACTAGACATTTAATATGTGCAAAAGCAGGCAAGTAGAAAGGTGGTATAAGTAAAATCTACATCTACTTGCGTAAGTAAAAAGGGGTTTCAAGTTGTTTGTAATGCATTTCTAATGATTTCCCCCAGAACCTATTTATTTGTAGTTGAATAATCATGAGGGTATTGGTGTGAGCATATATATCAATTGCTTCAGAGATCATGTTGGTGAGTAAAAATGGAAAAGTTAAGATTGTAAAGATCTATTAATTTATTTAAATTCTTGGGTAGCGAGAATAGTCTTTTGTCATAACTTCTCCAATTCTTAACTTCAATGTTTCAGATATAAGTCCTGATGTTGTAGATATAGATATGGATGATCTAGATATAGAATCGCCAAGTCTGTTTGGCGAAGTAACTCAAGCGGTGAAGAAGCCTGCAAATGGCTCTTCCGTCTCGCCCTCTAATTGGAAGCGCGGTCCAATAGAGGGATAGGTCTACTCCCCAACTACGCCACTGAGACGGGTGAGAGAGACTCCCTAGAAAAGTCACTCTAGAAAACTGCCCGACTAGTACGGGCGGACGAGCTCGTACGTAAAACTGAAAACCAAGGATCCCCCGCCTGGGTATCCTAAAAGACAGGGTCAGCGGAACTGGTCTAAAGTCAGGATCCCAACGAGGCGTAAAAACACTGCGAGCTCGCGAAAAAAAATCGTGTAAAAGACTGGGATCCTAGACCCGCGCACTTGGCGGTCGCTGCCCTAACCGGGCTTCCTATTCTCCCGCCCAGTGAGGGTCACCGTGCCCTCGCACGGTCAGGTGTAAAGGTCACCATGACCGGCACTGATAATCATTAGTGTCTTTGACTCCTCATATATTTACTTATTTGATTTCTCAATCCTTTCCAAATCTTTTTATGTGATCAACTTAATAGACCTAGGTATCTTTGGCAAGAACTCTAATCAATGAATATGATCAGTCCTTTGTGGTCGTAGATCATCAGATGTAATCATACAATGGTTACAGAAGGTTTTGTTTATAGCATATCATTATATAACAACTTTAAAGATCATATGTTATTCGCTTAGATCAAGGGTCATATTTATTGTAATAGTTGTTTACTGCCTATGTGTTTAAAATACCCACCCCTCTCTTCTACAAACCTCCGCATAATTTCTCGTGATATGATATCAAAGGTTTTTTTTGTCAAATTATGAAGACCATATGAAATTCATTCATTCTTTATCCTTCAACTTCCCTTATCCTCGAGAGGTGTATACTCAATTGTAGACATACCGAACATAAAACCAAATTGGTTCTCTAAAAACGTGGAGGCTTGTCTCAACCTCCTTTGAATAGTTTAGAGTATGAAGAACGGAAATGTAAAAAAATAATTGCTTTTTAAGATTAATTGCAAAAATGACATGTCACCATCAAAGGGCCTTTCTTTTTCTTTTCTTTTTGTTCATATATTTATTCCAAGTAGTAAAGGGTGTAATTACTAATATCTATTTGAGTGTTGTTGATTTTTGCAAAGACAGTGATCCACTCACACAAATGTAAAGGATCACAGCAGATAATTTTATGAAAATGTTTTGGGCCCATTCGGATTATAATCAACAAATTGTTATCGTTCAAGTCTCACAATTGACTTATTTATGAACTTAGTTCCCAGGGCATTTAAATCAAACAAAAACAAAAGTGATTAGTCAAAATGATCAGTTTCTTCTTTTTATGGTGTAAGCGTGAGTACAGAGCATGGCGACACAGGACAAAATTGCCACTATTCAATTAGTCACTTCCAAGCACTAAAGCAGGAAGCATTAGTAAATACGTTGATTTTACAAAAAAAAGAGGAATGTCCAGTTAAAAAAAACATTCATTCATCTCCAGTGATCTTTTGAAATATACTTTAAGAGAAAAATGGTAAGCGTCCACAATAATTCACCCCAAATCTTTGAGATTATATGTGCACATGCAATTCTAGAAAAACTATAGCCAAACTCATATGTCAACCACGTGTTATCCTGTACAGTTGAATGCTTTAGAATCTTCAAGTCTTTTTTTTTGAAATCACGGAGATAATGAAGGTACTAATCTACCCAAAACACATTTGTCATACCAGGCATGAGACACCTTATTAAAGAATGGGAAATGGGAGTATAATTAAAAAAATGCCAACTTACTGATATTCTACTAAAATTTTACATAGAAACTATAGTCTTTTTTTTCTACTCCAAAATTCCTAATACAAGGAAAACAATTGAAGGAAAACCCATGCATGGCAGCAAAACTGGGTTGGGGATGATACCTTTTTTTTTTTTGAAGGATCTCTAGACTGGTGAAGATGGGTTTGCATGTCACAACAAGGAAGGAGAAGAAGTCTTTCAGCTGCTAACATGTTGTTTTTGAGCAGCACATGGCAACAGACCTTGTTTGTAGAATCAGCAGGCATCTACCTTGCAGCAACTCCAACCAGTGCTTGCATCTGGAGTGCCAAAAGCTGAAATTGCAGCAGTTGCATCTGCCTAAAGAGCGGCAACATAATTGCTGGAATTTAGAGGAGAGTAAAGAGACCTTCGGTTGAAAAAGATTGGAAGTTCTGGAGGAAGTGGAAAGAGTAAGGAAAGGATGAAGTCGATATTTATAAGAAGAGGGAAACATAGATTACCTGCCACATGGAGAGGAGGATTGCCTACGTGGAAGGAAAAGAATAAGTGTTGTCTGCTTTTGACAGCCAATAATTATGAAATCCCCCCCCCCTCTTTTTTTTTTTAAACCGACGTAGACTGTGTCTACTGCTGCTATATTCACTGTAGCAGATATAAATTTTTAGTTTAATAATATATTTTTTTATTTGCAACAGTATGCTTACTGTTTTTAAATTTAAACTTTTTATTTATTTATTTATTTATTGTACAGACTTAAAAGTACAGACAATAGTCTGTACGTTTTTTTTTTACATACATAATTTATTTTATTATTATTATTTTTTTTACAAAGAAAACACACTTTATTTACGATTCTTAAAGCGGATCGTATTCGTGCATCGGGTGTCGGATTTTGACATTCGACGTCTCATTTTGACCGTCTCGGAACGATGATCAATATTGAGTATAATATTGATATACTTTCGATAGGGTTTGGATACCCCAAATTTTCGAGATACGGTTTCGGTTTGGGGTTAAATTTTGTGATTTATAAATATCAAACGACCTCCGATTGACGAACGGTTGATTCCGTTGGTCTTCTTTCGTCGAATCAGATCAAATGATGGTTTTGGTTCGTTTTGTGATTTCTGAATTAGCGTTGCGGCTTTTTCACAACGCGCATTACGAAGCGACCGATTTTTGGTCGATTTCACCCGAACAACTTTTGATTCACTACCAATTAGTCGTTTTAGGTTGGTTAGTATTGACCAATAACTTTATTGGGTTATTCGGACCTTATTCGGGTCGAGTTCGGGTTTGTAGAAACCCGGATGTTACAATCTCATGTAGTTGTTTGGTCCTCAACTCGAACTCCTCTACTGTCAAATCACATTTATCATCTAAAGTGTCAAATCGGATAATATCTTCTTGCGTCAAGGTTCTTCCACTCCGACACTAATCTCGAAATTTTTCTACTGTACTCCAAAAGGTGTCTACGAAGCAAAGAAAGCTTTGTCATTAAATGTGTCGCGGTTCACAGAATCCATCTTGAAGAAGTTAGGCGTGCTCAAACATGAAATGCATTATCGATCACACTTCCTCCCTCAAGGACCACTACATAGGGATATGATTTGAGTGGGCCTGTGGGAGCACCCAAGCTTAAGCCAAAGGGAAGAGTTGAGATGCCTCAGTTGACATTAAGAACCGATCGATGCATGATTTGTATATGCAATTTCTCCATGTGTATAGACATCCTTAGTATCCACGATCTACAACTCATACTCACTGATAAGAAGAGAAAGTGCCTTTGAACACCATTGCTCCACCATGCATCTGAGGTCTATCATCTGGGGAGAGCATCACTTTGAAATCCCTCCCAATTATACAAGCATCAGATGGGTACTTCTTCTAACAAGCTGGAGGTCATCAAGCAAATCCATAATGTTCACACCCTTGGTCGACCCATAGACATTAGTCACTACAAGTTTCAAACCATTATAAAGCACGGCAAAGATTGAACGCCTGCCTCTAGTTGTGTCCTTCTCCAAAATAACTATCACTGCTCCAACTAGAAATGAGACCCCCAGAAGGCTGAGTCAGAAGCTCTATATTATGTTTAAAAGTGTGCCGCCAATTGATCCCCTAAAAAATCAATAGATGGTTTGAGAGGATGATCAACTACATAGGGATTGAGACATGACCTAGACTCTTACTGGAGGCAACAATGGGGAATTTTCTGCAATGAGAGAAAACTTGACAAAGCGATGCCTTGTGGAGATAGAAGGCCCATTGGTCATAAACCTCTTTTATCAGAGAAGATGCAATGATGGTATCAGAGAATAAGCATCGTCTAACTCTGTATCAGCAACATAGCAAAACAAAAGATGCAAGTGTTATCCAGATTGATTGGGCATAAAGCCTCTGTAGGTGGCTATTCAAGGTCATCATCAAATCCTAGACCATGAACTTACGGTGGAAACCACCATGTCAAAGTTTGGTAAGGGTGGAAGTGATAGTGCTCGAGATTCTTTGCATGTTCGCTCCAGAGCAAGCAATATTTTAGATGTGTGGATAAGAAGGCATCATACACTAGATTGGTGGGATCTAGTGGTTTACTTCATTATTAATAGAGTTGGATAGGGTCGGAGATTTTGCAAATGTACAGGTTTGTAGGAGATTAAGATAATGATGGTATCGAGGAATGTTGCACCTTGTGACGACTATTATTGTGTCGACAAGAAGACACAAGATTGTCGGGATTCGATGGTTTACTTTCATAATAATAGAGTTGGATACGGTCAAAAATTTTGTAAACACGCGTGCTTATAGAAGATTAAAATAATGATGGTATCGAGGAATGTTGCACCTCTTGTGACGACTTTGCTGGATTTGATGGATTCCTTAAGGGGAGCTAAGATGGAGGTTTGGTTGTCGAGACATCTAGTGAGGATATACTCTTAACAGGGAAAAAGATTTTAGGCATTGGGTGGTCTCAAGATTTGATTACTATGCACACGTTTTCACCTTCCTTGGATGTGCTTTGAGCAACACAAAAATTGTCTTACAGTCCACAAGCCTTTATTGATGGCAGATGGTTTGGGCGTTTGTCGAAGACAACCTAGCTTCCTCAAGGAGTCTCATGATAAATTTATGCCAATGACTTTATTGCGTGAAAGAGATTCCACGTGTATGTTAAGGCGAAGGTTTCTTGAGTTATCGCTAAGCTATTTTTTTCTTATCTTGAATCATTTTCTTCTGGCAGAGTATTGGTCATTGTTGATATACTCCAGAATTGTTGTTGCCACATGTGATATATATCTACGTCGGTAACCTTACCATTGAGATGTTTATGTTGGAATTTATTACATGATGCTTGGGAAGTGGATAAGATGGTTGCTAGTTCCACGACGGGGGCACCAGACAGGATTTGGTACAAGGGTGTTAATCAAATTGAACACTGTCGAATCTGCTCGATTCAAAACACTTCGAAGTTTCGTATCTCAAGTATCGAATTCAAAATGAATTTGTTAATCTATATTCAAAATGAATTTATTGATCTCAATTTATAATCAATAGGGGGTGGCGAATGTGGTTGTTCTATCTAAGAGGATCGGGCTTTCACATGTTATATGAAAGTTGTGAACATCATTGGTAGTAATTGATAGGGTAATTGGATCCCTCCAGGGTCCAATTACCACATCTACATGTTTAGTCCCACGTCTACTATGAGTGGGACTCGGTTAAACTGGTGGGGAAGCCCCACCCCACCTATAACAGACGAGAGAGAGAGAAAGCAATATGGAATACTTGGCCCTTGAGAGGCCCTTCTCCTGTGGTTTCATCCCGCTCCTTATGGAGTAGGGTTCCACGTAATATCTGATGTTTTTTCACATTTTATATTTCTTTATCGCGAATATGCTTCCGCATTTATCGTTTTCAACATGGTATAAGAGTGGGTTCTGTTCTTGAATTTTTCGTTATTAAATATTCAATTCTTGTTGATTTATTCGTGGAGATCTTCTAT
Organism: Ottelia alismoides; assembly: GCA_037367405.1. Taxonomy (NCBI): domain Eukaryota; kingdom Viridiplantae; phylum Streptophyta; class Magnoliopsida; order Alismatales; family Hydrocharitaceae; genus Ottelia; species Ottelia alismoides. The sequence goes on from JAZKJV010006582.1 coordinate 170,148, forward strand.
GAAGTTTATGTTCATGAATCGTGATTGTTCAAGATCAAGTTCTAGGGATTCTTTTTAAAACCCTGATTCTGCACCGGCGTGAGGTCAGATATGTTCAATACTTAACATGTTTTTCGTCGAAGATTGAGAAAATTCTAGGGCTTTTTGAACCCTAATTCGTATGCAAGTTATAATGATCGTCATGTTCAACATTCTAGGGTTTCTAACGAAACCTTTATGCACTGCGGATGAAGATAATCAAGGTTGAACCGATCTGTCCACACAATCGTCAAGTCATGGAGCATCTCCCTTGTACAGGAGATCAATGCATGTGCACCTCCTCTCAGCTGCAACTCTCAAAAAAGGAGAAAAAGAAGAAAGAGGAAGAGGGATTCACGTGCGATCAGAACATCAAATCCGCATAATTTTCACGTGTATCCACGACCACATGACCCCACAACAACTTCTCTGGTGCCACATACGCGTGAGGTCACCTCCTCGACTCTAGGAAAGCATCCACAAAGCGCTACCATCTGGGGCGAGTACCCCCATTGTTGCTCTCTTGTGATCTCAGCTCTCTAACGATGTGATCATTCCAAACAACATCTTCTCCAAACGCGAAGGGGTCCGTAACGCCACCAGTATCTCAACACATACCCATCTCCAGGCCCCTAGGTGTTCTCTCGTAGCAAGGCTCCTCCTTCATGCGCCCTCTTCAGCCTCCCAAGTGGTGTGAGGCCCTCTTCTGGGGCAGTTACCCCATCGTTGCTCTCATGTTGATCGCAGCTCTCTAGCGATGCGATCACTCCAAACAACATTTTTCTCCAAACGCGAAGATATCTCGTACCTCAGCCAGTATCTCAGCAACACACACATCTCCATGCCCCCAAGTGTTTTCTCGTAGCATAGCTCCTCCTTCATGCCCCTCTTCAGCCTCCAAGTGGTGTGAGGCCCTCTTCTCCAATGCAAGAGACGTGAGACCCTCATCTCTCCGGGTCCGCAGGCGACGCAGATGGAACCCTAATTCGATGAAGGAACCCCTCAGTTGGGCTTTAATAGCCACGATGGGCCCAGTTCACGCTGTTGTAAATTAAAAAGGGGGGCTTCTTTGGGGCCCACTACTCTGAAAAAAGGGGGAAGGTTTAATTTTTAAAAAAATGGTTGGTATTGTTTAGGTCAATTGGAAAAAAGGTGGGGCATACAAAGGGGAAGAAAAGTCGTACGTAAAAGAAAATAATATTGAAGAGAGAGAGAGAGAGAGAAGGTCTGGAAAAAGAGGAGAAATCGATTCATGTGATTTTTTTCCTCGCCTTCATCTCTTCTTCCAACTTGGTCAATGTCTTATTTTTCGACAAGTATGAGAGAAAGAGAGAGTATTATGTGGAGTTTTATAGGTCATATTTTTAGACTCTACAGTTCAGATTCAGGCTCTACATTCAGACTGTTTCAAAGTCTATAGTTCGAGGTAAACATGTGTATGATCATTATGTGAGAGGTCCCCATCTAGATTTGGACTCAAGGTCTTCATGTGATCCATTGGGACTCAAGAGCCAACGTGGACTCAAGGTTTTCATGTGGATTCATAGGGACTCCAGAGAAGAGATCCCATTCTCTGAGTCAGTATGGGAGACCTGGTTCTCCGATGAGGAAACTCTTAATACTCTATTCTCCATCATATGTGGACTCTGACGGGGATGTTTCCATGGCTTTCTCCAGTTTGGCACTTTAGAGATGTTGAAAGTAGACTTCGGTCTGTCTGTGAGGCTATATAAGGAGTCACACATCCCAGGACTCATCGAGAAATTCTAATAGAAGATTCGACCTTTTTGAGGCCTTCTCTCATGTTTTCATCTCGCTACTTATGGAGTAGAGTTCCACGTAAAATAAGATATTTATGTTTGACTTTTGTCTCTGATTATCGAGTTGCTTCTACATTTATTTATTTCAACATGGTACCATAGCAAGGTGGTTTTGGGAGATTTTTAATTTCATTTCTAGTTCGATTATTATGTGTTCTTATTCAAGTTATGAAGATCATGCTTTCATGTTCATATTCTATGCTCTTGTGCAATTCTGTGGTTCGATTCTAGGCAGTTGTCTCTTCAAACATCCAAAGGTTCTAGGATGCATTCTGGAACCCTAGTCTGACGACGACGGTGAAATTCCAAGCAATGATCTCCAAAGAGACCTGGTCTGTTCTCAATGCACAGGAACCCTAAATCTCTATGCATAGAAACTTTGCGGGGATCTGTACATCCATCTTTAGGCACCCCGTACGCCAACCTCTATGCGTTAACGACAACTGAAGAAGAAGAACAAAGGTCGTCTCCTTTCTCCACGCAGTTGCACACCAGCAACATCTCGAGATCCCTTGCGAGCCCTAGGTGCTTCTGGAGACACCGTATTTATCAAAAATATCTATGTGTGTAGTTTCACTTTTCGTCTGATTTACCAAGGAATCTTTTTGTTGCTTTTGTTGGATTGCTTATTGTAGATAATATTATGTAGTCGGTGTATCATTTATTCTATTTTTGTTTTCCCGAGAAATCTTATGTAATTTATCCATGGGTCCTCTATATATAAGAGAGCCTAGGGTTCTATGGAATAAAGAGATTGCTCATTTCTACCAACATGGTATCAGAGCAAAAACCCTAACCCTAACTCTAAAACCCTACCACCATTGCCCCTCTCTCCCTCCCACCCTTTCTCGTCGTCGCTGCCACTCCGCCCCTCCCCTTCTCCCGCCACCACACCGCCACCCCGCCCCTCCCACGTCGCCGTCGCCGGCCTCTCCACCGTAGGGAGCCCTCCACCCTAGGGGCTCCTCCCCCAACACCGGTGTCTCCTCCTCCGTCAGCTTCTCTCTCTCCATGGATTTGAGTGTATAATGTCTACATATGCACTCAAATCACGTCCAGTTGATTTAAACAATTTCATTTTGGTCTACGGATCCTAGTTCTTCGTCTCCGGCGTGATTTCTGACAACAAAGTAGATATGCCCTCCATCGACGCGTTCAAATGTCTCGCGCCTATAGTCAAGATGGATGGGACGAATTATGAGCTCTGGGTGATGCAGTTTGTGAGCCTTATGAAGTCGAACGGTAAGAAGCACATTCTTACAGAGGAAGAACCGGCAGCGAAGATTGGGATCTATGCCTCCTGGGAGGCTGATGATTCATATGTCAAAGTTTGGCTCTCAGGCACGTTGACGATGGAGATTGCAAATGATGACCTTCATCAACCCACCGCTAAGGCGATGTGGGACATCGTGGCGGCCACTTATTCGCAGGTGCAAAATGAAACAAAGATGTTACAGCTCCAGCATGACATATTCATCATGAAGAAGAATGGCCGGCCACTACATTCCTTGTATACATCCCTACGGGGGATGTTTGAGAAACTTTACAGTACTATACCTCTCACGGCTACCCTTGAGCAGCAGAAGACCTTCCAGAATGCTACCATGGTGGGGGTACTGCTAGCAGCACTTGATCCTGAGTATGAGGTAGTCCGATCCCATATACTTGCCGATGCTACCATTCCTCCTATGGAGGAAGTTTACCGAAGGCTTAGCCGCATCTCTGTTCCTTCCAGCACTTCTACTCTACCACCTTCGACGATGGTTGTGTCGCGAGGGAGAGGTGGTCGGTCTTCATTCCTTGGCCGTGGCCCTCGTGGCCGAGGAGGTCGTTTTGGCCAACCATGCACTTTCTGCCATCGCACAGGTCACTCCGAGGATACATGCTATTCTAAGCATGGGTTTCCAGCATCGGCGCGCGTAGCTGAGCATGTTACATCTCCGTCAACATCCACTTCAGATCGCCGGTTTGAGGAGCTTGTGGCGCGATTGCGCGATATTATGCCTCAACCATCTACATATTCTTCAGGAGGTTCTTCAGATATTGCTGCTTCAGCATCTGCCGGTACTTTTGCCGCTACCTTAGGTAGTGCTTTGCTTTTACATTCTGTCATGATCTCTCAGATTGGATTATGAATTCTGGCGCAACCCATCATCTCTGTCGCGACAGAGATAGACTTGAGTCGTACAGAGACATTCCACCTGGGCGCTCAGTGCTCATAGCTGATGGGACTCATTCCCCCATCGTTGGATAGGGGGAGATTAACTTGTCACCGTCCATGCATTTACAGAATGTTCTACATGCTCCTAAGTTTTCCATGAATCTATTGTCTATTAGTCAGATTACGAAGGATTTGCACTGTCGCGCTATATTTGACCCATCTTCTCTTATTTTTCAGGAATTACTAACGGGCAGGTGATTGGATGTGGCTCTGAGCAGAATGGTCTCTATCGTCTGGTCCGGAATTCATATGTTGGCATCTCTTCCTACTCAGTTGGATCAGTTTCTCCGTACACCTGGCATCTACGCTTTGATCACCTCCCGCTTCAAAAGATACGTCATCTCTTGCCTCAGATTTCTTCAAGTTTGTCGTTTCGATGTGAAGCCTGACAGTTGCGAAAGCATCATCGAGCTAGCTTCTCTAGTCGTCAGTGTCGGAGCAGTAGCTCTCCTTTTGAATTATTTCATGTTGATATTTGGGGTCCAAGTCGTGTTCCTGATCATCAGGGACACAGGTTCTATCTTGTAGTTGTTGATGACTTCTCTCGTGTATCGTGGGTGTTTCTTTTAAAGAATAAATCTGAAGTAGGGGATGTTATTAGAAATCTTATCATGGAAGTGCAGAATGTTTTTCCTCTTCTGTCAAATATGTTTGTACGGACAATGCGTTGGAATTCTACACTCGCTCGCTCTCCCATTTCTTTTCGTCCAAAGGTATTATTCATCAAACCGTGTGTGCTTACACATCTCAACAGAATGGAGTGGCAGAGCAAAAACATCGTCATCTCCTTGATATTACTCGAACCCTGCTTATCCAGAGTTGTGCGCCTATCACTTTTTGGGGGATGTTGTTCTTACGGCCTGCTACCTTGTCAATCGTATGCCGTCCTCTGTACTCAGTGAGAAAATTCCTCTTTCTGTTATTTTTCCAGATAAGGAATTATTTTCTCTTACCCCTTGTGTCTTTGGCTTTGTTGCTTTTATTCACCACTTTTCTCCTGGACTTGACAAACTCTCACCTAGAGCTGTCAAGTGTGTCTTTGTGGGTTACTCTCGGACTCAGAAGGGTTACCGTTGTTATGACCCTGTAAACAGGAAATATTTTGTCAGTGTTGATGTTATATTTTTTGAGTCAGTTTTGTACTTCTCCCCTGTAGGTAATAGACTGGCCTCTTCCACATCTAATGATGACGTCTATGTTCCTCCTCCTCCTAGTCTGAGTCCACCTTTGTCCATTCTTGTCTCGGTCGTCACGCCAACGTTATCTCCATCATCACCACCACCACAACCACCTATCATGCCATTACCTAAACTCTATACATGTCGGTCAGGTCCTGCTCAGGCAGCACGTCAATCATCCATCACGCCTCAGGTATGTTCAGATGCTATTGCTAATGATGGGTCGGATAGTGTGCCTGTGCAGGATTCTTCTTTGCAGGAGGAGTGTGCACCATCGAGTATAGTGGATGATGATCTTGATGTCCCTATTGCTATTCGGAAGCAGAAACGGACTTGTGCGTCTTATCCCCTTGCTTCCTAGGTTTCCTTTTACTGTCTCACAAGAGACTTCCAGAGATTTGTTGCGGCTTTGTCTTCCGTGGAGATACCACGGAATTATCAGGATGCTATGAAAATTGACTGTTGGCGGTTGGCTATGGAAGAAGAAATGGATGCTTCACAGTCCCAGGGTACATGGAGCTTGGTTACCGCTCCATCTGGCGCATCTATTGTTAGCTGCAAATGGGTATTCACAGTGAAGTACCATGCAGATGGGAGCCTTGACCGGTACAAGGCACGACTAGTGGCGAGAGGCTTCACTCAAACATATGGTATGGACTATTTGGATATATTCTCTCCAGTGGCTCGTCACTCTACTCTTCGCATTCTTCTATCTGTTGTTGTGGTACGTGACTGGTCCATATCTCAACTTGATGTCAATAATGCATTCTTGTATGGCGATCTGTAGGAAGAAGTCTACATGCAACAGCCACCGGGGTTTGCTGCTGAGGGGGAGAATCATATGGTGTGTAGACTTCACAAGGCGATATATGGCCTTAAACAGAGCCCAAGGGCGTGGTTCCAGAAGCTTTCCCACCTAATTGAACGACTGGGATTCAAAAGATCAAATGCGGATCACTCGTTGTTCATTCAGAAGACTTCTAGAGGTACGGTTGTCATCATGGTATATGTTGATGATATTCTGGTTACAGGAGATGATGCCTACGGGGTAGAGATGGCAAAAGCATTTTTGGGTTGTCAGTGTGTCACGAAGGATCTTAGTACCCTACGATATTTTCTGGGACTAGAGTTTTCCAGGAATGTACAGGGTCTGGTGATGACCCAAAGGAAATATATTATAGATTTGCTGGTTGAAACGGGCATGGTTGGATGTAGACCATCGAGCACTCCTATGGATCCAAGTATGAAATTATATGACAACGATACTGAAGAGGTTGACAGGAGAAGATATAGAGAGATGGTGGGTAAGCTTCTTTACATCACTATAACTCGACTCGATATTGCTTTTGCAGTAAGTCGAGTGAGTCAATTCATGGAGCAGCCAAGACAGATACTTATAGATGCTATATATATGCTACTAAGGTATCTAAAGTCTTCTCCAGGCTCAGGATTGTTGTTTAGAAAGAACACAGATTTATCTATTTCGGCTTGTGCAGATGCAGACTATACAGGATGTCCTAAGGATCGTAAGTCTACTTCAGGCTTTGCAGTTTTTGTGGGTAGCTCTCTGGTTTCTTGGAAAAGTAAGAAACAAATTGTTGTGGCTAGATTGATGAATCTGAATATAGGGCCATGGCACAAGCAAGCACGGAGATGATGTGGGTTCGAGCCATACTAGAAGACTTGCATATAGATGTACCTCTATCCATGCAGCTACAGTGTGACAATCAAGATGCTTTGTTCATTGCCAATAATCCAACATTTCATGAAAGAACAAAATATATTGTGGTAGACTGCCACTACACTAGAGATATGATCCAGAAGGGTTTGATTTCTACTTCACATGTTAGTTCAGAGGAGCAGACTGCCGACATCTTCACCAAGCCATTGCTCAGAGGACCTTTCCAGAGATGTTCTTCCAAGTTAAGCATGCTATGCTCCATCTTGAGGGGGAGTGTAGAGAATATTATGTCGTCGGAGTATCATTTATTCTATTTTTGTTTTCCCGAGAACTCTAATGTAATTTACCCATGGGTCCTCTCTATATAAGAGAGCCTAGGGTTCTATGGAATAAAGAGATTGCTCATTTCCACCAACACTTGCTACTAGGTTGGATTGGATGTCAACCTATGGAGGCACCATTTGTGATTATTGGACAAATTTCCTCGTTCATTTTCTTCTTGTTCTTTGCCATCACGCCCATTTTGGGACAAGTTGGGAGAGAAATTCCAAATTCTTACACGGAAAAAAAGAGAAAAGTGAAGGATGACCCCTAACTTAGTGAAGGGGGTGCACGATTGCAGGTGGAAGGTCTTGTTGCACTTACCTCCTCTTCCTCATCTAGATTGTGCAAGGTAGTGCCTCCACCCTACCTCTAGCATCTCCATCTTCCCCGCGCAGACGACACGCGAACCCACAATGTTGGCACCCTCATCTTGGCAGCGCTGGCGAAGGATATGTCTCCTCCTGGCGTGATCTCCTCCAAGACATCTCATCTCCAGCATTATCGTGTGCGACTCCTCCAAGTGCATCTCCCTAGCGATGGCGATCGACCAACTCAAGCTCCAAACAGAGGGCAGCAGACTCTCGAACTCCAGCAAGCGATGTCGCCCCCCTCTCCGTTGTACTCTCAGATTGTGTAGTACACCGCTTCACCAAGCATCTCCAAACCACGCATAACTCGTGGGCTCTATCAAAACCCTAGGGTGGCGATGGTGTCTTCGAGCATGGGGTTTGACCATCAGGGAGTCTTATTTCGAGGGGAAGGACCGAATACCTCTTCCCTCTCTATTAGGGGCATTCATACCACAATAATGAGCCCTATTAAAATAAATGTATTGTTTTGGGCCCACTTGCCCATGGGCCCTAGTGCCCTGTTTTGATTTAAGAAAAATGTGAAGGTTGCTGCTGTTATTGGCCCAAATGGGCCGTTAAGTTGAAAAGAAAAGGAGAAAAGAGGAAGAAGATAATAGCAAAAAAGGAACCAATTGCAAAAATGGTAATTGTACAAAAAAATAAGTCGTATGAAAAAAGAGGAGAATTGTCGAAAAGAGATAAAGAGAGCTACAAAAAAGAAGGATTTGTGCAAAAAAAAGAAAGAGAAGCACACAAAAAAGAGAAAAAGAAGATAAAAAAGCATGTTATTCATTGTTTCTCCCAACTTGATCATGTGCATTCTTTATTCTATTAAGTATGGGAGAAAGTAGGAGTTAGATAGGGCATGCATTCTTCTTCTTGAGATGTATCTATAGGACTCCTACCCGTCCACGACTGATGGACTAACACTCCTGACTGTTACTGCTATCATCTGTCTTTACCATGCATCGACTACTTCATCGGGTGTCTCTGTCCCTGTCTACTACTCTGCGTTGGACTTTCTTTTTCTACAGCAACTTTCTCCAAACACGACCTGGTATCGTAGCGACTACTACAGGCACAACTAAGGTTCTTTCTCAATGACCTGAAAGTCACAAATCCGTCCTCGAACGAGGTCTTCTACCAGCAGTGGTTCTTCAAACGGAGTGTCTCTATCACCGTCTCTCACAGATGTATTAAGTGAAGATGAATTATGTAGATTTTCTGTTTGTTGCAAGCTGGAGCTTTCTCAGATACAGCTTGAGCGGGAGTGTTGATGTATGTAATAGATGGGTAATATGCACAGCGGATAAAGCACCTACAAACCTCCTAAAATCTCCTGCCAGACGGTCAAAGGTAACATGAGAAGCAATCGGATATGAAGCACAGGACCTCTTCTGCTTCCTTAGTGCAATCGACAAGTCAAGGTCTGCATCAGTAGTACTAACATCCATGTCATCTGCTGCATGTTCCTGCTCAGAAACACTGTCAGTCCCATCATTAGATGTAATGATGTCAGAACAAACCTGGGGCATGTGTGATGATTGACCATGATCATGAGCAGGAGCTTGCCGTCGACTGTAGTGCGTGGTAGAGTAGGAATCAAAGGTATGGGAGGTGTAATGGTGGTGGTGGTGATGGTGGTGGTGATGAGGATGATGGTGGTGGAGAGGTAGGACCTTGCTGTGGTGCATACAAGGGTGGAGGAGGAATAAAAATGTCATTTTTATCTGATGGCACCAACCTGACACCTGTAGGAGAGAAAAACATGACTGACTCAAAGAACATGACATCTGCACTGACATAATATCTGCGACGTAATGGATCATAGCAACGATACCCTTTTTGGGTCCTGGAATACCCGATAAAAACACATCTGACAGCCCTAGGAGAGAGCTTGTCAACCCCTGGAGATAATTGATGAACAAATGCCACAGACCCAAAGACACGTTGAGCTAGAGAAAACAGCTCTTTATCAGGAAAGACTAGGGAGAAAGGTATCTTCTCCCCCCAACACAGATGAGGGCATGCGGTTAATAAGATAGCATGCAGTAAGAACCGCATCACCTCAGAATGAGGGCGGAGCACAACTCTGGATAAGGAGCGTACGAGTGATATCAAGAAGGTGGCGGTGTTTTCTTTCCGCGACACCATTTTGTTGAGACATGTAAGCACATGACATCTGATGAAGAATGCCATGTGATGATAGAAAATGAGATAAAGTGCGAGTATAGAACTCCACGGCATTATCAGTTCTCACAATCTTGATGGAAACAGAAAACACATTATGCACCTCTTTAATGAAATTCACAATAGTGATGCCCTCTTCAGATTTATTCTTTAACAAAAACACCAAAGACAAACGACTAAAATCATCTACAGCAACTAAATAAAACATGTGTCCCTGATGATCTGGAACACGACTTGGACCCCAAATGTCAATATGAAAAAACTCAAAAAGAGAGCTACTGCTCTGACTCTGACGACTCGGGAAGACAGATCGATGATGCTTCCCTAACTGACACGCTTCACACTCGAACGACGACCGGCGTGAAATCTGAGGGAGGACTTGTCGCAGTTTCTAAAACGGGAGATGACCAAAGCGCAGATGCCATAAGTAAGGGGAAACAGGTCCAGTAGAATGGAATGATGATGCTCCAGCGTAAGGTGTATGAACCAGTCGATACAGCCCGCCCTGCTCACAGCCATGTCCAATCCAAGGTTTGAAAAACTAAAAACGGAACGAGGCGGTTTCCCTGGAATCGAGGCGAGGCGTAGCCTCGAGGCGGGTCGAGGCGTAAGCCTCAGTTTACAAGGCGAAAACCTATAAAAACTACAACAAAATATATACTAATGAAATTATATATATATTCTAACTAATATTTGATATAAGTTACTATAATATATGATGCAATTACAAAGATAGGAACACTGAAAGAAAAGATATACAAGTGTATATGACTTGTTACTAATTTTCCATCCAATTATAGATTAAATCTGTTGATATTCCCCTAAATTCTTAACATCTAACCTAAGTTGAAGAACCGTCGTATGCTCCCCTTCCTGCCATACCATACCCCAACAAGGCGGGGGTCTCGCTGCCCGGTCAGCGAGCCTGAGGGGGGGGTCTAGGGGGGGAGCAGGTGCGCTCCCCCCCTGCGGGGGTGTGGGGGCAGCACCCCCGGCGAAATTTTTTATTATGGATTTTATTTCTATTCGGATATATTGATTTGTTTCAACGGGAGTAGTACATAAACTCCCCTTGAATTATATCTTGTTTGACCTTCTTGGTATATTACATAGCTCATTGTTTGAAAACTCCTTTTCTATGATACTTGTGGATTCGTATATTTAAGGGCATATTTTAAGAGTTTCTTAACATGATTGAATATGTTTAATAGTAAATATGAACATGAAAGCAGCCAAATTTAAGCATTCATCTTATATATTATATCCTAAACAACTACATCTTTATAAACATCTGAAATTGCTAATAGGATAATTGAATTAACATAAAAAAAATAATTTGAAAAAGAAAACGCCTCGGTGAGCGCCTCGCCTTCGCCTCGACCGCCTCGACCGCCTCGACCAACTGAGGCGAACGCCTCTTAGGATCCAGTCGAGGCGGTCGTTCAGAGGCGTTTTCCGACCGCCTCGCCTCGAGGCGTACGCCTCGTGCGCCTCGAGGCGCGTTTTTCGAACCATGGGTCCAATCACGTTGCCCGTGAGAATATCCTGAAACACAAGAGATGATGGGTCAAATATCTCTCGACAATGAAGATCCTTAGTAATTTGATTAATTGGCAGTAAGTTCATTTGAGAAATTAGGGCATGGAGCACATTCTGCAACTTCATGGAAGGTGTTAAGGCCATCTGTCCCTGTCCTGTGATGGGAGAGTGGGTCCCATCTGCTATGACGACTGTCCTCCCTGGGGGAACTTGCCTGTAGGATGTGAGGTGGTGTCTATCTTCACACAAATGATGTGTAGCACCTGAATCTACGATCCATTCTGAGGTACGTGAATCCTGGTAAAATGCAGAAGTATGAGTACTAACTGAGGAACTGGCTTCTGCAGTAGCAGCAATGTCAAGGCTGCTCTCTGAAACTGGTGGAGTACTGACTGGTGGCATGATATCACGCAGACGGGATACTAGGTCATCATATCTTGGATCTGACGCTGGGGTAGAACCATGGTGTTGTATTTGTTCTGTTGCTCGGGCAGAAGCTGGGAACCCATGCTTAGAGTAGCATGTGTCTTCTGTATGGCCAATCCGACGACAATCAGTGCACCGTACTCCACGACCACGGTCGACCCTACCACTGGTCCTCGTCCACGAAGATGAGATGAATTGCCTCTTCCTTTAGAGGCTGCCATAGTAGAAGAATTTTGCCCAGTAGTAGAAGGGCTCGAGATGCTGATACGACTCAATCGTCGGAAAAGCCTCCTCCATGAGAGGAATGGTAGCATCTGCCAGAATCTGAGAAGAAGTTGCCTCATATTGTGAGTCAAGAGAGGCTAAAAGACTCCCACCATCGTCGCATTCCGATATGTCTTCAATTGTTCTGGAGTAGCCGTAAGAGGCATAAAACTGTGAAGCTTCTCAAACATTCCCCTCAGCATAGTGTAGTGTGCATGCAGGGGCCGATCGTCCTGCTTTATCGTGAAGATATCATGTTGTAGATGTAGAATTTTTGTCTCATTCTTGGCTTGTGAGTACGTGGCAGCAAGAATGTCCCACATGGCTTTGGCAGTGGGTTGATGTAAGATATCATTAGCAATGTCTGGAATCAGAGTACTAGACAACCAGACCTGAGCATATGCGTCATCAGCCTCCCATGAGGCATACAACCATGTTTTCTCCACTGGCTCATCCTCGATAAGAATATGTTTCTTACCCATCGACTTCATCAGGCTCATGAACTGCATGGCTCATAACTCATAGTTGGATCCATCCATCTTCACAATAGGCGCAGGACCCTTGAAGGCGCCTGAAGTGGGGATCTCGATCTTACTTTCTGACATGGTGACTGGAGAAAACAAGGATTGTAGACTAGATAATTCTTGGTCTACACTGACATGATTAGGTTTAGTTGCACATGTAGACCTCTATGCAACCAAACCCATCAACCTTGAAGCTAGTAGAGAGCCCCTCTTTGAGATGACAACCGAACCCTAGGGTGACGCCCTAGGGGCTGTGAACAGCAAGATGGCAGCACGCACGAAGGGGCAGCGGAGCACTGCCTGACGGAGCACGGCCTGGTGGCGCACGGCCTGGCGGCGCACAGTTTGTGCGCGTGGGCAGCGGTGACAGCACGCGAGGGGCTGCGTGTTGTGGCGGTGGCACGCGAGGAGCGACGGCGCGCGATGGGTGGCGACGCGCGGAGGCTTGAAGGTGGAGGGCTAGGTTTAGGGTTTGGTACAAGAGCCCCGATCTAGGACCGCTGCTCTGATACCATGTTAGGAAAAATAAGAGTTGTGTTTATTCCATACGCCCTAGGCTCTCTTATATAGGAGAGTATCCTAAGGGTAAATTACATTAAGAGTCCGAAAGAAAAGAAAAGAAAAGAGGAAATACGAAACGGTACAAAATAACACAGAGAATATAAACTAAAACTTCTACAATAATTATGATAATATTCATCATTGATCATATCATGTCACACATGATCCAATTGTACCTCCCTACAACTCTTATTGAGTTTAGGTTTATTAGGAGGAGTGAGATAGAAATGATATTCATATCTCTATAAGATATTCTATGAATTCATCTAATAGGTACTGACTACCTAGATTAGATCAAATTCATTTAATCTTCCTTCAAACTTTGGTTCTAAACCAAAATTGTGAAATCTATGAACATTTCAAAGGTTTCTAAGTGAATAGAAGAAATCTCATATCACAAATAATCATCAATAGATATCACATATCCACAATGTTTATTCTGATATAGATGATTCACATACATCAATATGTATGAGATATTGAATACCTTGACATCTTACACCATTCCAAGGAAGGGTGTATTGGACATTTTACTTTTGAATGCAATATTCACAAGTATGTAAGATTTGAACCTTTAGACGATCTAAAGTTTCATCTCTTATTAGTCTATTGATCACATTAACAGACAAATGTCCAAAGCTTGATGCTAGATCATTGTCAAATGATCTTCATTCTCCTATTGATCTTTTATGGTTTAATTTCAGTATTAGAAATGTTAATGAACCATTCATTAATTTTATAATTTAGTAGAGTCCACTAGATTTTAGATTACTATCTGAAATATCTCCATCATAACTCTTTATGATAGATCTATTACAGAATTAATGTTTATTTCCAACATTTAGAAATAAACAATGATTGTATTCTGACATCTAGGTCATAGAGACATTCTCTAAGACTAAGGGCTCTCCCACTGAAAATACCAAGTCCATCTATCCAATAGAGATTGTTGCAACAATTGCACCAATGTCCATGTTGTTGGAGAAAATCAAGTAATCTATTATTCTGAGGAACCCTAGGCTATCTTATATAGAGAGAGACCCTATGGGTAAAATACATATAAGTCCAGAAATAAAACAGAAATTAATAAACGGTACATAACATCATAATATAAGTCTCTACACTCCCCCTCAAGGTGGAGTATAGATGTCTATCATGCTCAGCTTGGAAGAACATCTCTGGAAAGGTCCTCTGAGCAGCGGCTTGGTAAATATGTCAGCAGTCTGATCCCCTGAGCTAACGTGAGATGTAGATATCAAGCCTCTCTGGATCAGGTCTCTCGTGTAGTGGTAGTCCACTTCGATATGCTTTGTTCTTTCATGAAATGCTGGATTGTTGGCAATAAACAATGTTGCTTGATTGTCGCACTGAAGCTGCATGGGTAAAGGTACATCTATATGTAGATCTTCTAGCACAGCTCGAACCCACATCATCTCCGTGCTTGCTTGCGCCATGGCCCTATATTCTGATTCAGCACTGGACCTTGCCACAACAGTTTGTTTCTTGCTTTTCCAAGAAACCAGAGAGCTCCCAGCAAAAACTGCGAATCCTGAAGTAGACTTTCGATCTTTAGGGCACCCTGCATAATCTGCATCTGCACATGATGAAATAAATAAATCTGTACCCTTTCGAAATAATAACCCTGAGCCTGGAGAAGACTTTCGATACCTCAGTATCATGTATATGGCATCCATATGGACTTGTCTTGGCTGCTCCATAAATTGACTCACCTGGCTTACTGCAAAAGCAATATCAAGTCGAGTTATGGTAATATAAAGGAGCTTACCCACCATCTCTCTATATCTCCTCTTGTCTACTTCTGCAGTGTCATCGTCATACAGCTTAATGCTTGGATCCATAGGAGTACTAGATGGTCTACATCCAGCCATGCCTGTTTCAATCAAAACCTCTGTAATGTACTTTCTTTGGGTCATCACCAGACCATGTGCATTCCTGGCAAATTCCAACCCCAGAAAGTATACTAGGGTACCAAGATCCTTCGTGACAAACTGACGGCCCAAGAATGCTTTTGCCCTCTCTATTCTCTGAACATCATCTCATGTAACCAGAATATCGTCAACATAGTCCATGATGACCACCGTACTTGCAGAAGACTTCTGAATGAACAACGAGTGATTTGCATTTGATCTTTTGAACCTGTCGTTCAATCAGGTGGGAAAGCTTCAGGAACCATGCCCTTGGGCTCTACTTAAGGCCATAAATCGCCTTGTGAAGTCTACACACCATATGCTTCTCCCCCTCAGCAGTGAACCCTGGTGGTTGCTACATGTAGACTTCCTCCTGCAAATCTCCATACAAGAAAGCATTCTTGACATCAAGTTGAGATATAGTCCAGTCACGTACCACAGCAACTGATAAAAGAATGCGAAGAGTAGAGTGACGAGACACTGGAGAAAATGTATACATATAGTCCACGCCATAGGTTTGTGTGAAACCTCTCGCGACTAGCCGTGCCTTGTACCGATCTAGACTGCCATCGGCATAGTATTTAACTGTGAATACCCACTTGCAGCTAACAATGGACGCGTCAGGGGGAGCATTAACCAAGCTTCATGTGCCACGAGACTGTAAAGCACGCGTCTCTTCTTCCATAGCCAGTCGCCAGCAATCGATTTTCATAGCTTCTTGATAGGTTCGTGGTATGTCCACGGAAGACAAAGCCGCAGTAAATATCTGAAAGTCGCCTGTGAGACGATGAAAGGACACCTGGGAAGCAAATGGATAAGACACGCAAGTCCGTTTCTGCTTCCGAATAGCAATGGGAATATCAAGGTCGTCGTCCTCTGTACTGGATGGTGTAGTTTCCTCCTGCAATGAAGAATCCTACACATGTACCATATCTGACCCATCAGTAGTGATGCCATCGGAACATACCTGAGGCGTGATGGATGCCTGACGTGTAGCCTGAGCAGGACCTGACCGACGCGTGTAGAATTTAGGTAAAGGTGGAATATGCGGTTGTGGAGGTGGCGGTGGCGGTGATGGTGGTGGTGTAGCAATCGGAGCTGGAGTGGACTCAGGAGAACTCAAGCTAAGAGGAGGAGGAACATAGACATCATCGTTGGTAGTGGACGAGACCAGCCTGTCACCTGCAGGGGAAAAGTACATAATGTACTCAAAAAATGTGACATCAGCACTGACAAAATATTTCTTGTTCATGGGGTCATAACAACGATAACCATTTTGAGTCCGAGAGTAACCTACAAAGACACACTTGACAGCTCTAGGAGAGAGTTTGTCAAGTCCAGGAGACAAGAGATGAACAAACGCAACGGTACCAAAGACACGAGGAGTAAGTGAGAATAATTCCTTATCAGGGAAAATGACAGAAAAAGGAATTTTCTCACCAAGGACAGATGATGGCATTCGATTGACCAGATAGCAGGCTGTAAGGACAGCATCCCCCCAGAAAGTGATAGGAGCACAACTCTGAATAAGAAGAGTTCGAGTAATGTCAAGAAGGTGACGATGTTTTCTTTCTGCCACGCCATTCTGTTGAGATGTGTAAGCACATGTGGTTTGGTGACTAATACCCTTAGACGAAAGAAACTGAGAGAGAGAGAACAGGTGTAGAATTCCAATGCATTATCTGTACGAACATATTTGACAGTAGAAGAGAAAACATTCTGCACTTCATTAATCCAATTTTTAATAACATCCTCTGCTTCAAATTTATTCTTCAAAAGAAAGACCCAAGATACACGAGAAAAATCATCCACCACCACTAGATAAAACCGGTGTCCCTGGTGATCAGGTACACGACTTAGGCCGCAAAAATCAATGTGAAACAACTCAAACGGGGAGCTACTGCTCTGACCCTAATGACTAGGAAAGCTAGACCGATGATGCTTTCCCAACTGGCATGCTTCACAACGAAATGACGAACTGGGAGAGATCTGAGGCAAGAGATGTCTCATTTTCTGGAGCGGGAGATGGCCAAACCGAAGATGCCAGATGTACGGAGAGACTGATCCGACTGAATGTGAAGAGACATTAGCATAAGAGTTTTGGACCAGACGATAGAGACCATTCTGCTCAGAGCCACAGTCAATCACCCTGCCCATTAGTATGTCCTGAAAAATAAGAGATGAGGGGTCAAATATAGCACGACAGTGCAAATCCTTCGTAATCTGACTAATAGATAACAAATTCATGGAGAACTCAGGAGCATGTAGAACATTCTGTAGATGCATAGTAGGTGATAAGGAAACCTCCCCCTGTCTAGCGATGGGGGAATGATACCAACTGCTATCAGTACTGAGCGGCCATGTGGGATGTCCCTGTAGGACTCAAGTCTCTCTCTGTCACGGCAGAGATGATGGGTGGTGCCAGAATCGATAATCCAATCAGAGAGGTCATGACAAGATGTAAAGGAAGTGGCACTACCTGAGGTACTGGCAGCGGCTGATGAACTGGAAGAAGCTGTAGCAGCAACATCTGAGGTCCTCCTGGAGAATCAGTAGATGAGTGAGGCATAATATCACGTAGACGTGCCACAAGCTCTTCGAATCTGTTATCTGCAGTAGAAGCTGACTGAGGAGGAACATACTCGACTACACGCGCCGATGCTGGGAACCCATGCTTAGAGTAGCATGTATCCTCCGAGTGGCTGGTGCGGTGGCAGAATGAACACGGCTGGCAAAAGCGACCTCCTCGTCCACGAGGTCCACGTCCTCAACCAGAAGACTGTCCACGTCTCCCACGCGATACTGCCATCGCCGATGGGGGTAGAGTAGACATGCTGGAGGAAACTGATATGCGACTGAGCCTCCGATAAACTTCCTCCATAGGAGGAATAACCGCATCGGCCAATATCTGAGAGCGAGCTGCCTCATACTCAGGATCGAGTGCTGCAAGTAGTACGCCCACCATGGTAGCGTTCCGAAATGTCTTCTGCTGCTCTGGAGTCGCCGTGAGTGGTATGGTATTGTATAGTTTCTCGAACATCCCTCTCAGGGACGTGTACAACGAGTGAAGTGGCCACCCATTCTGCTTCATCGTGAATATATCATGCTGGAGCTGTAACATCTTGGTCTCGTTCCGCACTTGGGAATAAGTAGCGGCCAGAATATCCCACATTGCCTTGGCAGTGGGCTGATGAAGGACGTCATTGGCAATCTCTGTCAACAGTGTGCCTGATAGCCAAACTTTGGCATACGAGTCATCAGCCTCCCAAGAGGCATAGATCCCAGTCTTCTCTGCCGGCTCATCCTCGGTAAGTATATGCTTCGTACCGTTTGACTTCGTGAGACTCATGAACTGCATCGTCCAGAGCTCATAATTTGTCCCGTCCATCTTGACTATTGGCTCAGGACCTTTGAAGGCGCCTATAGAGGGCATATCGACCTTGTTTTCTGACATGTTGCCATAGACGAAGAACTAGGGATTATAGACCAGAAACAGTTGTCTACAAAGACTTGATCGGATTTGAGTGCATATGTAGACGTTACGCACTCAAATCCATGGAGATAGAACGACCGACGAAAGTGGTGGCGTCGGCGTGGAAGGAAGGGAACCCGACGGTGAGGGTCCCTTACTTAGGGCACGGTCCGGCGGAGGAGAGAGGTGGGGCTCGGCGGCAAGGAGAGGAGCCCCGGCGGCGAGATGGGAGCCCCTGGCGGTAAGAGGGGAGGCCCCGGCGGTGAGGGGAGGCCCTGGCGGCGGCGAGAGAGGAGCCTAGGGTTAGGGTTAGACCCTTGGCTCTGATACCATGTTGGAGAAAACCGAGTAATCTATTATTCCAAGGAACCCTAGGCTCTCTTATATAGAGGGAGATCCCATGGGTAAAATACATAGAAGCCCACAAATAAAACAGAAATTAATAAACGGTACATAACATCATAATATAAGTCTCTACACATGTGGATGACTATTAAACCTTAAAATCAAATTTTAATCTTCTAATACATATGCAACTAATTGCAAGTATCATTAGACTAATGAGATACAATTATTAGACTTCATCTTATCAAATAAGAAAGTCAATTTCAATGATTATATGTAGATTATTCTGATGCACTATTCGAGTCCTTCTCTAAAGATTCTAGGTAGACTTGATAGTTATACTATCAACACATCAGCTTGTTGTAGTATTGGCATTCATCCAACTCTTTGGATGTCATATGGAAGTCATAGAAGTATAGTCAACTCTTTGACTTTCCTTCTCACATGGGTCAGACCCACGTTTCCATTGCGCTTCCTTCATCTATAAACAACCATTGCTTAAAACTAAGGATCTCTTATGTTGAACTCAAAAGAATTCAATGTAAGAGTATTTCAACATTTGTACGTGCTTCATTCAATTCATACAATATGAATATTATGAAGCTTCATGAATGACTAGAGTATAGACAGCAGAACGATGACACTCATCACATCTACATACATCTTAAACTCTTAAAATATTGGTTCAGGTAGGTATTCAAACATTTTGAATACATCATCTCTTATAGAGCCATCATTCTGCATGATGCAGTGAACCATGTCATTCATGATTAAAATGTCGAGAGCACATATGCATGCCTTAAACATCTTCTTAGATTTTATAAGGATTATTTGACAATTACGATCATCATCGACATGTCACTTCCAAAGTACATTCGATGAGATCAAGACTATAGAGATACAAACCCTAGGGTTGTAGCCCTATTGTCTATTTAATTGTCATTCCTCGTTATTATGAGGAAACTTGTACATTACAACCACATACAATATGTGTCCAACTGCAAGTACAATATCTTAATCATGGATCCAATCCATGATATTTTACTGATTATTATTGACTATAATATTGAGTGGGTTTAATGAAGAATTATCTGAAATAAGAAATTTGCATAAGTGTATATATTTATATATATATATATATATATACATATTTTACTTTGATTTAGGAATTTTTATATCAAAGTTGTCTTGCCTTGTCAACAATGAAAGTTCATTCCCTTAATCACTTTCAATGTAAGAGATATACTTACCAGTATATCTCAAGCAAGATCTAGGATCTCCTTCCTTATCTTTGTCACATCCCAATAATATGAGAACATGTAACTCGGATAAAAAGAAGCGGGAACACATTCCGCCTTGCAAGTCCAACTTGCATCTTCCAATTTGATCTTTAACACCCGGGCCCACCACCCCTAAGGTGATGTTGACCCGTCGTTAATTGAACCAACCATCAACAGGAATAGTACTCGCTATGCGTAATCCAATATCGCCCCAATAATATGAGGATCCGATATTGGGGTCACTACGCATACAGCTTTACTCTTTTGAGAAGTAAAGAGTCTGATCCAGATGCGCTTGCATACAGGAGCTGTCACTTTGGACAGGAGTCTCCTACATACAATCCCTGGCGACGGAAACCATTTGCCTTGACGGGAGACGATGGATGTCACTTATGTGATCCTCCGCCTCATATTCAAATTTTATTTAATTATCATGAATCATATTCATATAATTAATTCTTCCAAGGGAATACACATCTATTCATAATAGAGTGTTTTTGATTGGATATAATTAACTTAGTCATATTAAATTAATTATCAATCCAATTCAATAAACAAACTTGATTTTACTTGAGTATATAGTATTATCTCAAAGTACGTATTAATTCGAATTTTAATAATTAGAAAATACATCATGATCTCTCAGGCATCATCCGTTCCCTACCCGTTGTCATGGTCAGTACCAGCGGCAGTGGGACAGACCGCACACGGTGCAACCTGCTACCCCAACGCTCCCCGACTAGACACCATATCTGTCTCGGGAAAAAACAATGCTGAGCCAATCACTTTGTACTTGAGATGATCATGGGTTCTTCAACCGAAATTATACCATATAGTAATAATCAAAACAATTTTTATTATAAGGAAATTTGCTAGACAAATTCCCTATCCTATTCAAGAAAGTTGTTTGTTGATTGTGTTTCCAATTATAATCTAGATCAAATCTAATCAATTTATTGGTTGAGGCCATGTCAATTAATGAAATAATCATCATTAAATATTTCTCAAATATTTTCCATAATTATCTCATGAAATTAACAATTAATCTCACTAATTGACAATCACATGGTTCTTGATTAGCAGTGACCCCTACGTACTAAAATTAACATATCTCAACAAATCAAATCCAAATTATGCAAAATTAGTTTCCTAAGTTTGCTAATTTAATTTATGACAGAACCTAAGTGATATTTCACGCATTTCCAGGCGCATCAAAACAGTAATTAACTCATTAATTATGTTAAGATTCGCAGTTCCCGCAACAGTGAATACATTTTCATTAAAACGACCATATCTCGAGCAAACAGAATCCAAATTACGTAAACTCAGATCCTATGGTTTCCTTATTCAATAGGGAACAAAATCCAATTGATTAATTCGTGCTTAAACATTTTAAACAGGGCTGAATTTATTCACTAAACAGATGTGTAAAAATGAAATGCGACAAAAACTTTCGCAACGTTAACGAACCCAAGTCGTCCTAGGATTACGGATCCAAAACCTTAGACCTAAGGCTCTGATACTACTTGAAGGATATGCTATAATCCTTAAACGCATCACGGAAGCGTGAGCATCGTATCGAATACGATGAAGAACGACTAGTCGTACTAGTTGTTCTATGCAGCGGAATTTAAAAAATTTTCATGTGATGAAACCACATGATCCTAGAACGATTCTCAGATCGTTTCATCTAAAACCACATCAAGTATAAAGGAATACCTCTTGTAGCGTGGTTGATCGAGTCTGCGAAAAGAGACCTCCTGTCTCAAGTCCGATCGTCGGAGAAGACGCTTGCGAGCGCGGGGATGAGTCGTATGATCCTCGCAATCCAAGAAGTTGATCCAAGCACGGTGAACTCCTGATCTCATCGTACGAGATTAAACACCTTCTTCGTGAGCGAAGCACTCCAAAGAAGATGGAGAACCGAGGAACGTCGAGGCGGCAGCGCGGTGGCGAAGCGACAACGAAGCCTCTCCTATAGGGTTTGGTGGACGGCCACCAATAGAGGAGAGAAGAGGGTTGAGTGTGGAAGGAGAGAGAGAGTTGTATCTCAAATAGCATAACCCTAGAGAGCAAGGCATGCCTCTCTATTTATAGGGTTTTGGGAGTCCATGGATCACAATCCATGAGACACACCAAATCAATGGATGAGATTGATTTGTGTTTAATCCAATGGCCAAGAATGTTGTTAGTAAAAAACCAACAACTAATAATTTAATTTAGATTAAATATATTTGATAAATCAAATACAATTCAATCTTAAATTAAATCAATCAAATATGTAGAGATTAGCATGGAGATTACATCTCCACATGGAATAGGTAGGACGGCTACCAATTTACTTGTGGAACTTGGTAGCCGTCCACCATGATTCCATGGTGGAGGCAATCTCATGCAATCTCATGAGATTGCATATCTCCATGAAAATCTCCCATATTTTCTAACAACTTTTGTTCTGATTTATTCTACAAAAATAATTCATAATTAATTTTGAGAATATTGCAATCTTACCATTGGAAATTTGTGAATCAGCCATGGACGGTCCCAAGCCCGGGTAAATGAGGAGGGTTGCATTAGGTAGCCGACAGCCAGCGTAAAACAGTCGGAGACAACTTCCTAGCTAATATTTTAAAAAAAAAAATTATTTAGGATGTTGCCTCATGACAGTCGGATCTTTTCAACATGGATTTAAGCAAAAATACAGATTTCGTTGGGGCGTTCCCTACTTGCGGCGCGTTGCATCGCCGGAATGCAATGAAAAATTGGCAAGGGCCGCTACATCGCAGCCTGGATGTAGTTCAAAATTTGCAAGGGTTCTCGCATGAGGAACACATGCGGGTAATTAAGCTAGTTCCGCTGCATCACCGCACGGATACAGTCCAAAATTTACAAGGGT
Organism: Ottelia alismoides; assembly: GCA_037367405.1. NCBI lineage: Eukaryota > Viridiplantae > Streptophyta > Magnoliopsida > Alismatales > Hydrocharitaceae > Ottelia > Ottelia alismoides. Next base: position 193,165 of record JAZKJV010006582.1, read on the forward strand.
TCTCGCATAATGGACGCATGCGAGTAAAGAAGTTAGTCCAAAAAGAGATTGCAACGGAAGTTGCGGATTGGTAGTTGGAATATTGGTACTTTGACTGGAAAATCGATGGAGATAGTTGTTGGGAAACGTGAATGAGTTGTTTATTCCATAGCCCTAGGCTCTCTTATATAGGAGAGTAGCCTATGGGTAAATTACATAAAGGGGATAACAAGAAAATAAAATAGCAAAGAGATACAATACTAAATATGCGTCAACACTCCCCCTCAAGATGGAGCATAGATGTCAATCATGCTCAGCTTGGAAGCACACTTCTGAAATGGGCCACGTAACAATGCCTTGGTGAATATATCTGCAGTCTGGTTCTCTGAAGTAACATGGGATGTGATAATGAATCCTTTCTGAATCATATCACGTATAAAGTGGCAATCCACCTCAATATGCTTGGTCCGTTCATGGAATGCAGGATTGTTTGCAATGAACAAAGCAGCCTGATTATCACACTCCAAGTTCATAGGAAGTGGTATATCTAAGCATAAATCTGTCAGCACCGCTTTCACCCACATCATCTCTGTAGTCACCTGGGCCATAGCCCTATATTCGGATTCAGCACTGGATCTAGCTACCACAGTTTGCTTCTTGCTCCTCCATGAGACTAGAGCATCTCCAACATAGACAGCATACCCTGAGGTGGACTTCCTATCCTTAGGACATCCTGCATAGTCTGCATCTGCGCATGCTGAGACAGAAATCCCCTTTCCTTTCTTGAATAGCAGACCTTTACCTGGAGAAGATTTGAGATATCTAAGTATCATGTGTATTGCATCCATATGCACCTGACGTGGTTGCTCCATGAACTGGCTCACACGGCTCACTGCAAATAATATATCTGGCCTAGTGATCGTGACATATAACAATTTGCCTACCAGCTCTCTGTATCTTCTCCTGTCAACCTCCTCTGTGTCATCATCATACAGCTTCATGCTAGGGTCCATTGGTGTTGTGGCAGGACGACACCCTAGCATACCTGTCTCACTCAGTAGATCTGTGACATACTTTCTCTGTGACATGACTAATCCATACGGATTTCTGGCAAACTCCAGCCCCAGAAAATATCTAAGGACTCCCAAGTCCTTGGTTACAAACTCGGTCCCCAGCCTTTCCTTTGCCTGCTTAATGCCCTGGTCATCATCACCTGTAATCAAGATATCGTCAACATAAATCATGATTACAACAATACCTCTTGCCGTCTTCTGTACAAACAAGGAATGATCAGCATTGGAGCGTTTATATCCTTGTTTCTCAAAGAGGTCTGACAGCTTCTGGAACCATGCTCTGGGGCTCTGCTTAAGGCCATAGATAGCCTTATGTAATCTGCAAACCTTGGAACACTCCCCCTCAACAGCAAAACCTGGTGGCTGTTGCATGTAGACTTCCTCCTGCAGGTCGCCATACAGAAAAGCATTCTTCACATCCAGTTGATAGAGTGGCCAGTCCCTAGTAACTGCAACTGATAAGAGGATCCGCAGAGTGGAATGACGAGCCACCGGGGAGAACGTGTCAAGGTAATCTACTCCATATGTCTGTGTGAATCCCCTTGCAACCAGGCGTGCCTTGTACCTGTCAATGGAGCCATCTGCATTATGTTTCACTGTAAATACCCACTTGCAACTTACTGGGTTGACATCCGGTGGTATAGTAACCAAGCTCCATGTTCCTCTAGACTGAAGTGCCGCCATCTCATCCTCCATGGCTAGCCGCCATCGAGAATCCTGCAAAGCCTCATGGTGGTTCCGTGGAATGTCTGTAGCTGAAAGTGCCAATGCAAATGTCCTGAATGGTCCAGATAGCCTCTCAAACGAAACTGCTGCTGATACTGGATACTTGGCACAGCTTCTCTTCGGCTTGCGTAGAGCGATTGGAACATCCAGATCCTCTGTGGTATCACCATGCTCCTGTAATGCATCCTGCTGAGAAATGTCGTCAGATCCATCAACATTAATATTTTCATTACATACCATAGGCGAGCTAGTTGACTGGTCAGGACCATGAGCTTGATTCGGCCGCCGGGTGTAATGGAATGGTAATGGAGAAATTATTGGTGGCGGTGGTGGTGGTGGTGGTGATGGTAATGGTGGTGACGGCTGTGATGTTGGTGGTGACGGCTGTGATGTTGGTGGTGCCATGAATACGGTATCAGAAGATAATGGTGGCGGCTGCATGTTCCCGGGTTCTGAAAAATACATAATGGATTCAAAGAATGTAACATCCGCACTGATCATATACCGCCGACGCACAGGATCAAAACACTTGTACCCCTTTTGGGTTCTGGGGTACCCCACAAAGACACACTTGACAGCCCTAGGAGAGAGCTTGTCAGAACCGGGTGACAACTGATGGACAAATGCGACAGACCCAAAGACACGAGGGGTAAGAGTGAACAGCTCCTTGTCAGGATATATAATTGAGAAAGGAACATGTTCATTCAAGACAGACGAGGGCATACGATTTATAAGATAACATGCAGTAAGGACTGCATCACCCCAGTATGTATACGGGACATGACTCTGAATGAGAAGGGACCTTGTAACGTCAAGAAGATGACGGTGTTTTCTTTCTGCAACCCCATTTTGTTGAGACGTATGAGCACAGGATGTTTGGTGAACAATCCCTTTTGAGGAGTAGTATTTGGCTAGATTGTTGGTGCACAACTCTAAGGCATTGTCAGTTCTCATAATTTTGACCGTTGTGGAAAAGACATTCTGAATCTCATTTAGAAAGTGAATAATAATATCTCCAGCTTCAGACTTATTTTTCATTAGAAATACCCAAGATGCTCTAGAAAAATCATCGACAAATACAATATAAAACCTGTGCCCATGATGATCGGGAACACGACTCGGACCCCAGACGTCGACATGAAACAACTCAAACTTGGAGTTACTACTCCGACCTTGACTACTGGGAAAAGACGACCTGTGATGTTTTCCCAACTGACATGCCTCACACTGGACAGTTGTGTGAGACAGACTATAGGGTAGGACAAGACGTAACTTCTGAAGCGGTAAATGACCGAAGCGCAGATGCCACAGGAGAGGAGATACTTGTTCTGCGGGAGAGGCTATGATTCCGGCAAACGGGTTCTGGTTCAGACGATAAAGGCCTCCTTGCTCATAGCCATGACCAATCACGTTGCCCGTACGGATGTCCTGAAAAATCAACGAAGATGAATCAAAAATAGCTCGACAATGGAGATCCTTCGTAATCTGACTAATCGACAACAGATTCATGGAAAAGTGCGGTGCATGTAAAACATTCTTGAGCTGCATCGAGGATGTCAATCTAATCTCCCCCTGACCCGTGATAGGGGAGTGTGTGCCATTGGCAATCACTACTGTCCGTCCTGGAGGGATCTGAGTATATCCTGTAAGTAGACTCTGGTCGCCACATAGGTGATGTGTAGCGCCGGAGTCCATGATCCACGGCAACGTATCTGATCTACTACTATGAAGAGCAAGTGTACTACCTGAAGTACTCGTAGAGGCAGAAGCAGAAGCAGCGGCATCAGTTTGATTCTCTGTCGACGGTGCTTGGCCAGATGGTGGTATAATGCCCCTGAGACGGGCAACCAGATCATCAAATCGTTGATCCAGTGTGGAAGCGGATGGTGGCTCTATCTGCTCAGCAGCTCGCGCAGATGCAGGAAATCCATGCTTGGAGTAGCATGTGTCTTCAGTATGGCCGACTCTGTGACAATATGAGCATGTTGGTCTAGTGCGACCACCCCTTCCACGGGGAACACGTCCACGGCCCTGGTATTGCGAACCACGGCCTCTGTTGGCTGCCATGGCTGATGGATTCTGACTAGTGGCTGCTGAAGGTACAGTAATCCTGCTCAATCTGTGAAAGGCTTCCTCCATGGGAGGAATAGTCGAGTCCGCCAAAATCTGTGAACGTGCTGCCTCATACTCTGGATCGAGAGCAGCGAGAAACACACCCACCATCGTCGCATTCCTGTATGTCTTCTGCTGCTCTGGTGTGGCGGTAAGAGGCATGAAGCTATGTAGCTTCTCAAACATTCCCCTCAAAGATGTGTAGAGAGAATGTAATGGGCGGCCATTCTGCTTAATTGTGAATATATCATGTTGAAGTTGCAGAATCTTGGTCTCATTCTTCGCCTGGGAATATGTTGCTGCTAGGATATCCCACATGTCTTTGGCTGTGGGTTGATGTAGAATGTCATTGGCGATCTCAATAGCCAATGTGCCAGATAGCCACACCTTCGCATATGCGTCGTCAGCCTCCCATGAGGCATGAACTCCAGTCTTCTCTGCAGGCTCGGGCTCTGTGAGAATATGCTTCTTGCCCGTGGATTTCATCATACTCATGAACTGCATTGCCCACAGTTCATAGTTCGTACCATCCATCTTGACGATTGGCGCTGGACCACGAAACGCGCCCATAGATGGAATATCAGCCTTGCTTTCTGACATACTGGAAGACGGATTGACCAAGAGACAGTAATCTTTGTCTACAATGACATAAACGGGATTGGTTGCATGTGTAGACGTCAAGCAACCAACCCCATATGTATCACGATCTGAGCCCTAGAGTTTAGGGCGTGGATGCTGCACGTTGCGCGGAGGCTGCGCGCAAAGTGCGTGATCAGGGCTGCGCGAAAAGTGTTCGTTCAGGGCTGAGATCCAGAGTATGCGCACGAGAGAGTCTCCTTCTGGGGCTTAGAAATGCGCGCAACTTGTTCTGATCAGCGCTGGAGGATCGGCGCGGAGAAGGTGCGCTATGTGCGCATGCGCTGGCGATCGGAACGCTGGAGATCGGAGTGCTGGAGACCGATCAGCGCGAGATGCAGATCAGCGCGAGATCGATCAGCGCTGGATCGATCAGCGCTGGAGGAGCGCCGCAGTGAGGTAGATCAGGCGCCGCAGATCAAGCGCAGGAGGATGCGCGATGGAGATCGGTGATGCGCGCTTGGAGATGCGCGCTTGGAGATGCGCGCTGGAGATCGGAGGGCGGCGCCGAGAGAAGAGAGAGAGAGAGAAGAAAGGGCCGGCGGGTGGGGCGGGTTAGGGTTAGGGTTTCGAGAACTCCGGTCTAGGACCGTCGCTCTGATACCATGTTGGGAAACGTGAATGAGTTGTTTATTCCATAGCCCTAGGCTCTCTTATATAGGAGAGTAGCCTATGGGTAAATTACATAAAGGGGATAACAAGAAAATAAAATAGCAAAGAGATACAATACTAAATATGCGTCAACAATAGTGGATACGAGGGAAAGAAGGAAGATTCATATACTATGTCTTCAAAAGACTAAATGGATTGGAGAGAAAGCAAGGGAAATCGAGAAGACAGGCTTTAAACTTTGGTATTCAAGTAAAGATAAGGGTGGAAACGGTGTTGGAGTGGTTGTTCATAAGGATTTGAAGGATTGTGTGGTTGAGGTGCAAAGATTCGGGGATCGGATTATTTTGCTAAAATTGGTGCTTGAAGAAGAAATTCTGAATATAATCTTAGTTTATGCACCGCAAATTGGTTTAGATGAAAGGACTAAACAAGCTTTTTGGGAGGATCTAGATAAGATTTTACAACGAATCCCACAAAGAGAGATGATTTGCATAGATGGAGATCTTAATGGACATGTGGGAAAAGATGCTTCAGGGTATGCTAGTGTTCATGGAGGACACGGTTTTGGGGATAGAAATGAAGAGGGAAAAGTCATCCTGGATTTTGTAATGGCATATGATCTTTTCATAGCAAACACTCTCTTCAAGAAGAGGGAGGAGCATTTAATTACTTATAAGAGTGGGCCAACGAGAACACAGATAGATTACTTTGCGTTGAGGAGAAGAGATCGGTTATGTTGTAAAGACTGCAAAGTAATCCCAGGAGAGAGTTTGACAACCCAACATCGCTTGTTAGTCTTGGATGTACAAATAAAAGGGCTGGTAAAGAAAAGGAGGGTTCCTAAGATCACTAGAACTAGATGGTGGAATCTTCCACTGAAGCAATCGAGCTTCAAGGAGAAGGTTTTAGAAGATTTATCTTGGGATTGTAGTGGAAGTGCAAAGAGATGTGGGAGGCAGTAGCATCTTGTATCCGAAAGGTAGCCAAAGAGATGTTAGGCGAGTCAAAGGGAGGAGCCCCAGGTCAAAAGGATGCTTGGTGATGGAGTGAAGGGGTGCAAGAGAAGCTAAAAATTAAAAAAGCATGCTTTAAAGCTATGTCTAAGGATAGAACAGAGGAAACTGTCACAAACTACAAAATAGCAAAGAAGGAAGCAAATAAGGCTGTAAGCGAGGCTAAGTCGAAAGCTTATGAAGTTTTGTATAAAAATCTCAACTCTAAGGAGGGACAGAAGGATATATTCAGGTTGGCCAAAGCAAGAGAAAGAAAGACCAAAGGCCTTTCTCAAGTGAGATGCATTAAGGACGAGGAAGGTCACGTGCTTGTTACTCAGAAGGATATGGAGACTAGATGGGAGCAGTACTTCCATAAACTTTTCATTGGGGAAGGAAATAGAGAGATCACTTTGGGTGATCTAGCTAGTAGTGAAAGTTACTTGAATCGTGTAAGCTATAGACGGATACAAAGAAAGGAAGTAGAGGAGGCTTTGAAGGTTATGAGACTTGGGAAAGGTATAGGACCGGATGACATCCCTGTAGAAGTATGGAAAGTTTTAGGTGAGCGCGGTTTGGCTTGGCTTACGAATCTATTCAATGTTATTTGGCGAAGCAAGAAAATGCCTGAAGATTGGAGGAAGAGTATCGTGGTGCCTCTTTATAAGAATAAAGGACACATTCAAAATTGTTAAAATTACAGAGGTATCAAGATGATGAGTCACACTATGAAAATTTGGGAGCGTGTGATCGAGAGAAGGTTGAGGCAAGTTTCCAACGTCAAAGAAAATCAATTCGGTTTCATGCCAGGTCGCTCAATTATTGAAGCCATCCATTTGCTGAGGAGAACAATGGAGATTTATAGAGCTAAAAAAAAGAACCTCCATATGATCTTTTTTGATTTGGAGAAGGCTTACGATTCTGTCCCACGAGAGATATTGTAGAGAGTTTTGGAGAAGAGACAAGTGCTTGTCCTATACATTAACCTCATAAAGGACATGTATGATAGGGCTTTATCTTGTGTAAGGACCCCGTCTGGGAAGACTGGCTATTTTGACATCAACATTGGTTTACATCAAGGTTCAGCTTTGAGTCCATTTCTTTTTACTTTGATTATGGACGAGTTGACAAGTCACATTCAGGATGAGTTACCTTGGTGTATGTTATTTGCTGATGATATTGTGTTGATTGACGAGGCTAGAGATGGAGTAAATGAAAAGCTTGAGGTCTGGAGACATGAGTTGGAGAGTAAAGGATTTCGTATAAGTAGGGCTAAGACAGAATATATGGAGTGCACCTTTGATGGAAGCAATGTTGAAGGAAATGAGGTAAAGATTGGTAACGATAACATTCGGAAGAGAGATTCTTTTAGATATCTAGGATCTATTTTGCAACATGATGGGGAAATTGATGGAGATGTTACTAATAGAATAAATGCAGGTTGGTTAAAGTGGAGAGGAGCCTCTGTTGTTCTCTGTGATAAGAAAATTCCTTTAAAAATTAAAAGAAAGTTTTACAAAGCAGCCGTAAGACCTGCTATGCTCTATGGATCTGAATGTTGGCCTGTGAACCATAGACATGTGCAGAGAATGGTTGTAGCAGAAATGAAAATGCTAAGGTGGATGTGTGGACACACACGTAAAGATCGGATTCGGAATGATGCAATCAGAAAGAAAGTTGGTGTTGCTCCGATCGAGGATAAGATGCGAGAAAACCACTTAAGTTGGTTCGGTCATTTGCAAAGAAGATCAGTTGATGCACCAGTTAGGAGTTGCGAGTGTTGGGATGTTGAGCCGGCTAAGAGAGGGTGGGGACGGCCCAAGAAGTGTTGGAATGAGACCATACGAAGGGATCTTTGTTTTGTGAATATAAGCCCGGGATTGACCCAGGATAGATTTGAATGGAGGCGAAGAATCCATGTAGCTGACCCTACATAATTGTGGGAAAAGACTTTGTTGTTGTTGTGATATGCACAACCCAAAATAAAAAATAATTTACATTTTCAATTAACTATACAATGTGAATCCAATTCACACCAATAATTAATCAACAAATATAAATCATAATTAGCTCTCTCTAATACATTATAAATCACGTTTATAATATATTATGAATAATTGGATATCGCTATCCACATTATTCTTATCCACAATAATTAAATCACATTTAATTATATTGGATAATTATCCAGATGCATCAAGATAATTAAATCACATTTAATTATCAATCTCTCAATGCTTAAATATAATTCAACTATAGAATTATTCTTGAACCCTTTCAAGAATAATGCGCTTTCTCCGCAGATACCTGGAGATAAGGATAGGGCGATTGTATTGTTCCACGTATAGTGACTTGGATATTGAGATCACATCTCAAATCTAGATCTCATGGACCTCCCACAGATACTTGATTAAACCAAGGCCGTAGACCTAATCTTCTCATTGCATATGAATCTCATTCAGATCAATGTCCAATACATGGATAAAGATCATGTCACTTCTCTACTGAGAGGAGTCGCTAAAATCCAACCTTGTTTCATCACTCCCTCAGAATGGAAGCGTCATGATTATACAATCGTTTATGATCAAATCACCCTTGGGTATTCCTAACACCTGTACATCCTGCATACTGGAAAACCTATGATCAACCTGAAGATATAGATCAATTTTACACCGTCATCTTCAGGGTTTGATCACCAAGTTTCTCAATCTTGGTCATTGGGAATCGGTATCGATCATATGCTTTCTCAAAGCATATATCATATCTTCAAATTCTTGTCATACTTTCAAAGCACGACGACCATGCATGGAATTTGATCGGTCCCAATACCTCATGAGTGAGCTCATGTCTTCCGATTCACATGTGAACCTGTATGATCCCTTTGAGAGATCGTATTACTCATATGCCCTTACATGCACACCAGCTCGCCGGTGTATAGACCTTGGTTAAGTCATCAACCTATTGGTCTGCCAAATGTACATACTCAGACATATAGTAACACATCTGTCTTTAGTCAGAGGATGCATGCCTATGCTGTGACAGTTTTCAACATAGGTCTTTGGTTATCTCGATCTTGTTAAGTCAACCCTTTGACTCAACTAATCCAACACCTCCGAATCACTATTCCCATGCAGAGGACCTGCATCAAGAGGTCGATCAGATATCAGCCAATGAGAAAGGAATGTCATCTCCTACTCAGGCTGGAGATCATCACTTAACAATCATTTGATGATGCTTGATGAGTCCTCTATCTATCTCTTTAGATATTCATCCAAGCACCAGCCTTTATGATCCAATCAATGAATCAACAGATGTATGACTATCAAGTTAGCCATGGTACATAACCCTTATTGTACAGATGGACCTATTATGCAAATTGGTTATTCTTCATTTCAGATCAGAGAATGATATTCGCAACAACATTTATTGCATAATGGCTCGACGTGGGCTCGTATGTCCAACACCTACACTCCCTATACTCTTGAGAAATTCTAAGAGAAGATCCAACCTTTTATGGCATTCTCCTGCGGTTTCATCATGCTCCTTAGGAAGTAGGGTTTCACGTAAAACAAGATGTTTATGTTTGATTTTTTTCTCTGATTACCAATTCACTTCCGCGTCTATTTATTTCAACAAGAGAGATGGAGCAGTCCTGGCCGCAGTTCTCCGGGTGGACAATCATTTCAATTTCAGTGACTCTGCACAGTACAGAGCACACATTCTCCGATGAGGAGACTTATTCTAGTTAGACATGGCCAGTGGGCGGAGGGACCGCCCAGCCTGCTCATGGGTCGGGCTTGGGCCAAGGAATTTGAAGAATGGGCTAGCCCGACCTACCTTTTGGCACGCCCGTCAAATGGCTGGGTCATGGACACGTGCCAAAAAGCACAGCCCGACCTGGCCTGGCCTGTAAAAAATGAAAACATGTATGAAAATTTAGATTATGTACAAATGATGTAATATAATTCATGTGTTTTTATTTTTTTATTATTAATGTTATCAGTTTCCATGTCAAGCACTATATATAATAGCTACTTAGATATAAAAAATTTAGACTATGCTTAAAAAAATTGTTTATCTGTATAAATTATATAAAAAAGTAAGATGACAATAATGTGTATTTAGCCCATGGGCAGGCCTGACCCAGCCCAGACCTGGGCCGAGCTCGAGCTTTGAAGTATGGCCCATGTGATACGGCAACGGTGACATCTATCCCACTGCTATAATATGTGGATGACATCATACTTTTTATTAAGAGAGGATGATATTAGATATATGAGCATTGTTCTTGACATTTTTGGGGAGCTTTCCGGACTTGCAATTTATCAAAGTTCACTTTGGTGTCGTTTCATTTTTTGAGGAAGAGGTTGTTGTTTGCGAGGAGATTACCTCGACCTCGAGGGGTAGTCTTCCTTTGAGCTACTTGGGGTTGTCACTTTCCTATGGAAGGTTGCGGCAATCGGACCGGTTTCATGTGGTTGAGAGATTGGAACGAATGTTTTGGCGTGGAAAACTTCCTATCTGCTTAGAGGTGGTAGACTTGTACTGTTGAAGGCAGTTTTGACAGCAATTCCTGTATTTTTCATGTTCACTTGCATCATTCCAGTGGGGATCCGTCGACAACTTGAAGCTTGTATGAATTATGAAAAGATTTTTGTGGTAATCATATGATGGCAGAGGTATGCACCTGGTGAATTGGGACACGGTATCCCTACCTCTGAAGGAAGGGCTTCGGGTCCGAAAACTCAAAGATATGAACAAGGCCGTCTTACTCAAGTGGGTGGCCAGAAATTGAGGAAAGGGTTATGACCTTGCATGTTATCTAGTTTGAATTCTATGATCTCCTGCCCTGCCCTGCCCTTTTATCCCCCTAGTTTGCGCTCTTTCGTCGACTATCTTTTGGAAAGGAGTTTGTATTGTGATTCACAATTTAACAAAACTTGTGAAACTTGTTGTAGGAAACAATCTGTCTTTCATATTCCAGTTGGACAATCGGTCTGGGGTAGTTCTCTAAATATTCATTTTCCCCTCTTGTTCTCCTTGGCTACTAACTGTGAGGCAACGCTGCAAAACACCTGGGTTGATGATCAACGGGCGCCAACTTTCTCATCAGATTTTTCCGAGCAACGTCTACATGAGTTTCTCAAATTGATTGTAGCATCCGGTTTCCAATCAAACCCGAACTCGTCCGATTTTGGGTCCAATGAACCCAATAACGTTGTTGGTCAATGCCAAACAACCTAAAACGACCAATTAATCATGAATCAAAAGTCGTTTGGACGAAAACAACAAAAAAATCGGTCGCTTCGTAATGCGTGCCGTGAAAAGTCGCGACGCAAATTCGGAAACCGCAAAATAAACCGAGACCGTCATTGGATCCGATTCGACGATACAAGACCAACGGAATCAACCGTTCGTCAATCGGAGGTCGTTTGATATTTTTAAATCACAAAATTTTAACCTTAAACAAAAATCGTATCCGAAAATTTCGGGGGTTCAAAACCCAACCGAAAGTATATCAATATTATACTCATTTCGATTGTCGTTCTGAGACGATCAAATCGAGATATTTTGCGTCAAAATCTGAAGCTTGAGGCGCATATGAGATCAACTTTAAGTTGATAGAATTTTGGTTTAAAAATAAATAAACAAATAAAATATATATTATTAAAATCTGAACTGCACAGAAACTCCCGTTGAAAAAAAAAGAATTTATTTATTATCTCACTAACAATCTCCATTTGTCCCCCTAATTCCTTCCACTTGGCATTTTCCCTTGAATCCCTTCCTCCTATATAAAAGCAACCCAAAACCCCTCTTGTTTTTACTCAAATCTCCAACGGTGGCAGCTCTATTCCAGCTTTGGGAGCAGTTGCTTCCATTTTCTTTTCCACAGCCGTGAGTTCCTTTTTCTTCCTTATTTCCCTTGCTTCTTTCCTCTGCTATCCCCTTCAACTCCAACGTTGAAGCAAAGCTTCAACCCCTTTTAATCTGATATTGTTCTGCTCTTATGGTGAAAACACCAGTTCAAAAGTTGCCTCCAGAAATTCAAGCTACTGCATGCTCTTCTACATGCTCGGTGATCTCAAATTTTGAGAAATCTTGAAAGGTACAACTCCTTCCCCATCCTTTGCTGCCATGCATGTGGATTTTACCCAAATTTTCATGATCTCACCAATTGATGTGTGTGGATTTTCCAAATTTCTCTGTGGATCATTCTCCCTTGAGTATTATTGATAATTATTATGGGTGATCTATCCAACCTGGTGATTCTAATGTTAGTTTTTGTTGCAAATTGATTTCAGCCTAAACCCAGAATAATGTATACCTACTGTTATAACGTAAACCTACTGTTATAACAGCTTACATGATTTTTTTTTGTTTTTTGTGAAAAATTCATTCACATTCTACTGGAATTATCTTAGGATCTGACACCTTTTCCAGAACCTCTAAATATTTGACAACCTGTATTTGTTTTCATCAGATGACAAGGCTCTGCATGTAAAATTATGTGGACCCATCTTTCAAAATTATAACTATCAACTTATATAGTCTTTGGCGGGTAGATGGTGGTAGATTGTAATATTTCCTACCAACTTTGTAGGGATTTTATTTTGGTTAATGGAGAAATTCTGACACTTCTTTCCATCTTATTGAAGACATATCACGGTTTGACAACATTAAGCAGATCTCCCTGGAATATTTATTTTAAATGCTAGATGGATCTTGTCCTCGGTTGTAAAATATGGTGAAATTATACCTCACCCTTTGCCTAGCATGCTGTGACGAGTTATAGATTTTTTCTAATGAACTCGTTATCTGTTAGTCAAACCTATAATACTATGGACTGCATAATCATTTTGAAGGTGTCTTTGATTTTCTTTTTGATTCCAGTTCATGAGAAACGATTGGTTAGGAGTTGTGGATGATTAATTGAAACATTTGGTTCGAAATTCCATTGTGTTTACCACATTCAAAAAAAAATTATGACCAGATATGGGTTGAATTAAAATTTTTATTGATATTCATATAAAGATATATTTTTTAAAAATAGATATCCTGTTTCTAAACGGTTCAATTATGCTAAAGAAATAATAATTAAATAATTTGGTTAAAGGTCTAGAGTGCTATTAAGCATTGGTGTATGGGTCTCAATTAAAATAAATTAACTTTCTAACCTCTAAAGCATAAAGTTTGAAAAACCAACAAAATGATAAAAATTCAATCCATTGAGTAGTTTTCCACATTAATATTTTATCATGAGAACTGTAACTTGATCAACATATCTTCATCTTTAGTCTATATTTTCTATATAATAATAATATATCTAATTACTTCTATCCTTCTTTTCATTTTCACCTGTAGACTAAATCTCCATATAAGTATGGGTTTTTTTTAAAACCAGTTCCTGAATAAGAATCTCTCACCTTGTATTTGGTACTAATGGACCTGGTCGTTCATCTGAATATCTGTATCAAAATAAAAACGGATAGCCCATTTGAGAACTCCCTCCTGATCAGGAAATCCGGTTAAAGATACTTGGAACATCTTAGCTTGTTATTTGAGCATAACATGGTGAAAGTATGCTTCACTATAAGCTAGAAGTCTTGAGAAAGGCAAATGATTTTGTCAGTAGGACGTATATCCACACGTGAGCATTGTCATCTTCACAGTCTTATGGTTTTGAAAGCATGTATTCTACATGGAATAAATAATCTTGGATTGGAAATGTGAAGTTAATCAGCAATTCAATTAATCCAGATATTGTGCCGGTCGTGGTGACCCATACACCTGACCGTGCGAGGGCGCGGTGACCCTCAACTGGGCGGAGGAAAGGAAGCCCAGATTGGGCAGCGGCCGCCAAGTGCACGGGTCTAGGATCCCAGTCTCTTACACGGTTTTTACGCGAGCTCGCAGTGTTTTTACGCCTCGTTGGGATCCCGACTTTAGACCGGTTCCGCTGACCCTGTTTTAGGATACCCAGGCGGGCGATCCTTGGTTTTCAGTTTTACGTACGAGCTCGGTTGCCCGTTACCGGTCGGGCTGTTTTTTTTTAGAGTGACTTTTCCGGGAAGTCTCTCACCCGTCTCAGTGGCGTAGTTGGGGAATAGACATATCCCTCTATTGAACCGTCCTTCCAACTAGAGGGCGAGACGGAAGAGCCATTTGTAGGCTTCTTCATCGCTTGAGTTTTCTTTCGCCAACAGACTTGGCGATTCTACATCCAGATCATCTATATCTACATTTAAATCATCAAGAGTTGCATCTGAGAGAGTTAGAGTGAAGGTTTGGAGGAAATTACAATTAAATTTGAGTTGATTGGAGGTGACTTTAATCTGATTCGAAATCCCTATAAGTTAGTGGACGTGTTGGGAACTTAGTTAGGATGCATTACACAACACCGCATGCCTACGGAGGCCCCCCAACCCTAAGGTAGTTTAATACCTTAGAGTCATAGTGTGAGGTTACACACAGACCAAGACCACGGACTATCCACTAACTTAAAAGGAGTAAATAGAATTAAGGATCAAATCCATCATCATCATATCAGTCCAATTATCGAAAACAATGACATAATCTCAATGACAAGAAATTAGTGTTTACATGTGCCATCAAGTTCCACAACATGATCTTCAAAACCCAGAATCATGATCTTTAAGATGCAGAAATCATTATATGTTTGGGATTTATCATCTAAACTTTATATAAATATATATATGGGAAGAATGAAAAAAAGGGGTGAACAGGATAACTACATGCCAACAGTTGAAAATCTTTTTACTTACGCAAGTTGATATAAATTGTAGTTATTCCACCTTTCTACTTGCTCTCTTTTGCACATTATAAATAATTGTTATTTATTTTTAAACTACGGGTTTGTATTCACAATTGTGACTCCTTTTCTTCCTTGCACGCATGGCAGGAAAGGAGTTTGTTGTTCAGTAGCTATATAGGGTTCCAGGAGACAAGGTCTATACTAGAAGGTATGTAGTTTTTGTTACAATTTTTAGTTCAATTGATATTGTAAATTGCTTCTTCTCTTCAGTCAAATTTTTGGGATGTTATATGTACTGTCAGACATTGTACATGTTGTAAAATCATATGGAAATTAATGAAAAGAATTTCTGGTGCCATAGTCTCTTTTAGCTTGTGGTTATGATTATGAATATGAATGTCAATTGTTGCAGAAAAAAAATTCCCCATAAAAACTATGCTTTTAATGCGATGTCATAAATGGAATTTCGCGAATTGTGTCGTAAACGGGTACCCAGATCCTAGGGGGTTCACATTTTGGTATCAGAGCAGTGGTACCCCGATACGCACATTCGCAGTACTACTATTCCGATCGCATTAAGTTCTCGGATAGAGACAGTTTCCTGACTTGTCGTGAGTCCGAGAAGGGAAATATGACATTCAAATTAAATAACCACAGATGCCACCAATTTCATTAATTTTCATATTATATCCCAAGAAGAGAAAAAGCATATATTATAAGTATCTCCAAATGGTACTTTTACGACTAATTATGGTTCTCATGCAGAACCATGGCATCCCGACCAGGCCAGGAGACTGACCAGCTAGCACACATATTGACTGCTCTTATCGAGCTTTCCATGTTTTATTTGATTCTGCAGCGACACATTCTTTTCTTGCTTCGAGGTTTACTTGCTTCGTTAGGTAGAGTCGCAGAGACTCTCTTCTCCATATCACATCCGTGGGCCAGGTGGCCAGTTGTTCATTATTTCACATATAGTCAGGCATTTCCCCGTACTGATTGGCGGTCATGAGATGATCGCAGATTGCCTACTCCTACAGCTTGATGAGTTCGACTTGATTTTGGGTATGGATTGGTTATCCACTCATCATGCACTTGTTGATGGCTTTAGGAAGATGGTTGTCTTCTGGATTCCAGATCTACCCGAATTTACTTTTGAGGGTACTATACATGACTCCACCATGGAGTGCATTTCAGTGTTGCGAGCCCAGCGACTTATTAATCAGGGTTGTGATTCATACCTTGCATTTGCTCGGGAGATATCTGATCAGGAGCCGATGACTCAGGACATCCGAGTGGTATCAGAATATCCAGATGTAATTCCTGATGAGCTACCAGGATTACCTCCTGAGAGAAATTGAGTTTGAGATCACATTGCTGTCAGATACACAGCCGATCTCTATGGCACCATATCGTATGGCACCAGCTGAGTTGAGGGAGCTGAAGGTGCAGTTGCAGGAATTACTTGAATTGGGATTTGTGAGGCCGAGCACTTCACCTTGGGGTGCTCCGGTTCTATTTGTCAGGAAAAAGGATGGATCCATGAGACTGTGCATTGATTATAGGCAGCTAAACAAGAGAACGGTGAAGAACCATTATCCTTTGCCATGCATCGATGATTTATTTGACCAGTTCCAGGGATCTTCGGTATTCTCGAAGATCGATCTTCGCTCAGGCTACCATCAGCTGAGGATTAAAGAGTCTGATATTCCGAAGACAGCTTTCAGGACTCGCTATGGACATTACGAGTTTGTGGTGATGCCGTTTGGGCTCACCAATGCACCTGCGGCTTTCATGGATATGATGAACCGTATCTTCCGTCCATATTTGGACAAGTTTGTAGTGGTGTTCATCGATGATGTGCTCATCTATTCACGGAATGAATGGGATCATGCGAATGATCTACGGATTGTCTTAGATACATTACGGGAGCACAAGCTATATGCCAAGTTAAGCAAGTGTGAGTTCTGGTTATCCCAGGTCTCATTTTTGGGGCACATCATTTCTGGAGCAGGCATTGCAGTTGATCCTGCGAAGATAGATGCAGTTATGTCTTGGGAGCAGCCCAAGACAGTCACTCAGATTAGGAGCTTCCTTGGATTAGCGGGCTATTACAAACGCTTTGTCAGCGGATTTTCACGCATTGTTCGCCCTCTGACACGACTAACGCAGAAGGGAGTTCCATTCATTTGGGACGATTCATGTGAGCAGGCCTTCCAGACACTGAAGGAGAGGTTGACTACAACACTTATTCTTGCTCTTCCTTCAGGCACTTAGGACTATGCAGTTTACACAGATGCATCTGGAGAAGGTCTAGGAGCAGTGTTGATGCAGAGAGGACAGGTGATTGCTTACGCATCACGGCAGTTGAGACCGCACGAGCGGAATTACCCCACACATGACTTGGAGTTGGCGGCAGTTGTCTTCGCCTTGAAGATCTGTCGCCACTACCTATATGGGGTGAATTTCGAGATCTTTACAGACCACAAGAGTCTGAAGTACATCTTTGATCAGAATGAGCTGAACATGAGGCAGCGCAGATGGCACGAGCTGTTGAAAGATTATGATTGCACGATCTCTTACCATCCAGGTAAGGGAAACGTGGTGGCTGATGCACTTAGCAGGAGAGCGCATGCTGATGGTACGGCGAACTGGCTATACACGTGGGATACGCTTGCTGCTTTGACCGATTGGCATCCTCAGGAGAGCGCATCCATTTCTACCGCCGTGCCTCCACGATACAGCAGTCTTTGGGATCGTATCGACGAAGGCCAGAAGACAGATCCTTGGATCCGAGATAGATACATGCGCGCCATCAAGGATGAATTTGATGATTTTGTCGTAGCAGAGTCTATTTTATGGAAGACAGGACGGGTCGTTGTACCCAATGACGAGCAGCTTCGCAGAGACATTCTCGATGAGGCACACAGTTCACGGTTATCTATCCATCCAGGCAGTACGAAGATGTACCGTGATATGCGTCGACATTTCTGGTGGGATGGAATGAAGCGCGATGTGGCGCTACATGTCAGCAGATGCATGACCTGTCAGATGGTCAAGGCTGAGCATAGGAGACCGTCAGGATTACTGCAGTCTCTCCCCATTCCCGAGTGGAAGTGGGAGAGCATTTCTATGGATTTTGTCACAGGTCTGCCGAAGACACCAGGTGGCCATGATTCTATATGGGTCGTTGTTGATAGGTTGACCAAGTCAGCCCATTTCATACCTGTCAACACGACTTACACTCCATCCAGGTTGGCCAAGCTCTATGTGCAGGACATTATCAGGCTGCATGGTATACCACGAGAAGTGGTGTTTGACAGGGATTCGAGATTTACATCTCAATATTGGCATCAGTTCATGTCAGCACTACAGACAGAGCTGAAGATGGGTTCTGCTTATCATCCGCAGACAGACGGGCAGAGTGAGCGCACCATTCAGACGCTTGAGGATCTACTTCGCGCATGCACTTTGGAGTGGAAAGGGTCCTGGAAGGACCATTTGCCTTTGGTAGAATTCACGTACAACAACAGCTATCACTCCAGTATTGGCATGGCACCATTCGAAGCTCTATATGGGCGGAGATGCCTCACACCTCTCAGTTGGCGTGAGGTAGGTGATCATGCTTTATATTCCGTGGATCTCTTGGAGGAGACTGCGAGAGCTGTTGATCTTGTGAGACGGAGACTTCTGACGGCACAGAGCCGCCAGAAGAGCTATGCGGACCGTCGGAGGAGAGACTTAGAGTTTCAGGTAATCTAATTATTTTCTCCTCATCCACTCAATTATGATATATATGTGTTCAACTTAACCTCATACTAATTATATTCTTATAAACTATAGGTTGGAGATTGGGTATTTCTTGTGTATCTCCCATGAAGGGAGTGCAGAGATTTGGTGTTCATGGCAAGTTGGCGCCATGATATGTTGGACCGTTCGAGATTCTTGCTCGTGTGGGGAAAGTGGCATACCGAGTAGCCCTTCCTCCACATCTTTCAGCTATTCATGATGTTCTCCACATATCCAATCTGAGGAAGTATGTCCACGATCC
The DNA here is from genome assembly GCA_037367405.1 of Ottelia alismoides. Classification (NCBI taxonomy): domain Eukaryota; kingdom Viridiplantae; phylum Streptophyta; class Magnoliopsida; order Alismatales; family Hydrocharitaceae; genus Ottelia; species Ottelia alismoides. The sequence continues at coordinate 212,122 of JAZKJV010006582.1, forward strand.
TCGACACATCATCAGTTATGAGAATCTCGATGTAGAGCCGGATCTGACTTATGAAGAGAAGCCAGTCCAGATACTTGACCGCGCTGAGAAGAAGCTTCGCAGTAAAGAGATTTCATTGGTCAAGGTTTTGTGGCACCGACACGACGTCAAGGAAGCGACATGGGAGACTGAAGCCGACATGCGGGCACGATACCCGCAACTATTCTGATGTAATCATCAAAACAAGCTTTTGTAATTAGATACATTATAAATATATGGCTTGTTTTCTTTTTGAGGTTTTTATGGGTTCAAAACCCTTTGAGGTTTTTATGGACATATGAAATTTAAACAAGTCACTGAATAGCCTTAACTCGAGTCTCGAGGACGAGACTCCCTTTGAGGTTTTTATATTTGTAGCATCCGGTTTCCAATCAAACCCGAACTCGTCCGATTTTGGGTCCAATGAACCCAATAACGTTGTTGGTCAATGCCAAATAACCTAAAACGACCAATTAATCATGAATCAAAAGTCGTTTGGACGAAAACAACAAAAAAATCGGTCGCTTCGTAATGCGTGCCGTGAAAAGTCACGACGCAAATTCGGAAACCGCAAAATAAATCGAGACCGTCATTGGATCCGATTCGACGATACAAGACCAACGGAATCAACCGTTCGTCAATCGGAGGTCGTTTGATATTTTTAAATCACAAAATTTTAACCTTAAACAAAAATCGTATCCGAAAATTTCGGGGGTTCAAAACCCAACCGAAAGTATTTCAATATTATACTCATTTCGATCGTCGTTCTGAGACGATCAAATCGAGATATTTTGCGTCAAAATCTGAAGCTTGAGGCGCATATGAGATCAACTTTAAGTTGATAGAATTTTGGTTTAAAAATAAATAAATAAATAAAATATATATTATTAAAATCTGAACTGCACAGAAACTGCCGTTGAAAAAAAAAAGAATTTATTTATTATCTCACTAACAATCTCCATTTGTCCCCCTAATTCCTTCCACTTGGCATTTTCCCTTGAATCCCTTCCTCCTATATAAAAGCAACCCAAAACCCCTCCTGTTTTTACTCAAATCTCCAACGGTGGCAGCTCTATTCCAGCTTTGGGAGCAGTTGCTTCCATTTTCTTTTCCACAGCCGTGAGTTCCTTTTTCTTCCTTATTTCCCTTGCTTCTTTCCTCTGCTATCCCCTTCAACTCCAACAAAGCTTCAACCCCTTTTAATCTGATATTGTTATGCTCTTATGGTGAAAATACCAGTTCAAAAGTTGCCTCCAGAAATTCAAGCTACTGCATGCTCTTCTACATGCTCGGTGATCTCAAATTTTGAGAAATCTTGAAAGGTACAACTCCTTCCCCATCCTTTGTTGCCATGCATGTGGATTTTACCCAAATTTTCATGATCTCACCAATTGATGTGTGTGGATTTTCCAAATTTCTCTGTGGATCATTCTCCCTTGAGTATTATTGATAATTATTATGGGTGATCTATCCAACCTGGTGATTCTAATGTTAGTTTTTGTTGCAAATTGATTTCAGCCTAAACCCAGAATAATGTATACCTACTGTTATAACGTAAACCTATTGTTATAACAGCTTACATGATTTTTTTTTGTTTTTTGTGAAAAATTCATTCACATTCTACTGGAATTATCTTAGGATCTGACACCTTTTCCAGAACCTCTAAATATTTGACAACCTGTATTTATTTTCATCAGATGACAAGGCTCTGCATGTAAAATTATGTGGACCCATCTTTCGAAATTATAACTATCAACTTATATAGTCTTTGGCGGGTAGATGGTGGTAGATTGTAATATTTCCTACCAACTTTGTAGGGATTTTATTTTGGTTAATGGAGAAATTCTGACACTTCTTTCTATCTTATTGAAGACATATCACGGTTTGACAACATTAAGCAGATCTCCCTGGAATATTTATTTTAAATGCTAGAAGGATCTTGTCCTCGGTTGTAAAATATGGTGAAATTATACCTCACCCTTTGCCTAGCATGCTGTGACGAGTTATAGATTTTTTCTAATGAACTCGTTATCTGTTAGTCAAACCTATAATACTATGGACTGCAGAATCATTTTGAAGGTGTCTTTGATTTTCTTTTTGATTCCAGTTCATGAGAAACGATTGGTTAGGAGTTGTGGATGATTAATTGAAACATTTGGTTCGAAATTCCATTGTGTTTACCACATTCAAAAAAAAATTATGACCAGATATGGGTTGAATTAAAATTTTTATTGATATTCATATAAAGATATATTTTTTAAAAATAGATATCATGTTTCTAAACGGTTCAATTATGCTAAAGAAATAATAATTAAATAATTTGGTTAAAGGTCTAGAGTGCTATTAAGCATTGGTGTATGGGTCTCAATTAAAATAAATTAACTTTCTAACCTCTAAAGCATAAAGTTTGAAAAACCAACAAAATGATAAAAATTCAATCCATTGAGTAGTTTTCCACATTAATATTTTATCATGAGAACTGTAACTTGATCAACATATCTTCATCTTTAGTCTATATTTTCTATATAATAATAATATATCTAATTACTTCTATCCTTCTTTTCATTTTCACCTGTAGACTAAATCTCCATATAAGTATGGATTTTTTTTAAAACCAGTTCCTGAATAAGAATCTCTCACCTTGTATTTGGTACTAATGGACCTGGTCGTTCATCTGAATATCTGTATCAAAATAAAAACGGATAGCCCATTTGAGAACTCCCTCCTGATCAGGAAATCCGGTTAAAGATACTTGGAACATCTTAGCTTGTCATTTGAGCATAGCATGGTGAAAGTATGCTTCACTATAAGCTAGAAGTCTTGAGAAAGGCAAATGATTTTGTCAGTAGGACGTATATCTACACGTGAGCATTGTCATCTTCACAGTCTTATAGTTTTGATAGCATGTATTCTACATGGAATAAATAATCTTGGATTGGAAATGTGAAGTTAATCAGCAATTCAATTAATCCAGATATTGTGCCGGTCGTGGTGACCTATACACCTGACCTTGCGAGGGCGCGGTGACCCTCAACTGGGCGGAGGAAAGGAAGCCCAGATTGGGCAGCGGCCGCCAAGTGCACGGGTCTAGGATCCCAGTCTCTTACACGGTTTTTACGCGAGCTCGCAGTGTTTTTACGCCTCGTTGGGATCCCGACTTTAGACCGGTTCTGCTGACCATGTTTTAGGATACCCAGGCGGGGGATCCTTGGTTTTCAGTTTTACGTACGAGCTTGGTTGCCCGTTACCGGTCGGGCTGTTTTTTTTTAGAGTGACTTTTCCGGGAAGTCTCTCTCACCCGTCTCAGTGGCGTAGTTGGGGAGTAGACCTATCCCTCTATTGGACCGTCCTTCCAACTAGAGGGCGAGACGGAAGAGCCATTTGTAGGCTTCTTCACCGCTTGAGTTTTCTTTCGCCAACAGACTTGGCGATTCTGCATCCAGATCATCTATATCTACATTTAAATCATCAAGAGTTGCATCTGAGAGAGTTAGAATGAAGGTTTGGAGGAAATTACAATTAAATTTGAGTTGATTGGAGGTGACTTTAATCTGATTCGAAATCCCTATAAGTTAGTGGACGTGTTGGGAACTTAGTTAGGATGCATTACACAACACCGCATGCCTACGGAGGCCCCCCAACCCTAAGGTAGTTTAATACCTTAGAGTCATAGTGTGAGGTTACACACAGACCAAGACCACGGACTATCCACTAACTTAAAAGGAGTAAATAGAATTAAGGATCAAATTTATCATCATCATATCAGTCCAATTATCGAAAACCATGACATAATCTCAATGACAAGAAATTAGCGTTTACATGTGCCATCAAGTTCCACAACATGATCTTCAAAACCCAGAATCATGATCTTTAAGACGCAGAAATCATTATATGTTTGGGATTTATCATCTAAACTTTATATAAATATATATATGGGAAGAATGAAAAAAAAAGGGGTGAACAGGATAACTACATGCCAACAGTTGAAAATCTTTTTACTTACGCAAGTTGATATAAATTGTAGTTATTCCACCTTTCTACTTGCTCTCTTTTGCACATTATAAATAATTGTTATTTATTTTTAAACTACGGGTTTGTATTCACAATTGTGACTCCTTTTCTTCCTTGCACGCATGGCAGGAAAGGAGTCTGTTGTTCAGTAGCTATATAGGGTTCCAGGAGACAAGGTCTATACTAGAAGGTATGTAGTTTTTGTTACAATTTTTAGTTCAATTGATATTGTAAATTGCTTCTTCTCTTCAGTCAAATTTTTGGGATGTTATATGTACTGTCAGACATTGTACATGTTGTAAAATCATATGGAAATTAATGAAAAGAATTTCCGGTGCCATAGTCTCTTTTAGCTTGTGGTTATGATTATGAATATGAATGTCAATTATTGCAGAAAAAAAAATCCCCATAAAAACTATGCTTTTAGTGCGATGTCATAAATGGAATTTCGCGAATTGTGTCGTAAACGGGTACCCAGATCCTAGGGGGTTCACATTGATGGATCTCACTTCTAGGATCGTGGGTCCGTCCACATGTCAGGATCATTGGATAGGGCAAGTTGTTTGTTCTCTCAGTCAAAAAAGCTTGTCGCTCTTATGGCCTCCTGTTACCCCAATCTGAGAGCCAGGGAATGGGAACGCATGTTTCTATGGACTCATTGCATTCCCATGAAGATAAAGGTATTTATGTGGATTCAACGGAGAGAATAGATGTTGACCAAGGTGTGGCATGTTGTTTTTTTGCCCTGGAGAGGACAACTCTTACCCCTTATGCAATCTAGCTATGGAGGATCTCGCCTATTTGTTCTATACTTGTCTTTGTACTCATCAGATTTGGGAGCTGTAGATATTGCTTGGTGTTAAAAAAGAGAAAGCGGAATCATAAATAAAGATAAATAAATATGGAAGAACAAAGATTTACGTGGAACCCTACTCCCTAAGGAGCGAGATGAAACCACGGGAGAAGGCCTCAAAGGGTCAAGTTTGTCTATTGACTTTCTCATCTGATACAGGAGGTCTGGGGCTCCTTATATAGCCTCCACTGAGCCTCCAAGTCCCACCACTGGTAGATGTGGGACTAAACTCTGGATCGGGTAAATGGATCTTGGAGAGACCTATTTACTCATCTCCCTCATAGATGATGCATACAACAAATACTCCAATACTCCCCTCAAGCTGGAGCATGCAATGCTCAGCTTGGACAAACAGAAAGAAACTCAACTCACGCTACAGGACACTAAGGACAATATCAACCCAACGCACACAACTGATGTTGTCGAGGACGTTGCTTCTCATGCTGTGCAGGTAAGTAGGACGAACGGGCTGGAATGTGAGTCAAATAAATCACCTCGTCAGAGAGCATGTGCTCTGAACTGCGCCTGACAGAGTCACTGCAACTGAAATGAGTATCCTCGTCAGAGTATTTTGGCCCGCCACAACATGTGGACAACTGTTTCATCTCTGAAAAGGGTCGAACTGGAAAAGGCCGTGGAAGTGCAATCCTCGTCGGAGTCTACAGTCGCTGGAGAATGGAGTCTGAAAAAGTCTCCTCGTCGGAGAACTGGGTCTCTCCCATCTGGCTCAGAGAATGGTACCCTACTCTGGAGTCCCTATGATACCACATGAAAACCCTTGCCAACATGGCATAGGGAATGGTCCTCTACTCTGGAGTTCCCTATGGCTCACATGAAAACTCTGGCCGAACAACAACAAGAAATGATGGGGACCACGAACAAAAGATGGCAAACATCTGCACATCTGAAAAGACCGCATACTCGTGCGCGTATGAAACTGGAGACTCGGAAACAATCGTCGAGTCTGAACAACTGGATCTGAACTGTAGAGTCTGGAATCTGAATGGCCTGCAATCTGGAGTCTGGAGAATCTGGAAAATCTGACTAACTGGCATGTGACTCTACACATACTCTCCCTTTCTCCCATACTTGTCGAAAAATGGCATCGACAAAGTTGGGAGAAGACATGAAGAAACGGGGAAAACATGAATCACAATTGATTTGATTTTTTTTAACGGCTATTTTCATTTTTTTGGTCGTTACATAAGCCGTTCCATATTTTTTCTTTACGGCTTCTCATCTTTTTTAAAAAATTGTATGCGTCCCTTTTTTTGAACTTGATTTAAAAAAAATAAATACGTTCTCTCCCCCTTTCTTTCTTCTCTTTTTTTTCGCTGCAGCACTTCTTATCCTTCTTTTTTTTACACGTCTCCCCTTCTTCTTTTTAACATGCCCGGTCCACTTGGGCTTACAGTAACAACAGAAAATAAATATTTTTCTTTAAAAAAGGGGCCCCTCGGCTCCCTCTTATGTTATTCACGACTAGGGTTCCCAACTAGGAATCCTTCACATCCACGCTGATTGGGGATTACCCGTACGGCGCTGCCAAGGGGCAAGGGAGTCGCTTGGAGCCAGAAAGGCGCGAGGTGCTTGCGTCTGGGGATCGCGCAGTGCTTTGGGACGAAGGAGAAGCCACCTGGGTCGATGCAGAGGCGGCGCGCCCGATGGGATCTCGCGCTTGGGAGAGACCGCCTCCGCCTGGAGCTTCTTGAAGACGCACCACCTGCGCGAGGAAGTACAGCCTGATGCGTGTCGCACCGCCTGCGCACGGAGCAGGAACTGCTCGATGATGGGAACTAGGCTCCTAGTTTGGGCCTTGATGCTGGGTTGCGCGTGACCTGGGCTGCGCGCGAAGATCAGCGTACAATTGGGATGCGCGCGGTGTGCTGTTGCGGCCAGGAGGAACGCAATGAAGAAGAGGAGGAGCACACAGGACTACGCCGCTCCTCCACCTGGAAAAGGGCCATGCTCGCCTCCTGGTCTCGAGATGTTGTAAGGAGTTCCTCCTGGAACCCTAGATCTGGAAGAATGGAGGCTTCTTGGCACTTGGAGAGGCACCTTCGTGCCCTGCTGCGCGTTGGGTGAAACGAAAGGAGGTGGCTGCTCAGATCTCCGTGTAGAATAAGGGTTTCATCGAAACCTTAGGAGCTTGATCAACAAATCCGAACAGGACTGATAATCTCAAACATAACCGGCTCTTGATAATAGAATCTCGAACAGAATAAAAATAAATATTTAAGAACAAATCCTCGAGAATCGACCCGCTCTGATACCATGTTAGAAAATAGAAAGCGGAAGCGGAATCGGAAATAAAGATAAATAAGCATGGAAGAACAAATATTTACGTGGAACCCTACTCCTTAAGGAGCGGGATGAAACCACGGGAGAAGGCCTCAAAGGGACAGGTTTGTCTATTGACTTTCTCATCTGATACAGGAGGTCTGGGGCTCCTTATATAGCATCCACTGAGCCTCCAAGTCCCACCACTGGTAGATGTGTGACTAAACTCTGGATCGGGTAAATGGATCCTGGAGAGACCCATTTACCCATCTCCCTCATAGATGACGCATACAACAAATACTTCAACACTTGGCTTGATATCTCTTCACATTTTAATTTCTGAGCTAACTTGTTGGCGAACCAATTCTGATCTACGACTAAGGTGTGGAGAGCAATAGCTACTCTGTGGGCTATTTGGCTAACGCACAGTGGGGTCATTTTTAGGAGGTAAACGGTTTTATGTTGAAAATGCAATACACCTGGTTAGATCTCTTCTTGAGACCTGGCTCTTGCAACTAAAACGTTTTAATATATTTTGGGAAGGGTACACCTCGGGTGCTTGCCTTTTTTTGACTCAAAAAAAGTTATTTATAGGGTTTAGTTAGTCTTTTGCATTGAGTATGAGTTGCATCTTTTAGGGATTAACAGCAAGTGACTGCAACTAAACTCAGTTGTTTGTCAATGTCAAAAAGTGGACGGAAAGTTTTCATACGATAAGAAAAGCTCCCATTCAGTTGCATTTTTCATACCATTAGAAATGCTCCCGTTCAGTTGCATAGTCTCAACAAGCTTGAATTTTATCAAGAATAATTGGAAATGGCACTAGTCCATAGATAGCCAAAAATTGGTTGATTGGTCATGCAAGTAATCAACTGATTGAGAAAACACATTAAGTGATCTTCAGAAGCTGCTTGAATTACCCGGAGTAATCATAATAGTTGATGATGGAACAAATAGATTATTATTGTTTCCAACTTAGTCGACGGATGGAAATTATAGATGACTTTTTTTTGGTGCATAGATGTTGAAATTAAACTTTAAATGTAAATGAACTTTGAGATCGCATGTGTGAATTCCCAACTTAGAAAGCCACCACTAGTAGAACACAATTGATTGACATGGTTACATAGTTATTGTTGGAGCATGTGTCGTAGTGATGGGTAATTGAATCCCTCCAGAGTCCAATTACCACATCCACATGTTTAGTCTTGTATCTACTGTTAGTGGGACTCTGATCAGTTGGTGGGGCTATATACAAAGCCTCACACCCATTATATCATATGAGAGAGAAAATTGAATAGAAAACACAAGCCCTTTAAGCATTCTCCCATTGTTTCATCCCGCTCTTCACAGAGTAGGGTTTCACGTAAAATCTTGGTGCTCTTCATATTTATTATAATTCTCTGATATTATGCTTCCACGTTGTTGATTTCTAATATGATATCAGAGCAGGTCGATTCTTGTAGATTTATTCTAATTATTGTTATGTCCAGGATATGTTCAAAATTCTTGTCCACTGATTCTAGCAAGTTCTAGATTTTGGCTTGAAGATTATTATTTCGTATTCAACTTCGAGTTTCAGTTTTAGGGTTTCTCGAAACTCTAATTTTCAGCCACTACTAAATTCCTGAAGATCTTATTATTGTTCTTGAAGATTATATTTGATTGTCGGAGTGTATTTGATCAGTATCTCTAGGTAATGATCTGAAGTTCTGATTCAGTTCGAGAATATAACTAGGGTTTTTCTGAAACCATAAATCTTCCACACAAGGGCATCTCCAGGTGGTGGATCCAAGGATTTTGAAACCGTTATCACGGCTATCTCCAATCCGAGTTCAGCACCTAATCCCAGGCACACAAATCTCATGCGCAAATCCTTACAGTCATAAATCAAGCGTGTGTCAGGCACAAAAAGACAAGAAAAAGAAGAATTCCTCTTGAACCCTACTCAACCTAGGCGGCGTCGACCATCTTCTCCAGGCGTGTGTAGCGCCACGATGTACCACGATCAACACAGTGCACCACGATGATTTCGATCAGACGACTTCAACATCTGGAGCTGAAGGCAATGCTTCTAGAATCCTGCAAACCACCTCCATATTTGCTATGATTTTCCTTCCAAAAAGAACCCTAAGCAGTGGCAAGTTTTCTCCATCTCCAAGCGGCATCGTCACCCTCTCCAGGCGATCTCTAGCGACATAACGATCAACGCGTGCTGCCGGAAGAAGAACCCTGAGAAGTCCCACATCTTCAATCGGATGCATCAAACTCCAGAAGGAGAAGAAGGTCACAGCTCAATGTTCGAGTGGATGTGTTCGAAAAAAAGGGGGAAAGGAAGAAGTTCCAATGTTCGAGTTGCACCTGCTCCAACATCACCGCAAGCAATGGTCTTTTATATCCAGTGGGTGATGGCTCCATCAGAGAGTTCCCACGATGGAAACCCTAATCCTCATGCGTTGCGAAGAAACAGGCCCGATGACCCTTTAATAAAAAAATTAGGGGCTGCTTTTCTGTTAAAAAATAAGGGGGAAGCTACATTTTATCCTTTTAGCCTAATTGGGATGAGTTGTATTTAGGCCCACTATTTGGGCTGAGATTTTCCAAAATCATAGATTCAGGCTCTCCAGTTCTTCGGATTCTTCAGATTTCATATTCAGACTCTATATTCAGATTGCTTCAGAGTCTACAGTTTGCTGGCACATGTCTACGATCATTATCTGAGAGGTCCCTATTTTTTTATTTGGACTCAGAGTTTTCATGTGATCCATAGGGACTTCAGAGTAGAGATCACATTCTCTATACCATTGTAGGCGAGAGTTTTCATGTGGTTTCATATGGACTCCATAGTAGAGATCCCATTCTCTGAGCTAGTATGGAGAGACTCGATTCTCCGATGAGGAGACTTTCATACTCCATTATCCGGTGACCGTGGACTTCGACGGAGATGTTTGCACGGCTTTTTCCAGTTCGGTCCTTAAGAGAGATGGAGCAGTTGTATGCCAGAGTTCTTCAGATGGAGACTCGTTCCAGTTTCAGTGACTCTGACAAACGTATTATAGAGCATATGTTCTCCGACGAGAAGACCCAGTTCAACTCCCACTCCAGCCCTTTTGTTCCTCCTCACCAGCACAACATGAGAAGCAACGTCCTCAACAGCAACTGACAATAGAGTATGTGTTGAGTTGATATTGTTTGTAGTGCCTTGTATTGTGAGTTTGAGATATCTTTCTATTTGTCCAAGCTGAGCATTACATGCTCCAGCTTGAGGGAGAGTGTTGGAGTATGCGTCATTGTAGTGATGGGTAATTGGATCCCTCCAGGGTCCAAGTACCACATCCACATGTTTAGTCTCATATCTATTGTTAGTGGGAATCCGTCAGTTGGTGGGGCTATTAAGAAGACCTACACCTATTGTATCGGATGAGAGAGAAAAGTGAGTAGAAAACACGAGCCCTTTGAGGCATTGACCCGTGGTTTCATCGTGTTCCTTACAGAGTAGGGTTCCATGTATAAAATCATGGTGTTCATGTTTATTCTATTTCTCTGATATTACGCTTCCGCGTTGTCGTTTCTAACAGTTATTTTCTAAGAACTTTTGGAAGATAATGCCTCAAAAGGTGGTCGACCAAGAGCAAAGTGTAGAGGACCGTAGTAAAGAAATAATATTTAGTTGCTTTCAGTTAGAGGAAATCGATGACTGATTCCACTTCGGCGGCTGGAATATGAAAAAAAGTTGACCGATTTCAAAAGTATAGTTCTTATGAACTTAGTTTTTGAATAAGATTATCTTGAGGTAGGAAATCCGAGGATTTTTTTTATCAACTTAGTTTTTGAATGAGAGAAAATCTTGAGGTAGGAAATCTGAGGATTCTTTTTATCAACTTAGTTTTTGAACGAGAGAAAATCTTGAGGTAGGTAATGTACGGAGTTTCTTGGGTTTACTTGAATCAACAACAACAAAGCCTTTCCCCACAATTACGTAAGGTCGGCTACATGGATTCTTTGCCTCCATTCAGATCTGTCTTGGGTCAATCTCGGGCTTATATCCAAAAAACTAAAATCCCTTCGTATAGTCTCTTTCCAACACTTCTTGGACCGTCCTCACATATCTTAGCCGGCTCAACATCCCAACACTCGCATCTCCTAACTGGTGCATCAACTAATCTTCTTTGCAAATGACCAAACCATCTTAAGCGGTTTTCTCGCATCTTATCCTCGATCAGAGCTACACTAACTTTCTTTCTGATTGCATTATTACGAATCCGATCTTTACGTATGTGTCCACACATCCACCTTAGCATTTTCATTTCTGCTACAGCCATTCTTTGGGTTTACTTGAATATTTTAAAATTATTTAACATCATTCTAAAACCTACAAAAAAAGAAAATATATTATCTTGAGTTTTGTTTTGTTTTTTCTGTTTTGTCATGCATGCCCATGCTTTGATTCTTTAGCATGTATATTATTCAACTTTGCTTTTGCACAAAAGTTTCTGAAAGGTAAGTCCATCGAATATATCCAATAGGGAAATCACAAGTTTTATCATTATCAAAAGTTTTCCATTTTGCTAATACTCTTTCTTTCTGCTTGTAGTACCTTTTGCTTCTTCAATAGCACATTTTCATTAGTAAAAGTCAAATCAGTTACTTCAGTTTTGTGTGCAACATAGAATATGTGCAGCAAGGCATGCAGGTTGCATGCAGCATAGGACATGTCTGGCATGGTGCACAATATATGCATGGAGAAGCAATTTCTCTCACCTAACCATATGGTAACAAGTTAACGGCATCATATTTTAAAAAGAGGTCTTGCTTTGTTGCCTTTTCATGAAGAATTTGCATCTTGAAGATGTGATTTCCGATACAAGAAGCCACACCTGGAAGATTTAGCGTCTTTATATTATGAATTTAATTCATATAGCACTTAAATCAAATAGTGTAGCTAGAGTGGTTCAGATTTGTAGGTTTGGTAAGTCGGTGATTACGGGATCCCTATCTCATTGCCTGCTTAAATTTGAAAATGGTAACTTCTAAATAACATAACTTACAATAAAAGGTTTGATATCCGTTTCGACACCATTGATGCATTCATGTAACCCTTTGTTTGACTTTTTTTTCTTCCCTGCTGCTCGTTGATTTTGATCTATTTGTGGATTGGAGAATGCATCCCACTTCTTTTTTCGACCAAGTGGAGTACTTCCACTGCCAGGATTTTGGAGTTCCTGGCGTCCCAGATGCCTTGTCAAGTGTTCAACAAGGTCGAAGGGTTAGGATCCACGCAGATGCAAGCAGCCCATCGGATGATTGGGCTAGGGACAAAGAAGATTTAAAGATGGAGAGGGTATTCAGATTACAATGGAGATAAAGGGTGTAACATCCGGGTTCTAACAATCCCGAACTCGTCCGATTTTGGGTCCAATGAACCCAATAATGTTGTCGGTCAATACTAAACAACCTAAAACGACCAAGTAATCATGAATCAAAAGTCGTTCGGGCAAAATCGACCCAAAATTGGTCGCTTCGTAATGCGTGCCGTGAAAAAGCCGCGACACAAATTCGGAAACCGCAAAACGAACCGAAACCGTCATTAGATCCGATTCGACGATACAAGACCAACGGAATCGACCGTTCGTCAATCGGAGGTCGTTTGATATTTTAAAACCGTAAAATTTAATCTTAAACCGAAACCGTATCTCGGAAATTCGGATATTCAAAACCCGATCAAAAGTATATGGATATTATACTCATTTTGATCGTCATTTTGAGACGATCAATTTGAGATATAGTGCGTCGAAATCTGACATTCGGAGAGCGAATACGGTCTACAATAGGATCTCAAATAAAGAGAGCTTTTGGTTTTAAAAAAAATAATTTAAAAAAAAAATATTTAAGAAACAGTAGCAGCAGACTGCTGGAAAATCCAGCAACCTCCACTTGGATTTTCTTTCTCCTTACACTTGGGTTAAAATCCCCTTCCACTTGTCCAATAACAAGGAATACCCCTTGCTATATAAACCACAGCCCTCCTCCCCTTATATAACAAATTCCAACTTAAGCTCTCCCCTCTTTCCCCCAAAGTTCCAGCCGATACCTCCTTGCTCCTCTCCAAATTCTGAAATCTGCTGCAGTCCTCCCTTTGCATACAAGAGACCTCTCAAATCTTGGAAAAATAGGTACATTCCCTCCCATCTATTTGCTGTCATACATGCAATTTCTACTTATTTTGATTCCACAATCAATGACTTCTTAAAAAAAGGGTTTAGGCATTGGTGCAGAGAGTGCATCCCTCTTATTCTACTTTTCTTTTCCTACAAATGATTCTGTATTTCTGCTCCTTAATCAATGATTGATTTCAAGATTAAATTGGCAACCATCGGATAGGGATGGAGAAATTAATTCAAAGGGGTAGATATTATGTGCGGATGTTTGTGGAGAAATAAACTTAGCAATCTTCCTTAGGTGTACTCGCACATGAAATAAAATTCTGGAAGTTCGAGGAGTTAAAAAAAAATTTAAGATCAGGAACTTGCAATAATAAAAAGATCTGGTCTTCATGAAAATATATCGGTTCCTGTGTACATTTGATTAAATGTTACCGATTCAATAATCAATTCAATTTTATAACTTGATTCATATTATTATCACTCATTTTAGATTTCTCAATAGATCATGAATAAATTTAAAATTTACACCAAACTGCAATGATTAGTATTGGTTTGGTAGTAAGCAGTTGCTATTTAATAAAGATGAATCCTGCTGCAACCTTCGAATATTTCTTTTTACTCATATACAACCTAATTATGTTACTTATACATGGTTTAAGACTCAACTTGGCGTACATTATCCATTTGAGTAGTAGTGTGATGCATGATAATTTTTATTCTTAATAGAGAATTATTTAATTGGATCAATAGGATGATCATAATGATCTAACATATGAGCTATTTGAAAAGATAATTAGTATCAGTACTAAACCTTAATTACAAATCTATGGCAGGGTTAATAATATTATGAAAGGAATTGGTGGATTTCATCATCTCTGTCAATTATCTCTATTAGGCTTTACTAATTAAAAATTTCAATTAAATTTTTAATAACTGTTCACAATCAATAATTGAAATATGCTCTCTCTGTGCACACTCAATAGACTCTTTGGATTTCACAATTAAAATATTATCTATATTCTTCTCGTTGGATTGAAATATACTTCTTTTGACAGTGTAGACTCTTTCTTTGGATTGAAAGATCTCGTTGAGTATACCCCCCAAGTTCACTGCTTGCTGGACAAATTTTATTACATGAATATGATCTTTCCATAATCTATCAACATTGATGGTCTATGATGGTCTATGAATCATGGAACTCAAGATCAAAAGAGTAATTTAAAATACCCTTTCATAGAATTTTCCTATCACTCTGTAAAAACTAATCAAATGTCTTCGATTGAGATTTCAATTAATGGACTCTGAAGACATAAGATAACTATCACGATCTTATGATCTTTGAAATATATGACTTTCATCTAGTCTTATTTCATGTTTGACAAATACTTTCAACATGGGTTAGACCTAACCATAGTTAATATGATCTCGTCTCTTGTCAAGCATTTTGATCTCATTAAAAGTGACATTAGTATGACAGGAATGTCACTGATAAGCCCCAACAAAGATCAAGTATTCATTAGCAGACCATAAGGGTCTCTTATATGCTTAAAACCCTTTGTACCTTCTGATAATTTGGGTATTTACCGATTGTTAATTTGATGAACGTAGCAAATCATTGGATCAAATATTCTATGAGCAGACCATGGGATCAAGTATACATGATTGGCTTATTAATAGATGTTAACACAAATATAGGAGTTGATAAGCATCAGTAATAACATATATAGAGCCGGTCATGGTGACTTTTATGCCTGACTGTGCGAGGGCGCGGTGACCCTCAACTGGGCGGGAGAATAGGAAGCCCAGTTAGGGCAGCGGCCGCCAAGTGCGCGGGTCTAGGATCCCAATCCCTTTTCGATTTTTACGCGAGCTCGCAGTGTTTTTACGCCCTCGTTGGGATCCCGACTTTAGACCATTCCGCTGACCCTGTCTTTTAGGATACCCAGGCGGGGGATCCTTGGTTTTCTGTTTTACGTACGAGCTCGGTTGCCCGTTACCGGTCGGGCTGTTTTTCTAGAGTGACTTTTCCGGGAAGTCCCTCTCACCCGTCTCAGTGGCGTAGTTGGGGAGTAGACCTATCCCTCTATTGGACCGTCCTTCCAACTAGAGGGCGAGACGGAAGAGCCATTTGTAGGCTTCTTCACCGCTTGAGTTTTCTTTCGCCAACAGACGGCGATTCTACATCCAGATCATTCGTATCTACATCTATATCTACATCATTGAGAGCACATCGGAGAGAGTTACAGTGAAGGTTTGGAGGAAATCACAATTAAAATTGAGTTGAAGTGACTTTAATCTGATTCAAAAACCCTATAAGTTAGTGGACGTGTTGGGAACTTAGTTAGGATGCATTACACAACACCGCATGCCTACGGAGGCCCCCCAACCCTAAGGTACTTTTAATACCTTAGAGTCATAGTGTGAGGTTTCACACGAACCAAGACCACAGACTATCCACTAACTAAAAAGGAGTAAATAGCATTAAGGATCAAATCCATCATCATTATATCAGTCCTATATCGAAAACCATGATATAATATCAATGACAAGAAATTACCAATTTCATCATTTATGTGCCATCAAGTTCCACGACATGATCTCCAAGACCCAGAATCATGATCTTTATCTACATCATCTGGAGTTATATCTGAAACAATTGAATTTGATGCCTACCTATTATACTTGGGAATTAAGTACTCTATAAATATCTCCAATTCCATCTTTCACATCGACAAATCCACAGATTTGATATCTGGTCAATATAATAATGGAGATATATAGATATATGCATACTCCTATAATTATCAACATTTGATTACAAAATAAATATGTTAAATATGAAAATTATTGGGATAATGGGAGTTTATGAGAAATGCTTACAAGCCTGACTACCTTTTTACTTACGCAAGTAGATGTAAATAGTGCTTATTCCACCCTTCTACTTGCTCTCTTTTGCACATTAAATCACTTGTTAATTATTTAAACTACGGGTTTGTATTCACAATTGTGACTCCTTTTCTTCCTTGCACGCATGGCAGGAAAGGAGTCTGTTGTTCAGTAGCTATACAGGGTTCCAGAAGACAAGGTCTATACTAGACGGTATGTTATTCTTTTTGTCTCAGTTTTTGTTCGGTTGTTAATGTTATATGCTTTTTTTCTCTTCAGTCAGATTTTGGGATATACTGTATGTACTTTCAGACATTGTACATGTAAAATATATGAAAGTTAATGAAATGAGATTTTAGTGACAATTGTTCTATGAACTTGTGGTTATAAATGTTTATGTGAATGTCAGATGAAATTATTTCATTCGCGAAAAATTTTCCCCGTACTTTCAGTTACTTAATGCGATATTAATGAATGTTGTAACGCGAAATGTGTGATTAACAGGTACCCGGATCCTGAGGGGTTCACAGTTTGGTATCAGAGCAGTGGTACCCCGATACACACATTCGCGGTATTACAATTCCGATCGCATTAAGTTCTCGGATAGCGACAGTCTTCCGACTTGTCGTGGGTTCGAGAAGGGAAATATGACATTCATATTCAACCACCACAAATGCCACCGATTTCATTAGTTTTCATATTATATCCCAAGAAGAGAAAAAGCATATATCATAAGTATCTGTGAATGGCACAGATTCCGCTCGACCATCTGGGTCGCAGCGAGTAGATAGACCACCTGCAGGACTAGCCCGGAGTATAGATACGACTACTCCACCGACCAGACCAGGAGATGACTAACCAATTAGCACACATACTGACTACTCTTATCGACCTTTCCATGTTCTGTTTGATTCTGGAACGACGCATTCTTTTCTTGCTTCGAGGCTACTTGTTTCTTTAGGTAGAGTCGCAGAGACTCTTTCTTCCCCATATCACATTCGAGGGCCAGGTGGCCAGTTGTTCATTATTTCCCTGATAGTCAGGCACTTGCCCGTACTAATTGGCGGTCACGAGATGATCGCAGATTGTCTACTCTTACAGCTTGATGAGTTTGACTTGATTTTGGGCATGGATTGGTTATCCGCTCATCATGCACTTGTTGATTGCTTTAGGAAGACGGTTGTCTTCAGGATTTCAGATCTAACCGAGTTCACTTTTGAGGGTATTGTACATGACTTCACCATGGAGTACATTTCAGTGTTGCGAGCTCAGCGACTTGTTGATCAGGGTTGTGATACATATCTTGCATTTATTGGGAAGGTATCTGACCAGGAACCGATGACACAGGACATCCGAGTAGTGTCAGAATATCCAGATGTATTTCCTGATGAGCTACCAGGATTACCTCATGAGAGAGAGATCAAGTTCGAGATCGCATTGATGCCAGATACACAGCCGATCTCTATGGCACCATATCGCATGGCACCAGCCGAGTTGAGGGAGCTGAATGTGCAGTTACAAGAGTTACTTGATTTGGGATTCATGAGACCGAGCATTTCACCTTGGGGTTCTCCGGTTCTATTTGTCAAGAAGAAGGATGGATCCATGAGACTGTGCATCGATTACAGGCAGTTGAACAAGAGAACGGTGAAGAACCGTTATCCTTTGCCACGTATCGATGATTTGTTCGATTAGCTCCAGGGATCTTCGGTATTCTCGAAGATCGATCTTCGCTCAGGCTACCATCAGCTGAGGATTCGCGAGTCGGATATTACGAAGACAGCCTTCAGGACTCTCTATGGACACTACGAGTTTGTGGTGATTCCATTTGGGCTCACCAATGCACCTGCTACTTTCATGGATATGATGAACCGTATCTTCCGTCCATACTTGGACAAGTTTGTAGTAGTGTTCATTGATGATGTGCTCATTTACTTACGGAATCAATGGGATCATGCGAATGATCTACGGACTGTCTTGGATACATTGCTAGAGCACAAGCTATATGCCAAGTTGAGAAAGTGTGAGTTCTGGTTATTCCAGGTCTCATTTCTCAGGCATATCATTTATGGAGAAGGCCTAGGAGCAGTATTGATGCAGAAAGGACAAGTGATTGCTTATGCATCACGACAGTTGAGACCGCACGAGCGGAACTACCCCACCCATGACTTAGAGTTGGCAGCAGTTGTCTTCGCTTTGAAGATCTGGCACCACTATCTATATGGGGTAAATTTCGAGATCTTCACAGACCACAAGAGCTTGAAGTACATCTTTGTTCAGATGGAGCTGAACATGAGGCAACGCAGATGGCTTGAGCTACTGAAGGATTATGATTGCATGATCTCTTACCATCCTGGTAAGGGAAACGTAGTGGCTGATGCACTTATCAAAAGAGCGCATCCATTTCTACCGCCATGCCTCCACGATACAGTAGTCTTTGGGATCGTATTATAGAGGGCCAGAAGACAGATCCTTGGATCCGAGATAGATACATGCGCGCCAACAAGGATGAATTTGATGACTTTGTTGTGATGGAGTCTATTTTATAGAAGGCAGGACGGGTCGTTGTACCTAATGACGAGCAGCTTCGCAGAGACATTCTGGATGAGGCACACAGTTCACGGTTATCTATCCATCCAGGCAGTACGTAGATGTACCGTGATCTGCGTCGACATTTCTGGTGGGATGGAATGAAGCGCGATGTGGCGCTACATGTTAGCAGATGCATGACCTGTCAGATGGTCAAGGCCGAGCACAGGAGACCACCAGGATTACTGCAGTCTCTCCCCATTCCCGAGTGGAAGTGGGAGAGCATTTATATGGATTTTGTCACAGGATTGCCGAAGACACCGACTGGCCATGATTCCATTTGGGTCGTTGTTGATAGGTTGACCAAGTCAGCCCATTTCATACCTGTCAACATGACTTACACTCCATCCAGATTGGCCAAGCTGTATGAGCAAAACATTATCAGACTACATGGTATACCACGAGAGGTGGTGTCTGACAGAGATTCGAGATTTACATCGCATTATTGGCATCAGTTCATGTCAGCACTACAGACAGAGCTGAAGATGAGTTCTGCATACCATCCACAGACAGACGGGCAGAGTGAGCGCACCATTCAGACGCTTGAGGATCTACTTCGCGCATGCACTTTGGAGTGGAAAGGGTCCTAGAAGGACCATCTGCCATTGGTTGAATTCACGTACAACAACAGCTATCACTCCAGTATTGGCATGGCACCATTCGAGGCCCTATACGGGCGGAGATGCCTCACACCCCTCAGTTGGCGTGAGGTAGGTGATCATGCTTTATATTCCGTAGATCTCTTGAAGGAGACTGCGAGAGCTGTTGATCTTGTGAGACGGAGGCTTCTGATAGCACAGAGCCGCCAGAAGAGTTATGCAGACCGTCGGAGGAGAGACTTAGAGTTTCAGGTTGGAGATTGGGTATTTCTCCGTGTATCTCCCATAAAGAGAGTACAGAGATTTGGTGTTCGTGGCAAACTCGCACCGTGATATGTTGGACCGTTTGAGATTCTGGCTAGAGTGGGGAAAGTGGCATACCGAATAGCCCTTCCTCCACATCTATCGGCTATTCATGATGTCTTCCACATATCCAACCTGAGGAAGTATGTGCACGACCCTCGACATATTATCAGTTACGAGAATCTCGATGTAGAACCGGATCTGACTTATGAGGAGAAGCCAGTCCAGATACTTGACCGTGCTGAGAAGAAGCTTCGCAACAAGGAAATTTCATTGGTCAAGGTTTTATGGCACCAACATGGCATCAAAGAGGCAACATGGGAGACCGAAGCCGACATGCGAGCAAGATACCCGCAGCTTTTCGAATGTAAGCATCAAAACAAGCTTTTGTAATTAGATACATGATAAATGTATGGCTTGTTTTCTCTTTGAGGTTTTTATGGGTTCAAAACCCTTTGAGGTTTTTATTGGACATATAAAATCCCAACAAGATACTTAATGACCTTGACTCGAGTCTCGAGGACGAGACTCCCTTTGAGGTTTTTATAATTGTAACATCCGGGTTCTAACAATCCCGAACTCGTCCGATTTTGGGTCCAATGAACCCAATAATGTTGTCGGTCAATACTAAACAACCTAAAACGACCAAGTAATCATGAATCAAAAGTCGTTCGGGCAAAATCGACCCAAAATTAGTCGCTTCGTAATGCGTGCCGTGAAAAAGCCGCGACACAAATTCGGAAACCGCAAAACGAACCGAGACCGTCATTAGATCCGATTCGACGATACAAGACCAACGGAATCGACCGTTCGTCAATCGGAGGTCGTTTGATATTTTAAAATCGTAAAATTTAATCTTAAACCGAAACCGTATCTCGGAAATTCAGGTATTCAAAACCCGATCAAAAGTATATGGATATTATACTCATTTTGATCGTCATTTTGAGACGATCAATTTGAGATATAGTGCGTCGAAATCCGACATTCGAAGAGCGAATACGGTCTACAATAGGATCTCAAATAAAGAGAGCTTTTGGTTTTAAAAAATATAATTTAAAAAAAAATTATTTAAGAAACAGTAGCAGCAGACTGCTGGAAAATCCAGCAGCCTCCACTTGGATTTTCTTTCTCCTTACACTTGGGTTAAAATCCCCTTCCACTTGTCCAATAACAAGGAATACCCCTTGCTATATAAACCACAGCCCTCCTCCCCTTATATAACAAATTCCAACTTAAGCTCTCCCCTCTTTCCCCCAAAGTTCCAGCCGATACCTCCTTGCTCCTCTCCAAATTCTGAAATCTGCTGCAGTCCTCCCTTTGCATACAAGAGACCTCTCAAATCTTGGAAAAATAGGTACATTCCCTCCCATCTATTTGCTGTCATACATGCAATTTCTACTTATTTTGATTCCACAATCAATGACTTCTTAAAAAAAGGGTTTAGGCATTGGTGCAGAGAGTGCATCCCTCTTATTCTACTTTTCTTTTCCTACAAATGATTCTGTATTTCTGCTCCTTAATCAATGATTGATTTCAAGATTAAATTGGCAACCATCGGATAGGGATGGAGAAATTAATTCAAAGGGGTAGATATTATGTGCGGATGTTTGTGGAGAAATAAACTTAGCAATCTTCCTTAGGTGTACTCGCACATGAAATAAAATTCTAGAAGTTCGAGGAGTTGAAAAAAAATTTAAGATCAGGAACTTGCAATAATAAAAAGATCTGGTCTTCATGAAAATATATCGGTTCCTGTATACATTTGATTAAATGTTACCGATTCAATAATCAATTCAATTTTATAACTTGATTCATATTATTATCACTCATTTTAGATTTCTCAATAGGTCATGAATAAATTTAAAATTTACACCAAACTGCAATGATTAGTATTGGTTTGGTAGTAAGCAGTTGCTATTTAATAAAGATGAATCCTGCTGCAACCTTCGAATATTTCTTTTTACTCATATACAACCTAATTATGTTACTTATACATGGTTTAAGACTCAACTTGGCGTACATTATCCATTTGAGTAGTAGTGTGATGCATGATAATTTTTATTCTTAATAGAGAATTATTTAATTGGATCAATAGGATGATCATAATGATCTAACATATGAGCTATTTGAAAAGATAATTAGTATCAGTACTAAACCTTAATTACAAATCTATGGCAGGATTAATAATATTATGAAAGGAATTGGTGGATTTCATCATCTCTGTGAATTATCTCTATTAGGCTTTACTAATTAAAAATTTCAATTAAATTTTTAATAACTGTTCACAATCAATAATTGAAATATGCTCTCTCTGTGCACACTCAATAGACTCTTTGGATTTCACAATTAAAATATTATCTATATTCTTCTCGTTGGATTGAAATATACTTCTTTTGACAGTGTAGACTCTTTCTTTGGATTGAAAGATCTCGTTGAGTATACCCCCCAAGTTCACTGCTTGCTGGACAAATTTTATTACATGAATATGATCTTTCCATAATCTATCAACATTGATGGTCTATGATGGTCTATGAATCATGGAACTCAAGATCAAAAGAGTAATTTAAAATACCCTTTCATAGAATTTTCCTATCACTCTGTAAAAACTAATCAAATGTCTTCGATTGAGATTTCAATTAATGGACTCTGAAGACATAAGATAACTATCACGATCTTATGATCTTTGAAATATATGACTTTCATCTAGTCTTATTTCATGTTTGACAAATACTTTCAACATGGGTTAGACCTAACCATAGTTAATATGATCTCGTCTCTTGTCAAGCGTTTTGATCTCATTAAAAGTGACATTAGTATGACAGGAATGTCACTGATAAGCCCCAACAAAGATCAAGTATTCATTAGCAGACCATAAGGGTCTCTTATATGCGTAAAACCCTTTGTACCTTCTGATAATTTGGGTATTTACCGATTGTTAATTTGATGAACGTAGCAAATCATTGGATCAAATATTCTATGAGCAGACCATGGGATCAAGTATACATGATTGGCTTATTAATAGATGTTAACACAAATATAGGAGTTGATAAGCATCAGTAATAACATATATAGAGCCGGTCATGGTGGCTTTTATGCCTGACTGTGCGAGGGCGCGGTGACCCTCAACTGGACGGGAGAATAGGAAGCCCAGTTAGGGCAGCGGCCGCCAAGTGCGCGGGTCTAGGATCCCAATCCCTTTTCGATTTTTACGCGAGCTCGTAGTGTTTTTACGCCCTCGTTGGGATCCCGACTTTAGACCTTCGCTGACCCTGTCTTTTAGGATACCCAGGCGGGGGATCCTTGGTTTTCTGTTTTACGTACGAGCTCGGTTGCCCGTTACCGGTCGGGCTGTTTTTCTAGAGTGACTTTTCCGGGAAGTCCCTCTCACCCGTCTTAGTGGCGTAGTTGGGGAGTAGACCTATCCCTCTATTGGACCGTCCTTCCAACTAGAGGGCGAGACGGAAGAGCCATTTGTAGGCTTCTTCACCGCTTGAGTTTTCTTTCGCCAACAGACGGTGATTCTACATCCAGATCATTCGTATCTACATCTATATCTACATCATTGAGAGCACATCGGAGAGAGTTACAGTGAAGGTTTGGAGGAAATCACAATTAAAATTGAGTTGAAGTGACTTTAATCTGATTCAAAAACCCTATAAGTTAGTGGACGTGTTGGGAACTTAGTTAGGATGCATTACACAACACCGCATGCCTACGGAGGCCCCCCAACCCTAAGGTACTTTTAATACCTTAGAGTCATAGTGTGAGGTTTCACACGAACCAAGACCACAGACTATCCACTAACTAAAAAGGAGTAAATAGCATTAAGGATCAAATCCATCATCATTATATCAGTCCTATATCGAAAACCATGATATAATATCAATGACAAGAAATTACCAATTTCATCATTTATGTGCCATCAAGTTCCACGACATGATCTCCAAGACCCAGAATCATGATCTTTATCTACATCATCTGGAGTTATATCTGAAACAATTGAATTTGATGCCTACCTATTATACTTGGGAATTAAGTACTCTATAAATATCTCCAATTCCATCTTTCACATCGACAAATCCACAGATTTGATATCTGGTCAATATAATAATGGAGATATATAGATATATGCATACTCCTATAATTATCAACATTTGATTACAAAATAAATATGTTAAATATGAAAATTATTGGGATAATGGGAGTTTATGAGAAATGCTTACAAGCCTGACTACCTTTTTACTTATGCAAGTAGATGTAAATAGTGCTTATTCCACCCTTCTACTTGCTCTCTTTTGCACATTAAATCACTTGTTAATTATTTAAACTACGGGTTTGTATTCACAATTGTGACTCCTTTTCTTCCTTGCACGCATGGCAGGAAAGGAGTCTGTTGTTCAGTAGCTATACAGGGTTCCAGAAGACAAGGTCTATACTAGACGGTATGTTATTCTTTTTGTCTCAGTTTGTGTTCGGATGTTAATGTTATATGCTTTTTTTCTCTTCAGTCAGATTTTGGGATATACTGTATGTACTTTCAGACATTGTACATGTAAAATATATGAAAGTTAATGAAGTGAGATTTTGGTGACAATTGTTCTATGAACTTGTGGTTATGAATGTTTATGTGAATGTCAGATGAAACTATTTCATTCGCGAAAAATTTTCCCCGTACTTTCAGTTACTTAATGCGATATTAATGAATGTTGTAACGCGAAATGTGTGATTAACAGGTACCCGGATCCTGAGGGGTTCACAAAGGGAGCATGGTGAGGTGTGATTGCATGGGTTTAAAGAAAGCTTAATTTGTAGGCTTGCCAAATTGATCCGAGATTATTCTGGGAGGTCCATCATACCTACGTTTTTGTGTTGACTTTGGTATGAAAACCTTCGACCTAGAAACAATGCTCCCTGTAATTTTGAAGGCCATAGCTCAGACATATCTCCGACCTACCAATCGAACTAAACCTAGGGACTGTTACTAAATTTGACATGTTAAAATTTATAGTATCGCGTCGTCAAAGTACGACTGTTGTATGGCATCAAAGACACGTCCCGGCGATGCTGCTTCAGTAAGAGGTTAAATGCAAACTAGCGTCTGAAATGCATATTTTTGCAGCAAGGAAAGTACCATCTTTCTGAGACGTATTTAAAGGATTACAACTTACATTAAGTAATGTTTTCCCATAAAAAGGTAAAACAACAAACATATCATAGTGGTCTCGGGAATAATAGTTATAAAATAAAGTGTACCATCTTCTCATGTAAGTCAAGCTGGTCTTATTTACTCTTAAACTGTGGTCAGCAGCTGAGGCTGCAAGTTGCAATCCCCTCATTTAAAATATAGAGGCTTTATGTGGTAACGGAGGCCCTGGTGCAAATAATGTGTGTTTTATTTTACATAACAATATTGTTTACTTCCCATCTTATTCGATTATAATTGCAGACCCGACCTCATGCGACGGTTGAAGTTGAAATTTCTGAAGATATGCAACTGGTGCACTTTGATTTCAACAGGTATCTTCGTCGAGACATCCACTCCCAGGATAACAATATCTGTATCATTCCAAGTTCTGTTAAGTTATCATGTCCAAATCATGGACTTTGTCCTTGTGATGATGTGTTTGGTATTGGATTGCAGTACTCCTTTCGAGTTGCACGACGATGCTTACGTCCTGAAAGCAATGAGATTTTGCGAAAGGCAGCGTGAAGACGATTCTCATGAGCCGATGCAACTAGATGGCGAGGGTTCGAGCTCCCTCACACAATCACAGAACCATTCAGCTAGGCCCAGCACCGCTGGTAATCTGCCCAGTTCGCCTCCTGTTCCAGGAATACTGAAGGGCCGTGCGAAGCACGAGCACTGATTTCTAACCATAAGTCCCGACCCCATTCTTTTCCTGCTAGGTGTACGTTCTCATGTATAGTTCATGTGATTCATAGCATAGTGAGAGTTAGCTCCCTAACCTGCCAGATATAGTTAGCTTCCTCACCGGCCAGAATCATCGAGGCTCTGCCGAATCTTTTAGCCTCCTGGATCTTAGGTTTGTGTGGTGATCCTTGTCTATTTGTATCCTAGGTATCACATGATTAATTGTTCTATAGAATTCGCAACAGATTTGGGCATTTGTACTCTTTTGGCTTAAATCTCGAAACACATTGATGATTGTAATGGCAATTCTCGAATCAAATCTAGCAATTTTTCACATTAAATTTCTGATTGGATTAGAGAATGGCATGTTCTGCCTTTTCTTATGATTGATGGATTCAATCACTATCATGCAAACCTTTTCAAAATTTTAGGCTACATGGATTTTTGCTTCAAACAGCTCTGATTTGGATCGCATCCGAACTATTGTTTCATGTCTAATACAGATAAAGGAAGGGATTTTTACCCGGCAGACCCTATAAACTTCCTCGTCCCTGTAAACTTGCCAACTCTTACCCCATGAACCCTCCGGGTCATATGTTTTAAGCCCGTGGGGGTTCTTCGGGTAATTTATAGGGTCGATGGAGTAATTACGTTTATAGGGTCTGCTGGGTAAAAATCCCATAAAGGAACTACTCATTCACAAAAATATAAGTAACTTTGAATATGATAGTTTTTGTTTTAGGTTTTTTTTATTTTATCTTCAGAAATGCAATGCTTGATTGACGGAAACAAAATAACTCCAAAGCAAGGCCACTATTAATCTTATATGCAAGTTGGATTATAATATTGTAATTCATTGGAATGATATCGGGCATTGTTGTGAAAGTCACCTGACTAGCCCGATTAATAGGTCTGACTAGTCCAGTCGGTGGGGTGGCTGATCGACTATTGAGATTTCGACTAGGCTGACTAGATGATCGATTTTTGATTGGGAATATCATTTTTTTACATTTTTTAAAAGCAAACTTATTCTAAAGCGCTTAATGTTTTATTTAAATTCAACTATTTCTTTTCTTTCATTATGATAATATAAAAAATGTACAAATCTATGTAAATATATAAGAATATACGAATAACAATGATTTATATATTTAAAATAATTTAAAATATAAAGTCGATTAAAGATAAGGGATTTTTACCCGGCAGACCCTGTAATCTTTTGCAATTACCGCTACGACCTTCGAAACATCGTAATTCCTCCCTGGACCCTGTAAACTTGCTCCGTCTTACCTCACGAACACTGCCGTTAAATTAACACATCTTGACTTAACTTGAGTGGGTTAAAACTGAGTTAATCAAACCATATAAAATCTAACGGTTGGAATTCTTCCTGTCTTTCTCCTTCCTTCTTCTACCTTCTTGTTCATCTTCACTTCACCAATCCACTGACGATGGAACCAATGCGGGCCCAGCTCGAAATTAGAGACGACATGATCACACTGCCCGATCGCGAGCGATCTCGCGGCGGTGGCGGACAGTTCGTGGCGGTCGTCTAGGATCCCCTTTCCCATAGGGGTGGGAAGGAAGGGGATCCCGGTCCTCTCGATCAGAAGGCTGATCTCGTGCTCCGCACGAGCGAAGGCGGCGCCTTTGCCCACTACCACTAGGGGTCGGGCCGCCCCGCGGAGCAAAGCTGCGGCCTTTGCGATGTTAGACGCGAGGGAGATGATAGGTCTTTCGATCTGGGTCGGGAAGCTCTCGGAGAGGAGGCGATCTGAATCCGAGATGGAGACTTTCTGGTGGAGGACGTCGGTGGGGAGGTCGAGATAGCAGCCGCGGGGACGAGAGGAGGAGGTGGCGGAGAGGGTCTCGCGGACGAGGCGGGGGATGAGGGAGATGTCGGTGGCCTTAAGGGAGAGCTTGGAGAAAGGTCGGACGGCGGAGAGCTGGTCGAGCTCCTGGAAGTCGCCCTTGCCGGAGAGAGACTGATCGGAGGAGCCGGAGATGAGGAGGAGGGGCCAGGAGTTAACTTGGGCGTTGGAGAGGCCGGCGAGGGCGTGGACGCAGCCGGGGCCGGAGACGGTGAGGAGGACGCCGGGGATGGAGGTGAGGTAGCCGTAGGCGGAGGCGGCGTAGCCCGCGGACTGCTCGTTGTGGAAGGCGATGAAGCGGATGCCGAGGGCGACGGAGCGCGTGGCGAGGGAGGTCACCGGGATGCCCACCACCCCGACATGATCACCGGGCCCAGCTCGAAATTAGAGACGACATGATCACACCAAACCTCAGCCATCGACTTCGTTCGACGGTAGAAAATAAAACTCTGTCACAGCTCCCTCTCTCTCTCTCTTCGAAACTCGGTGGGATGAATGATGCCGGGGGGCTTCAACCGGGGGGGCTGCTTAGGTGAGGAGATGGCACCTTTAGTAAATTTGATAACTAAAATGGGTATTATGTAAAAGAAGATAACAGAATTCGGTTAGTTTTAACGGCTACATGGATGGTGGTTAACCGCAGGGTCTGTAGGGTAAAGGTTAACAAGTTTACGGGGTCTAGGGAGGAATTACGATGTTTCGAAGGTCGTAGCGGTAATTGCAAAAGATTACAGGGTCTGCCGGGTAAAAATCCCTAAAGATAAATTAATTTTGATTAGTCGTCCAACTGTCGACTAATCCTTACTCAGTGACTCAACCGATCGAGTACCAACTAACAATTTTTGCAACCTTGATAATGAGTATAGTTATATGGAGTCGAGGAATACTTGAGTCGAGGAATACTTCTGACCTTGTTGCTGCACATTTTATGCAGAAATTTGCAGTACTAAATTAAAAAAAACGCTTTTGCATTACTATCGAGTTCGTTTTCTACCGACCTATTTAACTTCAAACCCAAGTTGTCCGTGAAATTCGGTCCTGCCAATTTGTTGGATCTAAACTCAATTTTACCTAATCTTACCTAGATGGTTGCTTGAAGTCCGTCTTTATTGTGTGATAGACCATTACCCATAACCCTATTCTATAAACTAATTGATGGTAATACAGTATCTTAACGAATTATATAGTTTCTTTGACTAATGGTTTCATTTCATTCTATGAGAAGTTTGACTCCATAAAGAACATTAACTCTGACTTACATTGTTCTCCAAGGAGAGGTTGCCTTTGCCCCTAGATGCAACAGCTTGACCTTTCTCATTCTACATTCGAACGATAGCCCTCGCGTCAAGCAAATAGACGAACTGTCGATCAAGAGGGAGGATATGAATCGAAGACTGAGTAGATAGGCACAGTAGGAAACGATTGAACCATCAGTGCTGGCAATTAATGGAGCATTCCTACCGAGCATATCCACTCCGATTCCTCGCTAACAAATCATATCCACAGTAAAATTATCTCCTCTATAGCAATACAATTAGTCAAGTAATGTGGTCAAGCCTCTTTAGGTTGCCTAGAGATCGTAACTTCAGTCACCATTCAAAATTTCTAACTGGCATTTCAAGTGTCAGGTATATATTTCGCAGTGATTCAGGAAAGCGAAGCTTTTACCAGTCGACGAAGTTACACTAAAGGAGCTCGTCGTCATATTTCAGGGTAGAGTTGTAAAACAAACGCCTTAGATTCGGATCATAGGATGGTCACAATGGTGAAGTAGATCCAATATGGCTTTCTGGGGCACTCATAAACAAATGGGCATTCCTCGTAAGAAAGCATCTAAAAGAACCCATCTAATGGTCTGGTGATAGAAGCAGTGGCTCTCACTTTAAAAGGACTAGGGTTCAACCCCCCCCCCCCCCCCCCACACCCTTGAACCAGTAAAAAAAGAAAGCATCTTGAAGAGAGTATTTCATACATGGTAAAAATTTTTGGGATTTTTACCCGACAAACCCTAAAATCTTTCAAAATTACCTCTACGACCTTTGAAACATCCTAATTCCTCCCCCGACCTCGTAATCTTGCTTCGTCTTACCCAACAAACTCTGCTGTCAATTTTAACTATATTTGAGTCACTTACTTGGTTTAGTCATGAGTTAACCTAACCAATTTAGCATCCAACGGTCAAGATTAGCTAAAATAATAAAAAATAGAATGGGAGGCACAGGGAGCATCGGCCGGGGGAGGGGGGATTCCATCGCTGGGGGAGAGCAGGGAGCAGCATCCATCGTCGGAGGGGGGGAGCAGGGAGGAGCATCGGCGGCGAGGGGGGCTCCATCGCCGGGGGGAGCAGGGAGCCAAGGCGCGGCTCTTGGTGGGGGGGGCGATGGCGGGCATGGCTACTGGGGTTGGGCGCGGCTCTGGGTGGCGGGGGGCGAGGTTCCCAGGCGGGGGGTTGGGGCTCCAGGGGTGCGGGGCTCCGGGACTCCAGGGGCGCGGGGCTCCGGGCAACAGGGAGCAGAGCCGGGGCGCGGCTCTAGGGGGGCGACGGCGGGCGGGGCTCCAGGGGGGTTGGATTGGGCGCGGCTCTGGGGGGGCAGGGGGTTATGGCCCCCTGGGCTCCGGGGCTTCAGGGAGCTTGGGAGGGCCGGGGGGGATTTCCATCGGCGGTGGTGCTTGGGCAGCATCGAGTCCGTCCAGGGATTCCATGGAGGCAGGAGGTCGTGGAACTCCTGCTCGTGTGAGCGCGGTGTGGGCGAACGTCGGTCCAAGTGGTGCTTCAAGCAGCGCAACGGCGGCCGAGGCTTCGAGGAAGATGGTAGGGAGGGGCGAGGGCCGAGGGTGTGGGGGTGGGAAGGATATCTGAAGGAAGAAGAGGGGGAATGGCATTAAATGCAAATTTGACAAACAAAATGGGTATAATGTAAACGAATATAACGGAACTAACATTTTTCTCTTTTTTTCAAGAATTCAAAAGAATGAGGCATAATAAGCAGAGAAATCCGGAAGAAGACGATTCCCTTAGACTTCCCAAGCTTGAATCTAGTCGGACCGCCAAAAACCTACAGGCAGGCATGAGGTCAGTCTTAATATATAGGTAAATAATGCTACTCAATAAGCTACTAAAGCTGAAGAAGAGTCTCCAAGCTCGAGGGATCGACGAACTCCGATACTCAAAGACAATCTTTCCGCCCTCTTTGGTTTGGCCCGCCGTGAAAGTGAGTTCAAAAAGAAAAAGAAGGGCTCACTGCCTACAGGGAGAGGGACGTATATTCGTATAGAAGCGAAGGAGCGAGCTTTTATAGATATATGTTGCAGTAGCGAAGCGGGAAGGATCGTCAGGGGGCTAGGAGGCGTCCCTGCTCGCTTAGCTCGCTCCTGACCTTAGGAATCACAGCATGGAAAAGGGTGGGGAAGGGATCAGGACGGACGATATGAAACAACGGGACATGTTTGACTGCCCAGCAGATGCACCCTCAAAAAAGCCAGTCGGGGAGTTCGAAGTCTCTTTCCTCTAGTTCTCTCTCGAAGTAGAATCGGAGCGCGAATGCAGCAAATCCGGATAGTTTTAACAGGCAAATAAATGGGAGTTAACCACAGGGTCTGTAGGGTAAGGATTAACAAGATTATGAGGTCGAGGGAGGAATTAGGATGTTTCGAAGGTCGCAGAGGTAATTTTGAAAGATTTTAGGGTCTGCCGGGTAAAAATCCCAAATTTTGTCCATCGGATGAGAGCTTACTCTTAATATGAATCCGCCAACCATCTTCGACATTTCAAGCTTGACAACCTAAAATCCTGCTAAGGAGATGACAGTAAGATATGTAAAAATTGCATGAATGAGGCGCTGCGACTGTTTGGAGGACATCGATGGAGAGAAATCAAAGATGAAGGGGCTATGGCACTAACTCGGCTGATCGCAAGATCACTCTCATCTCTTGGGATGTTTCTACACTGACAACCTAGATGTTCTGGACTTGTTGTTTGCTGGTTTTTTTTGCTGACTTCTTTCCAATCACAAGGCTGAACTGATAGCCTGTGGCCATGTAAGAAGACGCCTGTAACGCCCCTGTGGCCTCCTTTTGTGCAGATACAATAGAAATACTTTCTTTCAAAAAAACTGTTTCACAGGGCTGCTTCATAAAAAAGAATGAAGGATGACATAGTTCGGGGAAGGGTTTAGGGCCTGTTTGGTTGCTGGGTTGGACTGGGTTGGTCCAACCCTGGTTACTATTCACAAGGGTACTTCCTCCTTACAGATTACTATTCACCCACCCCAACCCAGCCCAACCCAACCCAGTCCAACCCAGCAACCAAACAGGCCAGGTAACCGTATTCCTCATGAACCACAGAGGGAATGAAATTATTACAACCGAGACGGCAAAGGTGTGATGAACTAATGTAAAGCTACATTAGGGGGGTGTTAATCCCAAACTCAATAACAAACCTGATGAAATAAGATGCAAAGGCATTTGCGTTAGCTGTTCCAAAATCTTTCGGTTCTCGCTCTCTTTTTCTTCTGGTTTTGAGATATAGACTAATCTCATAAATAAAATGCTGCTGAAGATCTACAAGCATGTTATAACGCCTTCTCTTACGCTGAAAAACCCTCCAGGAGCATAGAGCAAGCCATCGAAAAGCTATTTAAAGAGGAGACTACATCGTGATTTCATCGCGAGTTAACAGAGAAATCAAGTTTTGATGGTAAACTTTCACAATCTTTCAAGGAGCCACGCGTCACAGGTTCTTTTCTTCAGCTTTTCTTGGCTGTGAGAAATGGAAAAGATAAGACATTACATTACAATGAAAAATTCAAGGAATATAGTGATTAAAGATTTGCATGTAGTTTGAATGTAGGTAGAGTCATGCAAAAATCAACTGGGTATTTGTCTTGGAACATAATAAAAGTCAAGAAACCAAAACCAAGCAATTTTTCAAATTAAGTTTAGAAAAGAGAGAATGCTTAAATACAGCTATGTTGTTTCGATAACTGCATTTAGTAGTACAAGATGCTATGGACCTGAATTTTGTTGAAGTGAAGACGACATGACGTGGTAGGCAAAGCATTGTACACGAAAAATATGTTTACAAGGCTCATGCCCTCAACTCCTCGAATACATCCTTGTCGGGAGTATTCCGATGTCCAACATCCTTAAAGCTATGGAGATGCATATAAGGTTACAGTTCCATCCAAAGAAATGAAAATGCACCTTGTATAATTCAAATAAAAAATAAGATATAAATGTGCTTACTAATTAATTTTATTAAAAGCAGGTGCACAATCCACCTACATGACAAAT
Source organism: Ottelia alismoides (assembly GCA_037367405.1). Taxonomy (NCBI): domain Eukaryota; kingdom Viridiplantae; phylum Streptophyta; class Magnoliopsida; order Alismatales; family Hydrocharitaceae; genus Ottelia; species Ottelia alismoides. The sequence continues at coordinate 244,860 of JAZKJV010006582.1, forward strand.
AAGATATATGAAGTAACAAGTGTTCTTAATCAGTAGTGGACCAGTGCCCTTCATCCAGCGAATGCCAGGCTTTTTCTTTCCACCACCGGCCTCAGTCTACAACTATGGCTCATGCAGATATATGAACCATCTCCTAAAGAAATAAAAAATGGCAAAGCCTTCTCTCACTTTAAACAGTGTCGGCTACATGGATTCTTTCTCAAATCCATGTTGAAAGATCCCCCAAGGAAATAATAATAACCACATTCTCCTATCGTATTTGCATAGTTGGGAGCCTTCACTACCCGTTTAAGACATTAGATAATCTGCACAAGCCCAGTTTCCCTACTGTTGATATAGAAGCAGCGGAAGAAAATATAGCATGTCATGGAAGGGTGTCAGTGCTTAAAATTGCGTGGTTGGGACATTCATGTGGGTGAATTAGGTGGAGATGGCATGGATTGTATGGATCAGCATACGCAAACAATGTTTGAACTTATCATACGAAGGAACTGCATTGAACTAAAAAGATAAGACAACAAAATCAAAGTTCACAAAACATCAATGAAACCCTATAAGATAAAGAGGGATTTGAGAACTTCACAAGACCAAAAAGTTGATCCTCCCAACTAAAACCATGCACATTTTTATGCATAGGTCAAACTCATAACTCAAACTGATATATCCCACCACCAAGTAACCATATAAATAGAAAAGTAGCAACCAAGATGAACAAGGCCCTTGGAGCATCTCAACAACTAGATAGCATTTCAGAGTTTAAACTAACTGGTAATCTTTTTTTTGAGACCAAAAAAGGGGGAAACACGCGTTGGTGCCCGCCCCAATATATTAATTAATTAAAAAGGGGAAAAGAAATACAAGAAAGTTACAAAAGCCACGAGGCTACCAGTTGCTTGTAATGTAGACAAACATTCTCACAGTAAAACCGGTGACCGGAGAAAAGGACATTGTTACGGGCCAGCCGTATAGCCCATAAAACTGCCACCGGAGTAATAGCTTCCTTTCTTTGACGACTACGGGCCCCATGCAGCGAAGACCAGAAGGATTCAAGATCTCGTGTGTTAAACCAGTTCAGATCCACCTCACTCCAAATAGCCGAGGAGACCCGACAGCAGAAAAAACGATGCTCCAACGTCTCAATTTCTGATGCAGCGTGGACTCGACATGTAGGGCCGTCTAATTATTTAAATTGTGGCCGTTAATTTTATTTACGTTTTTTAAGTTGTCGCAATTATAAATAAAGAGATCGTGTGTGATCTCAATTAGTCTTAATTTGAATTTCAAAATAGGGCTAATTGAGATCACAGGCGATCTCGTTTACTCAATTAAAATTACGACGACGTAAATAAACGTAAATAAAATTAACATATAACATTAATTAAATATGCAACCCTATATTCTCGTTCCACGCTGCATCAACTCGGCCCTACATGTCGAGTCCACGCTGCATCGATTTCGGTACCACATAACATACATCTATCAGAAATCTGCTCGAAAAGCCTAGCACACCGGTCACGAGTCATGACTCGCTTCCGTCTCACTAGCCAGAGGAAGAAGCCAACCCTCTCCGGGACACCCAACGTCCAAATAAGATCACAATCCCGAGCTGTCAGACATGGAAGGTGGAGGCCTACAAATGGCGGCATAGGCCTTCCGAACCGTGAAAGGTGTGTTCTTCCATACCCAGTGATCTAAGCCAGAGGATGGCTTCCCACCTGCCCCAAGGAGTCTAAAAGGCGGAGGAACTCCTCCAAGTGCTGGTCCAAATAAGACGTTCTGAACGTCAGCATCCAATTCCCATTATCCCAACACTCCACTACCCGAGCATCCGTAATAGCAGCCAAAGCATATAGTCGAGGGAAACGATCACAAAGGGCACCACCGTCGGTCCAGTCGGTCCTCCAAAAACTGAATGTGGCTCCGTCACCAACAACAGGGCTGAAAAGCTCATGAAATCATGGCATAAATTTCAAGACTCCCTTCCAAAGAGCGGATTGATGTGGCCCATGTCTCAATTGGCAAGGATCCTCCAAGGACACATCGTAAAGACATCGTATCATTCGACAGCATAGACCCTCATCATTGCCCCAAATCCTGCTTACCCATTTGAGCAGTAAAGCCTCAATGCTATTCTCCAAGCTCTTGATCCCAAGACCCCCCATCTTTTTCGGTTAAACGATGGACTCCCAATAAACCAGATGCCATAGCCCTTGTGGCCAAATTTGTTCCAGAAGAATCTTCGCATCAATCGCTCCATCCTGCGTTTGATCTCCACCGATATCATGCGGGATGCGAAAAAGAACACCGGTATCGCAACGAGGACTGCCCTAATCAGAGCCAACCTACCTCCACGTGATAAAAGTGCCGCCTTCCAGCCGGTCAGCTTCTTTTCCATCTTCTCCACCACCGGTAGCCAATCTGAAACCTTAATCTTGTCGTCCGTGAGCGGGAGGCCAAGGTACCGAATAGGGAGAGAACCACAAGCCGTGCGCAGCTCCGTGCCATAGGAAGTATCCTCCTCATCCGTCATACCAAACGGAACAACTGTGATTTGCATAAATTAATCTCCAAGCCAGACATCTCACCAAAAATCTCTACAATGATATCATGAGATTGATGGATAAGCTATCTACTAGTAGAGGCGTTCTTACGTAACTGAAATTAGTGTATATAAAATATAACTACCATTATATCGCAATAAAAGAAAAAATGGCAATGTACAAATATAGATAAACATGGTTTTGACAACCAACTTTCCCAGACTCAAAACAAGTCGTCCACCTAGCAACAAAGCCTCGGCATTCAAGTACAAACTACAAAGACATAAGGTCTATGTGACATGCTGACTAAAAAGAAGGCCCACATAAAGTTGATCAATCTTGCCACATAAGACCATATCTGCAGACATCATATTCTCGCCATATCTATTGCCTTCACACACTTAGATTGACATACCATTTTGATAGGACCAGCAACACTCGAATGTGATGTAGCATGAAACTAACCAGTTTAATTTTCGGTTATGGTATTTTCATTACTTTATTTATTTTCATAAACAATGGATGTATCATTTGGAGGTGTCCTATAGGGAAGGGTTTTTTTTTAAGGAAATGGGATGGGCTTCCTTTAAAGACCCATCCAAAGAATATATTACAACAACATCCAAAGAATATATTAATACAATTAAAAATATTATTTACAAATGCCAACTCTCACAAAGAGCTCCAGCATGCTAGAGTACATTCTCTGCATAAAAATCTCTCCTCCTTGAAAATAAACCCATTTCGCCCATCCTAATGGACTCCATAAAATCACGCAAACTCTTGACCTCCCTTCAATTGAGCATGTCCAATTTGCACAAAAAAGAGTCCCAAAAAAATTCAATATTTTCACATCTCACCCCTTGCAGCCCGGTTTTCTCCCATGTCTCCCTAGACCGGGGACATTTGAAAAACAGATGCTCAATATCTTCCGTCATCTTGCCACATCGCATGCATGCCTCCTCACAATCAGGGAATATCATGATTCTTCTAGCACCCGTCATCAATTGTCCTCTCCTCAACAACCAAAGAAATATCTTTATACTCACATTTATTTTCTACCCCCCAGATTCTAGCACAATCTCAGGAAATACCTTCTTATAATCCAGTTAATGGACCAAAAATGACCTTGTACGCCTTTTTCACAGAGAAAACCCCATCACTCCAGCCCCAAGCATCTCTGCCTTCGGAGGTTGCTCTGCCCTTGCCAATATGCCCAAAAGGGAGATGAACTCTTCAAGCCTCTAATCTGACAACTCAGCCTAGAACGTCGACGTCCAAGCACCCTCTGATCACATATCAGCCACACTTGCCACCCCCATAGACAAAGCGAAAAGCATGGGATATAGATCACAAAGCGCTCCTTCTGTTCAATCGTCCCGCCAAAATCTGAAACCTCTCCCGCTTCCTAATAAAGGTCGCATCACTATTGTTATATCAAGTAGCATTGCGCAAATACCTCTACATATTGTCGTCGGCGTGGACACAACTCCGACATTTGTGTGCAAGCTTGATGAAACAGAGTAAATGGATATCACCAGACGCGAAGGCAGATCAATCCCGTCTCCCCAGATCCTCAGTACACATTTTGATAGCAAAGCATTGTTCATGTCTGCAATTCTCAACAATCCCAAGCCACCCTCCTTAATTGGCTTCGTCACAATCCCCCAGTCCACCAAAGCCATTCTTTTTCCCTCCGCATTAGTTGTCTGGAAGAAATGCCTCATCACTCCTTCCAGTGTCTACGGACCCCGACCGGCATCAATTTGGTGGACATAAAGAAGACCGTGGTTGCCGACAAGACTGCTTTCAACTACACAGATATCCCTCCTCTAGACAGGCACGCCACCTTCCATCCTGTCAGCTTTTTTTCTAACCTCTCCACCACTGACAACCAATCCTTCTGCCTTAGTCTCCCACATACCAAAGGCAGAACAAGACAGCTAAGGGACAAACTATGTCATGCAGTTTCCAAAATTCCCTTGCAGCTCGTTATCCCCTCCTGAGATCGGTTAAATGGGATAAAAGTTGATTTTGTCCCATTTACTTTAAGACACGACACCTGCCCAATGATGTCCAAAACCACTATAACTGCTCTGCATTCTTCCATCCCCACCTCGATAAGAAAAATCGTAGCATTAGTGTACTGAAGGATCGGAATCGAGAGATCTTCCCTCGAGTACCCTCGAAAAAATCACCTTCCTCTATGAAAGCCATCACCGCCAATGCATTCGTTGGCATTACAAAAAGTAATTGTTGATGGGAAAGAAAAAGTTGTATTCCATCTAACCCTAGAGCTCTCTTATATAGGAGAAAAGCTCTAAGGGTAAATTACATAATCAGGACAATGAAAATAAACAAATGAAAAGAAAGAACAAAAAGATATAAATATCTTAACACTGCCCCTCAAGCTGGAGCATATATATCTATCATGCTCAGCTTGGAACAACAATGATGAAAAGGACCTCTACCCAGTGCCTTCGTAAACATGTCTGCAATCTGATCTCCTGATGCTACATAAGATGTCGAAATTAGCCCCTTTTGGATTAAATCACGAGTATAGTGACAATCCACCTCAATATGCGTTGTTCTTTCATGGAATGCGTGTTGGATTATTAGCTATGAACAAAGCCGTCTGATTATCGCATTTAAGATGCATAGGAAGAGATACATCAATCGTTAGATCAGTCAAGACAGATTTGACCCACATTATCTCAGTACTACCTTGGGCCATTGCCTTATATTCTGATTATGCACTGGACCGAGCAACAACAGATTGTTTCTTACTCTTCCATGAGACTAGTGAGCTACCAACAAACACAATGAAGCCTGATGTGGACTTTCTATCATTAGGACACCCGGCATAATCTACATCTGCACACCCTGTAACTGAGAGAGACATATCTCTTCTAAACATGAGACCTGCACCTGGAGATGACTTCAGATATCTCAGGATCATGAACATTGCATCTATGTGCGCCTGCCTAGGTTGCTCCATTAACTGACTTACTCTACTCATAGCAAAAGATATATCAGGCATGGTAATAGTAACATACAATAATTTCCCTACCAGCTCTCTGTATCGTCTCTTGTCCACCTCCTCAGATCTGTAATCATAGAGCTTTGCATTAGGATCCATCGATGTAGTAGCTGGTCTACATCCTGTCATGCATGTCTCAGATAGAAGATTAGTAACATACTTCCTTTGTATCATAACCATGCCCTGCTGATTTCGTGCAAATTCAAGTCCAAGGAAGTAACGAAGTGTACCAAGGTCCTTGGTAACAAACTGCTGTCCAAGGAAATCCTTACCTGCCTGAATGCCCTGTCCATCGCTGCCAGTGATAACAATGTCATCAATATAAACCAAGATGACCACAATACCTCTGTGGTGTCTCTTTACAAGGAGAGTATGATCTGCAGTAGATCTAGCAAATCCTTTATGTTCAATCAATTCTGAGAGCTTGCAAATCCTTTATGTTCAATCAATTCTGAGAGCTTCTGAAACCAAACCCTCGGACTCTACTTAAGGCCGTATATAGCCTTATGAAGACGGCACGCCATACTGGACTCCCCCTCAGCAGCAAACCCTGGTGACGGCTGCATGTAAACCTCTTCCTGCAAATCACCATATAAGAAAGCATTCTTCACATCCAATTGGAAAAGGGGCCAATCACGTACCACTGCAACCGCAATAAGAATCTGCAAGGTAGAGTGACGCGCTACAGGAGAAAAAGTGTCCTGATAGTCCACCCCATAAGTCTGGATGAACCCACGTGCAACCAACCTGGCCTTGTATCTGTCTATTGTACCATCGGCTCGATACTTCACAGTAAAGACCCACTTGCTTCCAACTACAGATGCACCTGGTGGAGCCTGGACAACACTCCACGTACCTCGTGACTGTAAAGCTGCCATCTCCTCCTCCATAGCCAAACGCCACTGACTGCTCTGCATTGCCTCTTGATAGGACCGAGGTATCGCTATAGCAGACAACCCCACAATAAAGTGCTGAAAATCCTTGGAAAGACGCTCCAAGGAAACATGAGAAGCCATAGGGTGCATAGTGCAAGCTCGTTTCTGTCGCCGAAGTGCAATAGGCATATCTAGATCACCAGTAGAAGTAGTAGAGACAGTATCCGCACCCTGTATATCAGTATGTACATGCAAATCACCTGTGCCATTAGAGGAACTCAAATACTCAGTACATACCTTGGGCGTGCTGGATAATGGAGGAGGCACATGAGCACGGGGCCTTCATTGATAGACCTGTAGAAAGAAATGAGGAGGCGGTGGTGGTGGCGGTAGAGGTGGTGGAGTAGGTGGTGGAGGGGTCGGTAATGGAGTAGGACATGGTAATGGCGGGGGAGGAGGCATATAAATGTCTACTCCATTCTCTGAAGGAGTAACCTTGTCACCTGTGGGAGAAAAATACATAATGGACTCAAAGAAAGTGACATCGGCACTGACATAGTACCTGCATCGAACAGGATCAAAACAACAATATCCCTTTTGGGTTTTGGAATACCCAACAAACACACATTTGACAGCCCTGGGAGGAGCTTGTCAAGACCATGAGAGAGTTGATGAACAAATGCAACCGACCCAAAGACACGAGGCATAAGTAAGAAAAGATCTGTCTCGAAAAACGCAATCAAGAACAGGATCTTCTCCCCTAACACCAACGAAGGCATATGATTCACTAAATAACAAGCAGTTAGAATCGCATCTCCCCAATAGGAATGAGGAGCACGACTCTGAATCAAGAGGGTTCTAGTAACATCCAAAAGATGCCGGTGCATCCTTTCAGCCACCCCATTCTGTTGGGAGGTATATGCACAAGATGTCTAATGCACAATACCATGAGACTTCAGAAATTGAGAGAGTTGAGTACTGCAGAAGTCTAGAGCATTATCAGACCGTATGTACTTGACTCTGGCAGAGAAAATGTTCTTTATTTCATTAAGAAAAGACTGAATAATAGGACCAGCATCAGACTTTTTTTTAAGAAGAAACACCCGAGACAACCTAGAAAACTCATCAACAGCAACAAGATAAAATCTGTGTCCCTGATGATCCGGGACACGGCTAGGACACCAAATATCAAAATGTAGCAACTCAAACAAACTATGATTACTTGGACCATGATGACTCTGGAAAGAAGACCGATGATGCTACCCAAGCTGGCAGGCCTCGCACTTGAAAGTGGAGCGAGGAAAAAATCTATGGAAGAACATGAACTAGCTTTTGCAGAGGAAGATGACCAAATCGCAGATGCCACATGTACGGAGAAACAAATCCAGTGTAAAGAGAAGACGAGACAGCAGCATACGGAGACTGCACAAGTATGTAAATGCCCCCTTGCTCACGGTCAGTTCCAATCACTCTGTTCGTGAGTATGTCCTGAAACACAAGAGCAGATGGATCAAATATGGCACGACAATGTAAATCTCTAGTGATTTGACTAATTGATAATAAATTCATAGAAAATTCAGGAGCATAGAGAACATTAGGAAGTCTCAATGTAGAAGTCAGTTGCACCTCCCCCTGACCAGTGATGGGAGAATGTGTACCATCTGCCATCACAACTGATCGTCCAGACTGAACAGGACGAAAAACACTAAACTGACCTCTATCACCACAGAGATGATGAGATGCACCGGAATCCATTATCCATTCTGATAAGTCTGTTGTGTAGCAACTAGTAAAAGCATAGTCTATACCTGATGTAGACGCAGATGCTGAGGCAGCAACCTTTGAGGATCCTGAAGGAGAACTAGTAGATCCAGATGTGCCGGGCATGATCTCTCTCAGTCGTGCTACAAGTTCGTCAAATCTCTGATCAGATGTCAGTGATGGAGTCCCAGCATGTTGCGTCTGCTCTGCAACTCTGGTTGACGCAGGAAACCCATGCTTAGAGTAGCATGTTTCCTCAGAATGACATGTCCTGTGGCAGTAGGTGCACGGCTGACGAGATCGACCACCTCCTCCTCTGTCACGGTTGGAACTCCTCCTGCCACGGTATGGTATATGACTGCCTCTACCACGTGATGACGTCGTAGCTGAAGAAGTATGGGACTGAAGAGGATTACCGGAAGATATAGATAGTCTACTCTGTCTACGATACGCCTCCTCCATTGGAGGTATCGTAGCATCAATGAGGATCTAGGCACGAGCTGCATCATACTTTGGATCCAGGGCTGCTAGAACAACTCCAGTCATCACAGAGTCTCGGTATGCCTTGAGCTACTCTGGTGTAGCAATCAAGGGTATGTAGCCATGTAGCTTCTCAGACATACCCCTCAAAGAAGTATAGAGGGCGTGAAGAGGGCGACCTTTCTGCTTCGAAGTGAAGATATCGTGCTGAAGCTGTAGTATCTTCGACTCATTCTTTGCCGGAGAGTATGTCGCGGCAAGAATGTCCCACATAGCCTTTGCAGTAGGCTGGCTCAAAATGTCATTAGCTATCTCTATGAATACGGTCCCAGATAGCCATATGTGAGCATACGCATCATCTGCCTCCCATGAGGCATTCATCCCAGTCTTTCACGTGGCTCCTCAACCATGAAGATGTGCTTTTTGCCATTACACTGCATCAAACTCATGAACTGCATGGCCCACAGTTCATAGTTTGTTCCATCGACTTTGACAATGGGTGCCGGACCTTTGAAGGTACCCAGGGATGGAACGTCCACTTTGTTGTCGGACATGATGACAACTATCGTCAAGACTGTGTTGTAGATAAGAGATAATGGTGTCTACACTAACATACAGGAAGATGGTTGCGGGTGCAGACTCGTACCACAACCCCTTCCACTCTTTGAACAGTCCCTTGGGTCGCTAGGATGTTTCTAGGGTTTCACGTGAACCCCTAGATACCCAAAGGAGGAATCTGCAGGAAGGCAACCACGCATAAGGATGAGGTAGGTTGCACGGTAGCGACTAGATGCCGCAACCATGAGGCTGGGCAATATCACGTAGTTGTGTGAACATGCAAGAAGCCCTAAGGGGCAGATGACGTGATCATAGGTGGATGTGTGAACGCATGACATGCCACGGCAGAGCCCACGGCGAGCAGGAGGCTGGGCAGTGGCGACGCCCGCAGGAGGGGCTGGCCGGCGACGCCCGCAGGAGGGTCTGGGCGGCGACGCCCATAGGAGAGGCTGGGCGGTGCCTGCAGGATGGGTTGGGCGGCAACGGCGAGCCTACGGGCAGTTAGGGTTTTGGTGGAGGCAGGATTCTAGGGCACAGGCTCCGGTCTAGGACTGTCGCTCTGATATCATGTTGATGGTAAAGAAAAAGTTGTATTCCATCTAACCCTAGAGCTCTTATATAGGAGAAAAGCTCTAAGGGTAAATTACATAATCAGGACAACGAAAAAAACAACTGAAAAGAAAGAACAAAAAGATATAAATATCCTAACAGTAATCGGGCCAAGGGGCGACCCAGCTTCACTCCATGTTGCGGCTGAAAAAGCCCCCTTCTGGTCTCTCATTCACCAAAACTGAACAGGACGAAGTCATGATGCATCCATTCATCCGGGAATCCTCTTCGGGCCAATGATGCCCAAATTAAATTCAAGTTCAAGCAAGCATATGCCTTTACAAAGTCCACTTTCCACAAAAAGTATGTACTCCTTTTCCAATCTGCAATAATTTCTGATGTTGGAACATCATCAAAACAACTGACGTCCACGGATGAAAGTATTCTAAGCAAGCAAAATAATCCCGTCAAGAACTCCCTTGAGCCTATTAGCCAATATCTTGGCTATAATGAGATAAACCGCATTGGATAATGTTGAGATATTAGTTATCTTTCTTATTGTTTTCATATTATCTAACTTTTGTCTTCATCTTGTAATTTGCCCAACAGGTCTCTCCTATATAAGAGAACCCTAAGGTCTCTCAATAATGGAATACATTCTTTCCTTTTTACACGGTAAGGAGCGACGGTCCTAGACCGGAGTTCCCGTATCCCTCCCAAGCCCTAACCCTACATGTCCCCACTTCTCTTCTCGCATGCTACCGCATTGTCGTCGACCTTCACCCTCCCCTCCACGGCCATCTCGAGGCCCCCCCTCCCCAACCATCGGGCCCAGCAACCCTTGCGATCGCAAGCCGTCGTCGGATCCTCTTGTGCATCATTGGCCCCTCCTAGAGCACTGTCGGTCCCTCCCATGTGCCTCCTTAGGCCTCTATGTGGACCTCTGTGGTTCGAACTTTAGTCTGAAACGGCTTGATTTTGACTGAAAACGTGCTTTCAGACCTTTAAATCGTGTTTTTCGGCCATAGAGTGCAACCAAGATTGACGAAGATGGTTGTATGAGTCTACACGTACAACCAATCCTCTGTATGATCGTGTAGACTCGTTCACATGGGTTATATATTTTCTTCAGTCAAGTTCCGTTGTTCGATCGTTTTACCATTGTTTCAGAGAACAAGGGTGATATATTTTCTTCGCTCGGTACCTTCAAGGGCTCGGCTCCCATCGCAAAGATGGGTGGGACCTACTATGAGTTGTGGTCCATGCAGTTTCTCACCCTCATGCAGTGCAACAATAAGGAGCACATCCTGGCAGATCCAGAGCCAACGGATAAGACTGGGGCCAAAGCTTCTTGGAAGCAAGATAACGCGTATGCGTGTGTTTTGCTTTGGTGGACCCTCACCACGGAGATAGCCAATGATATTCTGAATCAACCCACCGCCAAGGTGATGTGGACACTTTGGCATCCACCTATGCTCAAGTGAAGAATGAGGCTAAGATTGTTCAGCTACAGTTCGATATCTACATGGCTAAGCAAAATGGCCATCCTCTGCACGTGTACTACTCTTCGCTATGTGGCATGTTCAAGAAGCTTCATAGCTACATGCCTATTACGACATCTACGGAGCAACAGAAGGCATATAGGAACTCCACGATATATGGAGTCTTCATGGCCGGACTTCATACAGAGTATCAGTATTCACGAAAGCAGCCCGTGTGACCTCATATGCGTATGTGTTGCCCTCAGCGCACCGCTTTCATGAAGCCCCCTTTTATGTGCCTTGTATGCTTATGCGGGACGCATATGCGGGCTGTGCGGCTGCATACATATTTTTTTATTTCTTTTTTATTTTTTTAATTTGTGCGATGTTTTATTGTGTTATTTATGCTACGTTTTCCTTGCTTTTGCATGTATGCCAACCAAGCATTCCATGGCCATTTAAATCCATCGTCAAAGTAGTGGTACTGCGAGATTGGAGTAAACACACAAGGAAGAAAAAGAATAATGTACTAATAATTTGGCAAACTAATTTAGTCAACTAATAGTTATTATGAATGCAATATATTATATGTAAAGTATAGTACTTTTGATAGAGGATCAGTTATAAATATAACGACAGAGATAAATGACATTATATTCAACAATAGAGGCATTTTGTGGGCTAACTTTTCTATTTTATTGATTGTTGTCAATTATTTTGCGTGTTAACCTATCCATCGAAGTATTGATATAAATATTTGATGGATAGAGATTGTTTTGAACTCTATATGAAAGTTGATTTTCTTAGATCTTCTGTTGGACCACAATTATACATAAATTTAGTTCTATTGTAGTCATTTTTGTATATATTTATTTATAAATAAAAAATTAGGAAACCACGCAGAACCACATATACCCCGCATAAGCCCCCCGCATACCGCTTAAGCAATATTCAGTGACCTGTCCGAACGCATACGCATACCGCTTTCCTGAACCTTGCAGAGTATGATGTTGCGCGTACACAGCTTCTCACCGGAGCTACCATACCTCCCATGGAGGAGGCTTATAATCATCTCAGTCGGATTATCATGCCTTCTACAGCCACTCCTCAGCCCTCTTTAGTGATGGCCGCTTCTCGTGGTCGAGGAGGGATGACCCAATCCAGAGGACCCACCCCACGTGGTAGAGGCGGTGGACGTTAGTGTGGCCCTTGCACCTACTATTGTTGGCCAGGACACGCAGAGGATACATGCTACCAGAAGCATGGATATCCTGATTCCGGTCGCGTGGCAGAACGGATTGAGCCTTCAGAGACTCTAGCTTCCCAGGTCGATCCTCGCTTGGATGATATTGTCTCTTGTATTCGAGAGATCATGACTCTTGTTGCAGGCACCACCACTACATATACCGCAGTCGCAGCCAGAGCCTCTTCGAGCTCATCAGGTATCGCTTACACTTTTACTAGTAATAGTGGTGCAGATATGATAGAGTGTATTATGGACTCTAGTGCTTCCCACCATCCGTGAGGAGACAGAGCACGCTGAGGTCCTACAGGATCATACCTCCTGGTAGATGGGTTGTCATCGCTAATGGAGACCAATTACCCATTACAAGACCGGGGGAGGTGCATTTGGCATCGTCCATGTGCCTTCAGAATGTTTTATATGCTCCTAACTTTCAGATGAATTTACTTTCCATTAGTAAGATTACTAAGGATATGCATTGTCGTTTGTTTTCCATCGCAAACGATGATAGTGGTGCTATCGATATGGTTTCTAGAGGCATCGTGCATCTTCCTGCATGCTTCCACCGCATTGTCTTAGTTGTGGTCACGAAGGCCATCGGAAGCACTCGTGTCCGTTTGAGAAGGAGGTCCTGTAGTGAGACTTTGTTTACATTCAAGTGAAGCATGCGTTGAAGACTACACGTTGTCCTTAATCATGGCAAGTCTATTGCGGTTACGTTTGGCCTTTCTGACTCAGATGCGCGTGAGTGTGGCACGGCTCTAGGCACTGAGAGTGGCTCTCTCCCGATCCGTTACTTGGGCCTACCCTGACTGCTGCTACTCTTAGGGTCTGTTTGGTTGCAGGGTTGGGCAGGGTTGGGTTGGGTTGGGGTACTATTCACAGAGGTACCCCCTCCTCACAGTTTACTATTCACCCAGCCCAACCCAACCCAACCCTACCCAACCCTGCAACCAAACGAACCCTTAAGATGTCTGACTAGCTGCCTGTCATAAAGAAGTTGGAGAAGAAGCTTTCAGGTTAGAAGGCAACCAAACAAACGTGGGAAGCGCACCTGAAGAGGACCCCCCCCCATCCAGTCATCCATCCAAAACTAGAAGGATTCCCCCGTCCCAAGAACCGGAGTAAATAGAGCAAGATTGCGCCGCAAGGTAGACGAGACGCTGCGCCAGAAAATGGAAGAGTGAGATTGCAAGGCCCCCCACATCAGACCGAACCAGTCCCTGCCAAGAAGCACTCGAAGGACGTTGCTGAAAAATGAGTCATCCTTGCCCCATATTCTACTCACCCATTTGAGAAGTAGAGCGTCGTTAACCAGGTTCAATCTCCGAACACCTAGCCCACCGCAACGCTTAGGCATCGTCACCACATCCCAAGCGACAAGGTGCATCCCCAGACCGCTCCCGTCCTTACGACCCCATAAGAAGCGTCGCATACATCTCTCCAGACGCAGCCGGATCCCCACAGGTATCCTACGCATCGAGAGGAAGTAAACCGGAATAGAAGAAAGCACGGACTTGAGAAGGATGAGGCGGCCACCACGAGACAGCAAAGCGGCCCTCCAGCCCGCAAGGCGCGCCTCCAACCGTTCCGTGATAACCCGCCAATCCGCAGAACGGGGCCGCCCCACCGAAAGAGGAATTCCAAGATAGTCAAAGGGAAGCGCCCCAGGAGCAGAACCGAGCAGCCGGCGACATTCCTCCGCCTCCGAAGGTGACATGCCAAAAGGCACAACGTTAGATTTGGAGGTATTAATCGACATCCCAGATAGCTCACAAAAGATCGCCACAGTATTGGCCATAGCCGCCACTTCCTCCGGACCGCCCTCAATGAAGCAGATTGTATCGTCAGCGAACTGGACAACACCATTTCTACCCTTCTCTTTACCTGAATACTTCATAAGTTTGATTAAATGACATGTTTTAATAAAATGATGAACTTAAATATATCTAGTATACATCAAGTAGATTAGTGGAGAGCTTACATCCCACTCGTAGATTCCTTCGCATCCAGAACCCACCTGACTTGGATCCTGCAGAGCTCCCCTCCCTAGTAGTCCATTCACAATAAAAAGTGTGATCTAATTCATATGGTGCCTCGATCATAAGTCACCAAGCGAATAAGCATGACCTACACGCTTCGGCAACAGAAAGCTTTTAACGCAAGGCGCCTTCCCTAGCCATGGTTTGCTTCTTGGATGCTCACTCACGCAAAGAAAATGAAAGCTTTTCTTGCCCTTACTAGTGGTCGAGGGCAAATGCAGTCACTAGTCCAACTAGCCTTCTATGCAATAATATATGGACCCACCCAAGCTAGACACCCTCAGCTTGGATGTAAAAAAATTCAAGCTCGATAAAAGGTTGTAGCTATCGCGGTCATAACTCACATGGATCAGGTTGCATCAATGTAATGACAAACCCACCAGGGCCACCACCATGAACAGTTGGCAAAGTCTAAGCACCATTATGTTGTCCCCAAGCAGTAGACGATGATAAACAACCTTCTAAGGTCCACTTGATCCCTCCTCAACTCGTGAAGAAGACCATGAAAGCTTCGTCAAGCCCCACCTTGGATGTAAAAAGGTCAAGCTCAGTCAAAGGTCGCAACTATCGTGGTCCAAACCAACATGGACTAGGTTGCATCAATGCAATCACAAACCTACCATCATGAGCAAGAGGAATCGTCTAAGCACCGTCGCCTCATCCCCTAGCACTAGAAGCCACCAAACAACACTCCAGGGTTCACTTGATCCCGCATCGCCTCTTAAAGAAGACGATGAACCTCGAGCTTCATCAAGCCCCCCGTACAAACAAAAGATTCACCTAGATTCACAACATAAACGTCGAGAGCCACATGAAGGACCTCCCTCATTCAGTCGTACATTGTAAATCCTTGCATCTCTACAAGGTGAAAAAGTAGGGTGTGTTATCCACGCACGTGGCAAACCTTTCCTTTTTCATTCTTCCTCATGTTCTCCCACACGCTCTCCATCTTTACAGTATCCAATTGTTTGAGTGTAATATTTTGCCTCCATACTCGCCCTATATCAATCTATACATCATCAACTTGATATGTACTTTTCATGACATATCATGCAAGTTGCTAACATGTTCTCCAAGGCCCCTCAAGGCCGCCATTTGATCATTGTTTCTTCATAATGAGCAAATGAACGCGTACACATGCATGCATGCTCCATCTTTAAACTGAGTGTTGAAAGATGAGAGGTAATCTTTGTTTCATTAGTATGAGTCATACAGACTATTGAGATATTTATATCGCATTATCTTTATTTTGTATTTTCGTATTTTCTCGGCCCACTTCATGTAATTTTCCCTTAGAGCTTTTCTCCGATATAAGAGAGCTTTAGGGCTACGATGAAATCTATCTTTCATTTTCACGCTTTTCCACATGGTATCAGAGTGACAGTCCTAGACCGGAGCTTGTGCTCTAAAAATCCTACCCCAACTAAACCCTCGTGCATTCGGGCGCCACCATCGGCGACGGCCATCCCTACGCAATTGGTCGCTCACACCGGTGATCCAGACGTCGCTGTGTAGCCGGACAGCGACGACGGATTGGACTGAGTGCAGTCATCCAGGCCGTCATCGCCAACATTCTACCACCGACCAGGCCGCAGCCGCCTCCGCTCCTACAGCCCGTGTCGCCTCCTGCGGGCTCCGTCTCTTGTTTGGTCTGCTTCTGGGTTTCTAAGGTGTGATTTGATCATCTAAAATCACCCTAGTTACCCAAGAGGGAGCTCTAACGGATGGGAGAGGTTGTGGTATGAGTCTACACCCACAACTATCCTCTCGTATGTCAGTGTAGACGCAGGTCAAACAACAAAGCAGATGTTTCATCCCTGGGTGCCTTCAAAGGTCCACCACCCATCGTCAAGATGGATGGAACGAACTACGAACTATGGGCCATGTAGTTCATGAGCCTAATGCAGTGTAATGGCAAGAAGCACATCCTCACGGAGGAGGGGCCAAGCAACAAGACTGGGGTTAATGCCTCATGGGAGGCATATGACGTATATACGCGTGTATGGCTATCTGGGACTGTGATGATGGAGATGCCAACGATGTACTGAGTCAACCTACTGCAAAGGCTATGTGGGACATTCTCGATGCTATGTACTCTCCGGCGAAAAACGAGTCGAAGATACCGGAACTTCAGCACGATATCTTCACGTCCAAGCAGAATAGTCGTCCTCTCCATACCCTTTACACTTTTCTAAAGGGTATGTTTGGAAGATTCATGGTTTCACCTTGACTGTCACACCAGAGCAACTCAAGGCATACAGAGATTGGTGATGATCAGAGTTTTTCTAGCAACTCTCGATCCTGAGTATCACACTGCTTGAGCACAGATTCTTATTGATGCCACCATACATCCAATAGAGGAGGCATATCGTAGATTAAGCGGGCTCTCTATATCTCATGGTGGTATTCATATGGTTGCATCATATGGCAGGGGAAGCCCTACGTCGTACCGTGGTCGAGGTAACCGTGGCATAGGAGGGGGTAGTCGACCCTATCAACCATGCACCTACTGCCATAGGTCAAGTCACTTTGAGGAAACATGCTACTCTAAGCATGGATTTCCCGCTTCAGAACGTGTTATAGAGCAGACTCGCCAGGTTGGGAGTCTATTACCTGCATCCGATCAAAGATTCGGTGAACTTGTAGTGCAACTCAAAGAGATTAAGCATGCTCCTGAGTCAACCATCTCTCCTTCAGGATCCTTAGAGGTAGTTGCATCTGCATCAGTGTCCACATCAGGTATGATATTGCTTAATATTACCGTTTTTTTTTAATTTCAATATTTTACATATGATTTTGTTTATGTATCTACTTCCAGTATTGAAAACACATTGTGATTTATATTTTTGGGGACAAAGGGCATTGTCCATCCACCCCCGCAGGGGAGCGCATCTGCTCCTCCTAGACCTCTCCCCATATGCTCACCGACCAGGCAACGAGACCCTCGTTTTGAACAGTGGTATACATACCCTTTTGTCGAAAGAGATGAAACAAGCCTATAGCTGACCAAGGAAACTATGCATACATATCTGTTTATTTATAATATGCGATATAGCTCAGTATTTTTTCATTTATAATATGCGGTGTAATGTAAGTTAGAGTTGGAGTTTGTATTGCAAGTCTGGACATTATGTTGAAATAGTTTGTATTGTCATTGATCTATTTTAGTATAATTTACACTATTTATAACTTCTCTTCCAAAAAGTCGAGGCTCGTCTCACATTTTCGAAAAACGCCTAAGACCATCTCGTGTTTTTTTAAAACATTGCACATTGCCAACCCACTGTTACCATTTTCTCGTGATCATCTAGGCTCTGATAATTCCAAGTGATGGTCTTCATAGGGAAGCAATAGCTAGGCAAACGCCCTGACGAAACATATATATTGTTTACTGTCGATGGCATTACCTTTCCTTTGTCGGTAACTCTCTCCCCCACATATTTGGGGAAGAACCCACTAAGGGATCTGCCACCCCTGTAGTCTCTTCCTCCATGACTACCATCATGTACCCCCACACAAATCCCCCCTCTTATGGAGAGCATCCGAAAGAGAAGAGAGCATCTCCGTTGGAGGTGCAAAGAGGGGTCAAGGAATGGAGGAGGGACCTGAAAAGAGAGAGGAAAGGACCACGAAGGCACTGATCACGAGAAAGAAAGGAGTGAGGGAGGATGGTCGTTTGTTTCCCATCACATATGATGGCAGTGGTGCTACCAGTGTGGTTTACTGGTTTCTACGAGCATTGTGCATATTCCTGCACGCTTCTACTGCATTGTCTTAGTTGTGTCACAAAGGCCATCAGAAGCACTCGTGTCCGTTTGAGAAGGAGGTCCTGCAGCGAGACTCTGTTCACATTCAAGTGTAGCAGGCGTCGAAGACTACACATTGCCCTTAATCATGGCAAGTCTAATGCAGTTATGTTTGGCCTTTCTGACTCAGATGTGCGATAGTGTGGCACGGCTATAGGCACTGAGAGTGGCTCTCTCCCGATCCGTTACTTGGCCCTACCCCTGAGGGTCGGTACTCTTAAGATGTCTGATTTGTTGCATGTCATAGAGAAGTTGAAGAAGAAGCTTTCAGGTTAGAAGGCCTCTTATCACGTAGGGGTCATTTGATGCTGGCCAAAGTTGTTCTCTCTGTTATTCATGTGTACTTCATCTCAACGAGTCATCTACTGGTTGGTATCAGGCGTCAGCTTGAGAGGATCATGCGATGGTTTCTTTGGGGAAGGTCGGGACTAGACGGCATTGGTTTACCTTTAGTGATTGGGAAACGATTACTTTACCTGTGAAGGCAGAAGGACTTGGGATTGCATGCTTGGAATCCATGGATGAAGCTCTCTTACTGAAATGGGTTACCATGATTTGGTTGTAAGCAAAGACCTATGTTGCAGTCTCATTCAAAGCATTTATGGTATTGGAGTTCAAAGCCCGTTACCTCATCAACAAAATTCCAAGTCGTCCGCCTTCTAGAATGGAATCAGATCAGCACTACCCCGTTTCCAGGAGCTCTTTCGTCTGGCCCTTGGAGACGATTCTTCTTTCACCTTCTGGACTGATAATTAGTCAAGTAAGGGAACTCCCTCATCCAGATTCCCGCGCTTGTTTGCTCTAGCAGCTAAATGTGACATAAAGGTGATGAACTGTTGGCTCGAAGGAAATTGGATGCCCTAATTTCTAACAGATTTTTCTAGCCAACACCTTAAAGAGTTCCTCTTGCTCCTGGAGGCCCTCAGGCAAATTGATAGACCAAGTATTGGGCGGATCACTGGGGTGAAAGTCTAACTCATTCATGATCAAACGGGCCTATAGTGCTATCACCAAACCTCCTCTGCCAATGACTACATTTTTTTTGAAATCTGGAAGCAAGGGGGATACACTCGATGGTGCACTCCCCAAAAAAATATTCAATAGAAGAAACCGACACAGGGGACAACAAAAAGGAAAGCCAACAACAACCAGACGTACAGCACGTTTACAACGCCCAATCCCTCACCACGTGTTTCGCACATGCCACCACATTCTCCATGTAGAACCTTTGGCCCGAGAACACGAGATCATTTCTCCCCCGCCACACCGCCCATAGCACGGCAACCGGAAACAGAACCTCCAGCCTCGGCCTTCCCTTGTTAGCCCGGATCGAAGACCAGAACGCAAGAAGGTCAGCAGTGCAACACCAAAAATCAGCCACCTGCCAAATCTCAACCACCGCGGGGCACAAGAAGAATAAGTGCTCCGCAGACTCGACCGCCGCAGCACAGAGAAGACACCTGTCGGACAACACGCCTAAGAGCCGAACACAACGGTCTCTCGTCATCAACCTCTACCTCCTCATCAGACATAAAAAGAAGCCAACCCGCTCCGGGAGCTTCAGAGCCCAAATACAAGCACAATCAAGAGACAACTCCTCCGACAGGGACGGAGGCGACCTAGCAATAGCACCATAAGCCTTCTTGACCGAGAAAGGGGACTCCCTCCAGCAACAGTGATCACGCCCCCCAGGATGGCGCCCAACCTCCCGCACCGCCTCGAGCATCACCAAGAACTCCTCCAGATCCGAGAAATTCGTCACGAAGGAAGGACACCAGACCCCAACCCCCCAACAAGTCGTAACCGAACACGCTCTATTGGCAGCCAAAGCAAAGAGGCGCGGGAAGCGGGAGCATAGCGCCCCCCCCCCCCCCCCCCCCGCCAAGCACTGGCCTGAACAGCCTGACGTTCTTCAGAAACACCTCCACCACCCCCTCCAAAACATAGACAGCGAGGTAATAGGGCAAACCTGCGGCGGCAAGCCACCCCCCACATCATAAATCCTCCGCAAGGCAATAAGACAAAGATCCTCCCTGGGCCCCCATATCCTACACGCCCACTTTAGGAGCAAGGCCTCATTCATCTGAGGAAGCGACTTGACCCCCAACCCCCCTGCCCCTTCCCGTACGTAATATCTTCCCACCCAACCAAGTGCATCCCTCTCGCCCCCTCCCCTCTCTTACCCCAAAGAAAGGTCTGCATACGCTTCTCCAGCCGTGCCTTGATCCCTTTTGGAATCCTTCGATTGGACAAAAAATAGATCGGAATCGCCGAAAGAACCGCCTTAAGCAAAACAAGCCTGCCCCCCCGCGATAACAGCGCGGACTTCCAGCCCGCCAATCTCAGTTCCACCTTCTCCACCACTTTCAGCCAATCACTCAGCCGCGGCCTCCCAACGTTCAACGACATCCCCAAGTAATCCATCGGTAGCAAAGAACATGCCGACCCTAAAGCCACCGCATACTCATCTCGGTCCAAGATCGCAGGGCTGAAGGGCACGAACACGGACTTGGCCACATTCTTGAACAGCCCAGAGAGCTCGCCGAAGACCTCCAGCGCCACGGCCATCCCCCTCGCCAACGCCACCCCCCCCCTCCTCCAAGAAAAACAACGTATCGTCCGCGTACTGCAGGATCGGAATATGCAACTCCCCCTGGAAAAGCCCCGCGAGAGGTTGCTGCCAAGCAAAATATTCGCAAAATCAGATAAAACGTCAGCCGCCAGAATAAACACCAACGGAGCAAGGGGGCAACCCTGCCGGACCCCCTTCCTCGGCTGAATCCATCCCCCCTCCGGACGACTGTTGACCATGATAGACATCGATGCGGTGATGATACAACGTCTCACCCACGTTATCCACAGCTCCGGGAACCCCTTCCTTCTAAGTACTGACCAAAGAAACCTCCAATCCAGGCAATCGTAAGCCTTTCTGAAGTCCACTTTCCACATGATGCCACGCACCTCCCTCCTTTTCCAATCCGCAATGATCTTCGACGCCAACATGAGACAATCGGCAATCTATCGCCCCTTGATGAAGGCCAACTGCGACGGGGAAATAGCACTGCCAATAACGCCAGACAAACGAGTAGCGAGAACCTTTGCAATAATGAGATATATGGCATTCGACACCGAAATTGGGCGGAAGTCATCAATGGAGGCCGGCGCCGATGACATCGACAGCAGAATAATGAGAGCCATGTTGATCCTATCGAAACCCACATTCCCCCTGCAGAACTCGAGAGCCACATCAAGCACCTCATGGCCCACAAGATCCCAAAAATCCTTGTAAAACACCACTGGGAACCCATCCGAGCCAGGAGCCGCATCACCATTCAGCTCCCACACCGCATCCTTAAGCTCCTCCAAAGACCAATCGCGAACCAGGCACTCGACCTGATCGTGCGCCACCACCCGCGTGCCCGAGCCCAACCACCGCCACCGCCTGGGGATAGTCGACAAAGCCACCTCCCTGAAGTGATCTGAAATGGCCCTCCCCATCTCTCTATTACCCTCCACGTACGTCCCCCAACAACAATGGAACGCAACGCATTCGCCCGGCTTTTGATTTGTGATTGCAACTTTATTTGGAAGCTAAAGCTGTCGAATAGAATTGGCTTCTTTATGTGGCCTTTTCGCAGAAAGGTATAATGACAAGAGATCGTAATTCCAAACTATTCAGAGTGTCTCAAATAAATGTCCTCTCTGTGAGACGCAAATCGAGACAATACATCATCTTTTCTTTCATTGTGAGAAGACATCACCAATCTGGCAGGAGGTGGATACTGTTTGGGTGAACCCTCAGAATCTGGAGTTATTTCGAAATTCTTTCTTTGAAGCAAAGGAGAGGATCTGCTATGGCCACTTGCAATTATCTGGGCAATTTGGTTAGCCAAAAATAGCACTCTCTTTTCTTTACATCGTTTTTATACTAAAAATGTAATTTTTCACTCTAAGACTCTTTTCAAGTCTTGGTTATTGTAAGTCCTCCTGCTTTTATTCTCCATTTTTTATAAATTTGGGCTAGACACCATAGCATGCTTCCCCCCTTCTTGCTCTAAAAAAACCCTCTCATAACCACCTTCAATCGTCACTACCCCTCTTTGTCGTAAGTGCATGAAACCTTCCTAATAGTTGCAAATCTTATGCTTCAACCTACCATGAAGACAAAAGTTGCCCCACTTGCAGGCAGTCTTGCACCTTTCCCCCATTATTTGCCTCAACCCCTACACTCCAGTCGAAACATGCCGATGAGACAATAATCATTCCCAACCCATTGTTAGAACAAGAGTGTCCAGACAATGCTTAGAAACCGCTTCAAAAACTACTAATGAGGCGGCCTCTACTCCCAGGTCTCAAGCAATTTTGATTAAATGACATATTTTAATAATTTGATGTGGCGATGCACGTTAGAGAGACTATGATGAGCACGCTCAAGGAGATGACCATGGTGTAATCGATGGTGTATGAGGCATTTGGGCTGAGTTATTGAAACCAATGTCTTAGGAGAAGATGGGATGACATGGTTGAAGAGCTACCAACCTTGACCTCCATCACCAAACAACACTCCAGGGTCCACTTGATCACCCATCACCTCTTAAAGAAGACCATGAACCTCGAGCTCCATCAAGCCGCCCGTGGCCCGTACAAACAAAAGATTCACCTAGGTACACAACATAAACGTCAAGAGCCACATCAAGGACCTCTCTCATTCAGCCGTACACTGCCAAATCCTTGCATCTCTGCAAGGTGAAAAAGTAGTGTGCACTATCCACGCACGGGGGCAAACCTTTCCTTTTTCATTCTTTGTTCCATTCTCCCACACACTCTCTATCTTTACAGTATCCAATTGTTTGAGTATAATATTTTGCCTCCATACTCATCCTGCGTCAGTCTATATATCACCAACATTGTACTTGACATGCACTTTTGATGAATTATCATGTAAGTTGCTAACATGTTCTCCAAGTCCCCCAGAAGACCGCCATTTGATCATTGTTTCTCCATAATGAGCAAATGAATGCACACACATGCATGCATGCTCAATCTTTAGACTGAGTGCTGAAAGATGAGAGATCATCTTTGTTTTATTATTGTGAGTCGCACAGACATTTGATCATTGTTCCAAAATGAGCATGATGGGCGCATGCTCAAGGTTTAGAGGGAGGGTTTCCTTTCTTATTATAAGTCCCTCTAAATTTATCTCTCATTGTTTCTCCAAAAGGAGCACGGTGGACATAAACACATATATGCTCCACTGTTAGAGGGAGTGTTGACAGATAGTTTTTCGAGTTACTTTGGATCATATTTCTATGGTTACTAATTTTGGGCTATACTCCTCCCAAGACCAGGCAACAATGGAAAAGGCGTGTTCTTCTGAATTTGGTTTCAACATGGTATCGCAACCATATTGATATAAAGCTTAAGATCCATCGAGAATTATGCCGAAAGAAAGGCTGTTTTGAATCGCCTACCTAACCGCTAAAGGCCAACTACCACGACACTCGCGCACGCCACCTGTTCGACGAAATGCCGCACCCAAAAAGGACAACAAGATGGAGCAGAAAGCAGGGAAAAGGACGGGATGCGACGGACCTTGGTGCCCTTGAACTCCATGGAGATCTCTTCCTCGGGGATGAGGACGGGCCAGGGCTCGGAGTTGTCGCGGAACATCTGCTCTGTCTCGAGCTGGCGGCCGCGGGTGAGGATGGCGGAGCGGATGTCCTGCGCGTTGGCGGAGGTGGCGTCGATGAGCTCCTCGAGGCCCGTGGCGTAGGTGATGGTGATCTGAGGGGGGTGGTCGTCGGTGCGGCGCTTGACCAGGACCTGGCACGCCGGGTTCGACTCCCTGGACTTCGGGGCTCGGCACTGCGCCAGGAACTCCATGCAGCACCCCACCCGCGGGTCCAGCGCGTTGAACTCTATCCTCACCTTCGACAAGAACTTCAGCATCTCTCTCCCTCTCGATCTCTCTCTCTCGGGTGTTGGAGTGGGGAGAGGAGTATAGCGACCATCGGGAGGGTTGTGTTTGTGGGTTTTTTTCCGCAAATTAATAAAGGAATTTTTACACTACAAATCCTGCAAACTTTGACTTTGTATTTTTTTTAGTAATTATCACCTAAATCATGCAAACTTGTTAATTCGTATACTGCGAACTCTAGCAGACTCCGTGATTAACTCTTAGAAACTTGTTAAATTTTACACTACGAACTCTGGCAGACTCTGTTATTAACTCTTGGAAGGATTGCGACGTAACGGCTAGTAAGTTTGCGGGTTTAAGTGATAATTACACAGAATACATGATCGAAAATGTAATTTACAGAGATTTTAAGGTTTACGGTGTAAAATTTCCATTAATAAAATATTGATTACTTGTGTTCTTTTATTATGAATTTCTTGTTTTGATATTCATACATTTCATATATATATAGGGTTAAATGGGACTGTCCTCTGTGGAGAGCTAACTTGGCTGCCCCCGCCCCATTTCGCTCGTTTTTTTTATTTTTTTTTTTGAAAAATTCTTCCGTGTAATTTCAACACTATATCCCTATATTATGTTATTAAAATTTTGTGAGAAACATAGGCTCCTGCGACCTCCATCCAGACAACCACTTTTTAACGGTGACAGAATTGCTAAAATCGACCCCATCTGGATGGAGGCCGTAGGAGTTTCTGTTTCGCACAAAATTTTAATGACATAATATAGGGATATATTGATGAAAATCCATGGAAGAAATTTGCAAAAAAAATAAAAAATGGGCGAAATGACGCGGGGGAGCCAAGTTAGCTCCCCCCGCCCCATTTTGCCCATTTTTTATTTTTATTTTTATTTTGAAATTTGTTTCCGTGAATACTCATCGCTATATCCCTATATTATTTCATAAAAATTTCGTGTGAAACAGAGACTCTTACGGCCTTTATCCAGACAGTCATTTTTTAATGGTCCCAGGATTTTTTAAATCGACCCTGTCTGGATGGAGGTCATAGGAGTCTATGATTCTCATGAAAATTTAAATGACATGATATAGGGATATAACGATGAATTTATAGGGTTTTTATTTTCAAAAAAAATAAAAAAATGTGAAAAATAGGACGGGTGGAGCTAAGTTAGCTCCCCCTAGGGGGCATATACATTTCACTCATATATATATATATATATAGGGAATTTATCCAGTGAGCTCTATACCTATTTGAGATCAGATGAGCCCATCTTTTCATCCTTTAGATCATGATCCAGTGATCATATTTTATCTCATCCATTCCCTTTTTTAGCGCCAATCCTTACCATAACAAATTCCCTCCGCAATCTCCTCGTAATTGATCTCATTTTTTGATTTGCAATTAAGTCTGTCCGACATTGCATTATATTCATTTTTGATATTTTCAAAATCATCTATGTCTTCCTCTTGCTGCGAAATCTCAAGATCTCCAACGATGAAAGAAGATCGTCTTCAAATCCTCGATTTGTAATTTTTTTCATTGCTTATTAGGCATTTATTTATTATTCTTTTGTAGAGTTTGATCGTTTGTTTTTTTTATTTTCGATTTCAGTTTCAAATGCGATGGATCATATGTGACTGGAAATTGATCGTGGTTTTTCAGAAGCAACGATGAACGATGTGTCCTGGATGGATTTGAACCTTGAAAAGATCGTATCAGAAGGAGAGAAGATGGATGTCTTGCAATTGGATTTGAATAGCGAAAACATTATTTTAGAAAAAATATACTTAATTACTGATGGCATTTGCATATGTTACTGACAATATATCATGTATTACTTTTCTATTTTATTATTCTTACTAATTAAATTCCATTCATAGTTACTTACGTATCTTAAGTTATTTATGTGTGACTATCAGTAACACTTGACGTATTACAAGTAATTAAATGGGCTACATAAGTAAAGAAGGTGCGATTCGATAGTAATTCAAAACAGAGAATATAATAAGTAAGATATAGAGAAGCATCGGTAACCTGTAACTAATTGTACGTAAAAGAAGACAATGGAACCAGTAAGTTGGAATTATTATATAAAACCATTCATGTGACCAGTAACTTATGTATTGCTATCAGCGACTCTTGTTGCATTATAAGTAATTTAAAAGGTTATAAAAGTAAATAAAAGCACGTCAGTAACACTCAAAGTATTAAGTAACTACAACATTAGTAACAATCAAATTGAGTTCAGTAACACTTGATTCGTGATTTGTAGTCAGAATTGATTTTTTATTCAAGGTATTTTGATTTCATATAATTTAGTAATTTAGGCGCGACTATCAATAACACTTGTCATATTACAATTAATAAAATAAGCTACCTAAGTAAAGAGGGGTATTTTGACAGTAATTAAAAATATAGAATAAGTAAGATTGAGAAAAGCATATGTAACATGTAACAAATTGTAAAGTAAGAGAAAATAACGGAATCAGTAACTTCGAATAGTTATGAAAAAACTCAAGACTAGTAACTTACGGATTGCTATCAGTAACACTCGGCGCATTGTAAGTAATTTAAAAGGTTATATAAGTAAACAATGGATGCCTCAGTAACAAGTAAAGTATTAAGTAATTATAAATTCGGTAACAATCAAAATGAGTTCAGTAGTATGGATATTTGTAATCAGTATTTGTTATATGGACATTAGTAATTTTTACCTTCACGTTTGAATATAATACTTATCTCACAATAAAAATTACTTGATTTATGAATATGTATTACTTGAGTAAAATGACTGAATTACTGATTTATGTACAATGTAATATTACAAATGTAAATTACTGACAATTGTTTTCAATATTATTGATCTTGTAACAAATAATTACTTGAGTAAACGAGTACATTACCGATCAGATTTATAATGACTATTTCTTTTGTTTGAAATTAAAGATTTGAATTTATCTTTCCAAAACCGTCTTCTTTTTTTAAGGATTCGGCATAATTGGAAAAAAATAAAGGCTCAAACATATTAACACCCTTCCAAAATCATGCTCCTGTGAAATAGGCAACTTTTAAAATAGAAGTACAAGTGGAGAGCCTGCATTTGGTGCTCACCAAAACTCAATTTGGCACAGGGCTCACTGGATAAGCCCTATATATATATGGAATTTATCCAATGAGCTCTATGCCCATCTGAGATCAGATGAGTCCGTGTATTCATCCTCTAGATCATGATCCAATGATCATATTTTAGCTCATCCATTCCCATTTTTTAGCGTCAATCCTTACCATAACAAACTCCCTCTGCATTCTCCTCGTAGTTGATTTCCTTTTTTGATTTATAATTAAGTCTGCCCGACATTGCATTGTATATATTTTTAATGTTTCCAAAATCATCTCTGTCTTCCTCTTGCGCAAAATCTCAAGATCTTCAACGATGAAAGAAGATCGTCTTCAAGTCCTCGATTTGTAAGTTTTTTCGTTGCTTATTATACATAGTGTTCTTTTGTAGAGTTTGATCATTTGTTTTTTTTTATTTTCTGTTTTAGTTTCAAATGCAATAGATCATATGTGACTGGAAATTGATCATAGTTTCTCAGAAGCAACGATGAACGATGTGTCCTGGATGGATTTGAATCTTGAAAGATCGTATCAGAAGGAGAGAAGATGGATGTCTTGCAATTGGATTTGGATAGTGAAAACATTATTCTAGAAAAAAAATATACTTAGTTACTGATGGCATTTGTATATGTTACTGGCAATATATCATGTATTACTTTTCTATTTTATTATTCTTACTAATAAAATTCCATTCATAGTTACTTACGTATCTTAAGTTATTTATGTGTGGCTATCAGAAACACTTGACGTATTACAAGTAATTAAATGGGCTACATAAGTAAAGAAGGTATGATTCGATAGTAAATCAAAACAGAGAATATAAATAAGTAAGATATAGAGAAGCATCAATAACCTGTAACTAATTGTACGTAAAAGAAGACAATGGAACCAGTAAGTTGGAATAATTATAGAAATCATTCATGTGACCAGTAACTTATGTATTGTTATCAGTAACTCTCGTTGCATTACAAGTATTTTAAAAGGTTATAAAAGCAAATAAGAAGTCCATCACTAATACTCAAAGTATTAAGTAACTATAATATTGGTAACAACCAAAATGAGTTCAGTAACACTTGATTCATGATTTGTAGTCAGAATTGATTTTATATTCAAGTCATTTTGATTTTATATAATTTAGAAATTTAGGCGCGACTATCAATAACACTTGTCATATTACAAGTAATAAAATAAGTTACCTAAGTAAAGAGGGGGTATTTTGATAGTAATTAAAAATATAGAATAAGTAAGATTGAGAAAAGCATCTGTAACATGTAACAAATTGTAAAGTAAGAGAAAACAATGGAATCGGTAACTTCAAATAGTTATGAAAAAACTTGAGACCAGTAACTTACGGATTGCTATCAGTAACACTCAACGCATTGTAAGTAATTTAAAAGGTTATATAAGTAAATAAGGGATGCCTCAGTAACACGTAAAGTATTAGGTAATTATAAAATCGGTAACAATCAAAATGAGTTCAGTAGTATGGATATTTGTAATCAATATTGTTATATGGACATTAGTAATTTTTACCTTCACGTTTGAATATAATACTTATCTCACAACAAAAATTACTTGATTTATGAATATGTATTACTTGAGTAACATGCATGAATTACTGATTTATGTACAATGTAGTATTACAAATGTAAATTACTGATAATTGTTTTTAATATTACTGATCTCGCAACAAATAATTATTTGAGTAAACAAGTACATTACCGATCAGATTTATAATGACTATTTCTTTGGTCTGAAATTAAAGGTTTGAATTTATCTTTCCAAAACCAACTTCCTTTTTTCAAGGATTCGGCATAATTGGAAAAATTAAAGGCTCAAAGATATTAACACCCTTCCAAAACCGTGCTCCTTCGAAATAGGCAACTTTTAAAATAGAAGTACACACGAAGAGCCAACATTTGGTGCTCAGCAAAACTCAAATGGGCACTCACTTTTGTTCGTGGGTTATTTGGGGGAGGGTAACTCACTTTTGTGTTTTGGTGTTTGTTTGGTGGGTTTTGAGTTGGGAGGTTTGTGTGATGTGATTTTATTGAAATTTGAAAAAGTTGAAAGTTATTGTGATATGATTGTATTGAAATTTGAAAAAGTGGGTAGTTGTTGTGATGTAATTGTATTGAAGTTTGGCATAGTTAGTAGAAGTTGAGTATTTTATAATTTCTAGATTATATGACGGTATAATATATATATATATGATGGAGAGAGAGTGGGTCCCACAAGAGAGTTAGAGAAATGGGTGTTGGATGTAAATCTCCAAAGTAATGTATGCATATATATAAATAAGGTGGACCTTTCCTGGATGAATGGAACGCCACATCAATTTAGACATTTTTTCTATTTATTTTACAATTTCTAACTTTATAAATTTAATATTAAATATTAACATAATATGTATATCATGAAAGATTTATGAAAATATTAATATATTTGACAAAAAAATATCTGTTACAATATGAATGATACATTTTACAAAACTGTATGATCATATTATTTTACAATGTGCAGTTTAAATTTACATAATTATTATGCAATTTACAAAATTGACAGCGGCTTTCTGAATTTCAGGAAAGACCCACCTCATTTGAAGGGCCTCCTATATATATATATATATATATATATATATATATATATATATATATATATATATATGGGGTTGGGGAAGCTGCACCGGCGGGTGTAGCTAACTAGCAGCACCCGACCATTTTTTTCATTGGTTTTTTGTGTTTTTGAAATGAAACCTAGGGGGATTTAAATCACCATGTATCACCATGATATCATACCAATTTCAACTAAATTCAACATTTCTATCATCTACATCAAGGCTATGACATTTTAACGGTTTCATACTTATTGAAATTGACCATATCTAGATGGGCATGCTAGAAGTGTTTGTTTTGCATGAAATTTGAAACACATATTCTTGTCAATAAACTAAGTAAATCTCCATAAGCTTTTTTTCAAAAAAATAAAAAACCAATAAGAAAAATGGCCGGGTGTAGCTAGTTAGCTGCACCCGCCGGTGCATACTCCCTTTTCTCAATGTGTGTGTGTGTGGGGGGGGAGTAAAATGGGGATGCCCCCATGGGGGGAGTTAACTTGGCTCCCCCCACGTTGTTTCGTCCGATTTTTTATTTTTTATTTTTTTGAAATTTTCTTCTGTGGATTCTCATCAATATATATCTATATTATATCATTAAAATTTCATGTGAAACAGAGATTCCTATGACATCCATCCAGAAGAGTCGTTTTTAGCAATTCTATTATCATTAAAAAATGACTGTCTGGATGGAGGTTATAGGAGTCTCTGTTTCGCACGAAATTTGAATACCATAATATAGGGATATAGTGATGAATGTTCACGGAAGAAATTTTTAAAAAATAAAAAAATAAAAACACGGATGAAATGGTACGGGGGGGACCAAGTTGGCTCCCCCAAGGGGCAACCCCATTTAACCATATATATACCCTTAATATATGCACGCCCCATTTTTTTATTTTTTTATTTTTTTAAAATATCACTATATATATTCATCTAGATCTATCCTATATGTCATTAGAATTTCGTCAGAAATAGAAACTCTTAAGCCCTCCATCTAGAACAACTAATCTTAATGGTCTAAACATTGTTGTAATCGACATGTTATTGATGGACGACATATGATCATGTTTCTGATGAAATTTGAATGACATATAGGAGGGATATATAGATGAATATACATGGAGATATTTTTGAAAAAAATAAAAAAATATCCGAAAATGGGATGGGGCCATTTAACCCATATACATGGAAAAATTGGGGCTGCCCCTGCCCCATTTTCCGTATTTTTATTTTTTTGCAAAATACAACCATGTATATTCATCTACATATCTCTCCTTTATGTCATTACAAATTCGTCAGAAACAAAGACTCTTATGCCCTCCATCTAGAACATGTAATTTTAATGGTCTAAACATTGTTATATTCGACATGTTCTAGACGGAGGGTATATGAATCTCTATTTATGACGAAATCCGAGTAACATATATGAGGGGTATATAGATGAATATACATGATGATATTTTTCAAAAAAACTGAAAATGAGATGGGAGCAACCATGTTGACTGCATCCTTGGGGCAGCCCCATTTAACCTTATAATATATATATATATATATAGGGTTGATCCCATGAGAGTATGAGAGGAATGATTCTGGATCACTAGATTCTGTCATTGCCCTCCTCATTGATTGCAAGAGGAGACAGAAGAGCAGAATCTTGTGGTCCAGATTCACTACTCTCATACTCTCACAGGATCAATCCTTGAGAGATGATAAAATCTAGTGGTCCAGAATCATTGCTCATGTTCTCATGATTTTTAACTCTCACAGGAGC
Organism: Ottelia alismoides; assembly: GCA_037367405.1. NCBI lineage: Eukaryota > Viridiplantae > Streptophyta > Magnoliopsida > Alismatales > Hydrocharitaceae > Ottelia > Ottelia alismoides. Next base: position 276,677 of record JAZKJV010006582.1, read on the forward strand.
ATCCATCCATCCATCCATCCATCCATACATACATACATACATACATATAAGGGGTCCTTCCAATGAGGTGGGCCTTTCTTGGATGTATGGAAAGCCAACCATCTCATCCGTTAGATCTCAATCTAATGGTTCTTTATCCAAAAGGATATTTTAGTCCATGTATTTTCATTTTGAATTTGAATTTCATTTAATTCTTTTATTTTTCATTTTTAGCCCATCTGAATTGGCATTTTTTGTTGCTATTTATGCGATAAGGTTTCGCCAACATGATATCATTTTCACGCTATGCAGAATGGCGAAACTCTTTGTAAAATACTCATTGTTATTGCAAGATTGTAACCTGCTCTGTAAAATAAAATCAAAGTTAGTAATATGTTTATTGTTATAATTGTAATTTAGATAATGCCTTTGTAAAACTTCATACTTGTTTGTAATATTCATTTGAAGCTATGTAAAAAATAGATAGTTAGTAATTCAAGAATTATTAAGCAGAAAGAGAAAAATATAAAAACGAGTCTGTAAAAAATATATTGTGTTTTGTAACAAAATATATTGTTAGAAATATAAATAAATGATAAATGTAAAAAGACAATCTAAAATAAAAAAAACGAATTGAGTTTTGTAATAAACTATCTGAGATTGTTAAAAACGAACTGACATTGTAAAAAAATATTATGAGATTGTTAGAAATTGATATGACAAATGATCAATGTAAAAAAATAATCTAATATTGTAAAAATGAATTAATATTAGTAAGAAATGATCTGATAGTGTAAATAAAATACCTGAGACAGTAAAAAAAGATCTGACATTGTTAGAAATCTATAAAAGATATAGCGAATGTAAAAAAAAACTGAGATTATAAAAACAATTTGCAATTTGTAAAAAAAGATTTGATATTGTAAAAAAAGATCGAAGATTGTAAAAAACGGTCACAGATTGCAAAAACTGGTTGCGCACACCTTCGCCTGCATTCATCCTCCACCCGCACCCTCCTCTGCCCTTCTCCTTCATGATCCATCTCCTCCACTTGCATCATCCTCTGCTAACACCGCTCCTCCACCTGCGCCCTTCTCCTCCTCCGCATTCTCCTTCAACCTTCTCTTCCATGATCCATCTCCTCCATGTGCAGCAACCGCCTCCACGCAACACCGCCTCCATTGTCTGGAAGAAAACATTAGTGAACCCATCTTTTTTCTCCAGATCTGAAGGACAAAAAAATAGCGTATCGTCGCATGAAGCAACCATCATAGGTCCACAGAGCAGCACGTCGCACCGGTCACCGTGGAGAAGCATGCCACATACACCGTACGATGCTCTCCCTCCACCGCTGTTGCATGCCATCACCGATGTGCAACCTTTTCCTCGCGTGCCACCATCAAGAGAGAGAGATTATAGGGGAGATATTTGTGACATTCTAAATATAGAATATGTCAAAATAACCATAATGAATTTTTCAACATTTAAAAATAATAGATAACGAGTCATTAATAATAGCCATTGGTTTGATTACGGATGTATAAGATAGCTGGCTTTCCACGAATTCAGGAAAGAACCGTCTTATATGATCCATGGAGTAGGTAACTTACCCACTCCATTTTCGTTTTTTTATTTTTTTTAGTTTTTTTTTGCTTCTATGGATTCTCATAGCTATATAACTCTAATTTGTCATCCAAATTTCGTCAACATAGACTCATATGTCCTCCATTCAGAGCAGGTAATTTTAACGGTCTTAGATGTGTTGTAATTTATATATCCTGGATGGAGGGCATATGAGTCTCTGTTTCCGATGAAATTTGAATGACATATTAGAGGGGTATGATTATGAAAATCCATGGAAGTATTTTTCAAAAAAATTAAAAAAGTGAAAAAAAATGAAAGTGGCATAGGTAAGTTATCTACTTATGGAGGAATAGGATCCCTTACCTCACACACACACATATAGAGAGGGAGGGAGGGGGAGAGAGGGGGGGGAGTTGATCCCGTGAGAGCCAAAACCTGTGAGAGCGTGAGAGCAGTGAATCTCGACCATTAGATTCTATTCCTTTCTCTCCTACTGCAATCAACGAGGAGAGAGGTGACATAATTTAGTGATCCAAAATCATTGCTCTCGTGCTCTCATAGATTTTGGCTCTCACAAGATCAGCCCTGTATATATATATAGCTAACTTGGTTCCCCCGCGCTATTTTGCCCTTTTTTATTTTTTTTGAAAATTTCTTTCGTGAATTTTCATCAATATATCTCTATATTATGTCATTAAAATTCCGTGCAAAACAGAGACTTCTACGACCTCCATCCAGGTGGGTAGGAGTATTTGTTTCTCACGAAATTTTAATGACATAATATAGGTATATAGTTTTAATGACATAATATAGGCCAAGTTAATATATATATAGAATTTTCAAATGATGTTTTTTAAATAGAGTTAATAAATTCAAATGAAATTTTTAAATATCCATGAACTTACCATTTTTGATGTTATTTAAATTTAAAGTTGTATCTTCGAATGGATTATTATTTAGATGGTGATTTAAAAAAAATAAATAGATATTTTCATATTTGAAAGAAAATAATAAAATCTATTCCATTTAAAAATATAATACAAAATAATGGGAGTTATATCAAACTATACTTAAATCGCAGCATTGTTGATACTAAGGCGATGCAACATGCCAAGCTTATCAAGATCCAGTAGATGAAAGTTGCTAGAAATCTCTCATTTTATACCGAGAATTATCTAAATCTCTCGTTTTTACTTCATCTTTCTCTTCCAAGAACGCATAACCACCAAGCCCCTCCTTGCTAGATATGGTAGTTCACATCCTTCCATTACAAGTCTCTTCTTTCTCTTATCTCGTATGATTGACAGGTTATCACATTGTAACTACCACGCAACTCTATCCCCGCATTTTAGGGCTGGAATTAGTTGTATGGACCCTAAAATTTCTTTGTTATAATATTTTTTAACCACGTTCAAATTTAAAAATTAATATAAAAAATATATTATTATTATAGTAAAAGTTTAGTATAACACATAATCAATCGGACATTATATCACATTTATCACTCCAACCCTCCTAACCATCCAAACAGATACGTATTATTTACATTAGGTTACTCCAGCTCAATCCAACCCTATAACCAAACAAACCTAACTCTATTCAACCCTTACCAAACACCCCCCCACCCCCAAGGAGAGAATTATTAATATTACTTATCAATAACCAGTCTCAGTAACATGTTGGTCATGGTAAATTATTTCTTTGTATACATACATTTAATGTTTTTTCCTGGAATGTTTGCATTAGTTTGCTTTTCGTAGTTAAATGTATGAAAACAGATACTAGTCGTTGCCTGTTTTTTAAAAAAAAAATTGCAATGACTATCTTTTCGTTGCTATATTGCTGGGCATAAAAAACGGTTACTTGACCTTTTCTCTTAATCATTTCTAGCTAAAATTAATAGAGATTATTACAAGTTTTTAACTAAAAAGACAAATCTATTCATCGTTATATGAAGTTTTGCTGACAATGACATTTGATGCAAATTACGAGAACGAAAGAAGTGTTTGTAACGAGTAATATTAATTATTATATTTTTAACATCGAAAAACATGTTAGATGAATATACCAATTGTCTGATGACGCGGGTCAAATTTCTGGTATTTAAAAATGCTAAATAACAAATGTGGTATATAAAAATGATAAATATCGTATAGTTAGGCCGTGTTCGGTACAAGGTTAAGGGGAATGGAATAAGGGGAATAAACCCCCATTTTCCTCTCAACACGGTTCCCCGTGGTACGACTATTCCCCATTATTTCATCTTATTTCACTCTTATTCCTATCTTTATCCCACCTTACCTACCTTTATTTCACCTTATTCTCCTTATTCTTATCTTCCAGCTGAACGGAGAATAGACCTTTATTTCCCTTATTCCCCATCCTTATTCCTGATTATTCTCCTACCGAACGTGCCCTTAGAGATGAATCTCACAATATCACACAACAATAAAATTGAATTATAGCCATGCGTAATTACAGCATTTGTTGTGCCATTTTCTGATATTTGAAAAGATCATCATCGTTAAATGAATGATTAGTAACGATAACAGCATTCATTGCAGAGGTAATTATCCAATGAGTAATAATTTCTTCGTTAGATGAGATAGCAAAACGATTGTTTTCATCATAACGATTTCAGCCTTAGATGAGATGGATAATGACTTCAATGTCTACATCATCTCTAATGGCCTTCCTCTGGATGGGTTCCCCTCTCTCGAATCCTAGCAAGTTCCATCCCCCTCACGAGTCTCCTACACGGTGACACCGTTACTGGTATCCCTTGCTTATGCTTCCATGCATGCCTTGTACACTTCACCTCCATCCACATTCGTCGACCTTCGACCCTCTGCTCACCTCTTGTCACTATTCTAGACGCTTGCATATACCTTCGCAGCTTCCTTCATCGATGACGCCAATGATGACATTTCGTATCATCGGCGGCCATAGTTGAGAATAACATCTCCCGATACACCGAGAGGAGGCCTCACGAGGCTGTTGCACATATAGCACCCCTATTGATCTCCGTCAATTCACACAATATTCATGGGGGATCATGCTTTCTAGGGCTTGATTTGGCATCCGTTGAACTTCCATTCATTGTTCTACACATTGAAGTTGAAGTAGGATACAAAATTTGAGAACTCTTTGTAGGTGTTCATTTGAGGAATATGGAGATAGTCAATATTTTGGTCCTGAAGCCAAGATAAGGGATAGTCATTGTATATGTATGTCTAGATTGTACCATCATTCGTCACTCCAACCCAAGAGAAATAACCCAATCTCCCTCTTCATCCCTTTCCTTATTCCTCTATCAAACGGACATTGAGAAAATGCGAGATAAAACATCTGATGACAACTTTGTACAAGATAAAAGGAGATTTTTTTTTTGCAAAATATGCAAGAGGGGAGAGAAAGTTATTAAGCTATTCGAGAATTAGAAACAACCATGCTCACGAGACTATGGATACATTTATCGAGAGTTCTTATCTTAGCACACTTATTTGTATTGCATGTTTAAGAAAAAAAGGTATCTTGTACATGAAAGATGTCAAATGGGATCCTAACTAGAATGGTTACATGGGTATAGTGGTGAGATGTTTTTTTTATTCAGGATCCTTTAAGGCTTTTAGCTAACTCTACTTTATGTAGGAGAATGCTTTGTTGTTGTAGGATCTTTTAAGGCTTTGAATTTTAGGATTTTGTTTATAATTTACCCCTTACTTATTATCAAGTCTGAAAATACAAATGTGCTTCCCTAATTAAGTGTTAATAATCTATGATAATAAAACTTTAGTTAAATTACAAAAATTATCCTAAAAAAGATGATTAAAGGAATCAAATACATGCTTTTCAATTATGATACACATTGCAAATAATTTCATCTGAACTTTAGAGAGAACTTTACATTGTCATTATATTTGGAGTTCAAATAATTATAAAATTGAAGACTAATATTTAATTACACTTGTGGGATGAATTTATGTATTTTTGAGAAACAAATGCATAAATATAGAGAATAGGAGTATCCTCAAGTCCTATCAATAGTGTATAATTTTAACCAACTCATGCTATCATATATAGACAGCTATTTTATATGTATGTCTAATCTGTACCTTCATTCATCATTTTGTGCAAGTTGCATGAATTGAGCATCTCTATATTGTTTCAAGCTTCTCAATATTGATAATTACTTTGATATTTTTAATTTAAAACTTTAATTTCTCATAGTTATCCCTGAATATTACATCAAGATGATCATAATGTTTCGATCCAAGTCATACATGACATATTCCTTTTTCAGCGAAGACTTGGATATTGCTAGCTTTAATTTGAGAGATTACTTGAGGTTGAAGAAAATTTAATTACGATCATACATATAAACAATTGTGATAGAGAAAACAATCAATTCAATTACCATATTTGACCATAATTATTATGAATATTTTCCCCAACATTGCAAAGGATTAGCACTAGTTGACATTAAGGAGACACAAACCATTATCCGGAGGAAAACAATCTTGAACAAAATAAGCTTGGGATTTCAGAATGCTACCTTATAAGTTAAAATGGCTCTGATTATCGCTTACGCATCTGGTTCTTATACTCTTGTCTAGCCTCCTTAGATATCTTACTAGACAATAGGATCATTAAGATATCATAATAATAGATTAATATATAAAATATTATATATATAGGAAAATGATTATTGATGAGAGGTTTCACCCTTTGTTTTGAAGTTCTTTTTTTCATTTCTTTTGATTTAATTGAATGTTAAAGATATTTAAGTAAGGCTAATGCTAATGACACTGGACATCAAGAGAACCTCGGGTGTCAGACATGGAGGAGAGGCTTCATATTTATGAGGAAAAATCATCAAGACTACAAGAACCAATGAGATCCCTAAGAAAAAGGTCCTCACGCATCACCTCCCTAACCCCTCCAACCATGATTTGCATCATCCTCAACCTCCTCCCCGATCTTCTCCTTGACCCCTATCCCTTCCTCTCCCAGACTCCCACCTTCCTGATTTGATCCCCTCCATTCTTGGTTTTCGTCCTCCCTCCCCAAGCTACAGCTCCTCGATGACCTCATACTTACCCCTTCCTCCTCTCCAACCACATCCTGACCTATTCCTTTCTTGATCAGTTCCTCTCTCTCTCTCTCTCAAGATGTACTTACCCTCGACTATCGCATCCACCCCCCACCGTTGGTCCCCTCTTCCAAAACCCTCTCCCACATGATTATCTCCTTCTTTATATCTCATGAATCATCCTCTTGACCCCTCGCTCCCCCTAAATACCACCTCCCTAATAGCACCCTCCGCCTCCTTTCACTCCTAATTCTTGATGCCCCTATCCTCATATGTGCATCCTCTCGTCCATCACGACCCCTTCCTTTATGATACCTCTTCCCTTCTATTCGACCTCATCGTCTTATGGCCGTGTATTGGCTTCCATCTCTTATGTCGCGGAGGTTTAAATTATATAGTTATATTGCAAAAATCTATTGCATTTTACTACTTATGTCACACCATTCCATAGTTTTTAATAACTTCTATAATGCAGTTAATAATCTTGGGTTTTGGGTGACTTACGTGTCCAATTTTACAATAGTTTTGTTTGTATTTTGAGGACTTAGTGTAATATTGTAAGATCTAGAGCGTATTACTTAGTTTCATGGATTTGAGTGGATTGCGGAGGGAGGGGGTCATGAGCATCATCAACATCTTCAACCCTCTCAAGGGACTCAGAAGGAGTATTCAAATTAAGAAAAGTTTGCAATATTCATGTCCTCCATCGTCAAGGAATGGAAACACAGAATCTCAACAATATAAAAAGTTGAAAATCTTATAGATCATACTCTTGAAGAACCTCACGGTTTGGGAGATGAAGTGAAAGGAGAACCCCGTGTGCTCCCTCACCAATGAATATACCTAATATTATTAAGATACCAACATTTACATGATATAAAATATAAATATGTTATTCTCAATAAAAAATCCAATCCAAAGTTTATTTTGGTAACATAAATAATTAAGATAAAATTGTAAGAATCATACATAATTGAAAAATGGAAAAAATGCACACTAAATTCCTAATTACAATATGCATTACCTACTTCACTTTCTATACAAATAACGAAAGCAAAAAAGCATTCCATTGTAGTAACATTTACCCATTTATAGAATAAATCTGCAATGAAAATATAAGAATAATTAGAATATCAATACAAAAATTAAATAAAAACACAAAATTGCCCAAAATGACTAGAAATAGTAAAAAAATCAATTAAAATATATTTTACATTATTTTTAGATATTATTAATCTAAAAATAAAAAATTAGAACTCCATAAAATTAAAAGAACTAAAATAAACCTTGTACGATTCATAGAAAATTTAATATATTTATTAAATTAAAATTTAAGAATCAAAATTAAAGGAAAAGTACAAAGTTCTAGAAATACCTAAAAATTTATAAAAAGGACAGCACATAATTTTTTTAATTAGAACATGTAAAAAACAACGTTTAATTTGCATTCAAATACAATAAAATACAAATATACAAGAATTAATTAAAAAAAGACTATATAAATAAATACCCAATTCACTAAGTACTCCAAAACCTACTAGTTGCCTTCTTGAGATTGGTACGCATATTATGCATAAGTTTAAATAAGAAACATAATTATTTTAGGAGTACAATGAAGTTTACAATGAAGAACCTAAAAGCTTACAAATAATAAAACCCTAAGAGGTCGTTCGGTTGAGGGATTATCCCCCTCTTTGGGGAGTTTACCCCTCAAAATCCCTTTTTTTCTCTCACTTGTGGGTCTCACTCTCCCTTCTTTATTTAAAAATTAAATAAATTATTTTTCTTCATCCATTCCATAAAAAAATAATATATTATACCATCATATCATATAAAAATTATAAACCACTCAACTTCTACTTACTTTTCCAAATTTCAATACAATCACATCACAATAATTACTCATTTTTCCAAACTTCAATACAATCACATCACAACAAATCCACTCAATCCCTAACCCTCTATCCAAATACAAAAAAACACAAAAAATGATTTATCCTCTTCGAGTTTAAGCTAGACTAACCCGATAACCAAACGTACCCTAATTGTACCGATCGAGAAGTTAGTGACAAGCTTTATAGGTCTATTTTTTAGATCCTAGAGAGCATCAGATATTCATCATACAAAATGAACCTTCCCTTGCACTTGGTTGGGATACATGATTTTTCCCATGTATTGAACTCAAGAGAATATGTCTTGGTTACACGGCACATCTATAGTTAGGGATGAATTGAGGTGCACACTCGAGGAGCTTCCACTGCACATATTGGATTAAGATATCAAGCAGTTAACGAAGATAATTTTCTCTAAAATAATTCTCTCATTGTTATTTCTTTTTTTTTTGCTCCTATCTCTCTAAAAAATTCTTTATTCCTCCAATCTCTCATGCCAATGGCCAAGTCAACTCCGCGTATTACCTCAGAGGTTGCTGCTGACTGTTGCAGACTTTACAGACGTTGGATCTCGATCGGACAGTGTTAAGGTTACGGCATCCTGTATATGGGCTTGTCCTGTCAACTCCCCCCAACCACATGGCTCATCGTCACCGTCCACATTCCACTCCGATGCACCGGTGCTTCACCTTTCCGCAAGCATCCATCCCTCCCCCTCCGCGGGACCGCATCCCGTCCTCCCCCGGTGACCTCACCGCACAGTCCCCCACTACCCTGACCTTCCAGGAGTACTCGCGGGCAACCGAGACCCCCTCCTACCAAGAGATCTGGTCCACGATCCACCCCAACGACTCGGATTCCATCCCTCCCCTCTCCCCCTCCTCCCTCCTCCGCCCCGACGGCGCCTCCATCTCCGACGCCCTCCTCCGCGCCCGCCCCGGCCACCTCACCCGCCACGCCTCCGACTTCTTCGACCACAGCGAGCTCGCCACCCGCCTCTGCCTCTCCATCCAGCTTTCCGTCGACCGCGCCCGCCTCCTCTACGCCCCCCTCCACTCCCTCCTCGACGTCCTCCCACCTCTCCTCTCCCCCGACCAATCCTCCGCCGTCTTTGACGTCCTCCTCCGATTCCACGCCTCCGACAACCCCTTCCCCCCCTCCGATTTCGACAACATTCGGCGGCTCTTCGCGGACCTCAGCCCGAAACTCCAATCCCTCCTCCACGATGCCCGTAGGAAGCGCGTTCTCCTCCGCCGCGTCACGGATGGAGCCACCGCGTGCCTCATCGCTGCAGTTGTGGGGATCACAATCACCGGGTTTGTTATCGCGACGCACGGGCTCGCAGCGCTGGCGATGGCGCCGATTGCTGGGTTGAAATTGCCTCGGGGTCGGCTGGAGAGGAGGAGAGAGAGGGCGAGGCTGAAGGTGAGGTGGCTAGAGGATGCCGTCAATGGGGCATACGTTCATCACCTTGAGACGATACGGTGCCTTGAGGTGGCGCTGCGGGGGATCGTGGAGAGCGACTTCGCCGCGGCGGGGGTCGGGGTGCGGCAGGGGAGGAAAAGGGGGGCGATGGAGGAGGTGGTGAAGCACCTTAGGAAGAATCAGGAGGCGTTCGTCGAAGACCTTGTCAAGCTCGAGGAGCACATCTGCTTCTGCTGTACTGCTATCAATCGCTCGCGGTCGCTGGTGCTCGAGCACGTCCGCCTTAGGAGCCGGTGCAGCAGCTGATGCTCTTCCGTTCAGTGGGCAGACTGAAAGCATAGTTGCTTCCTTTTGAAAATGTGACTTTGGTTTCAGGGAGTAAATAGTGGTAAACTTTTTTGTTATTTATCATAAAAAAGTTTTCCTTTTGAAAATGTGGCTTTGATTTCAGGCAAAAATTTATGCTCCTCGGTCATAAGTATAAAGTCATTTTTTCAAGAGACGTTTTTGGCTTTAAATTAAAACCTAAGGCTTTGGTGTAGAGAAATTATTTTTGCTGGGTAATTTTCTATGCATATATTAAAGATAAAAAGAGTAAAATTTAGTTACAGTGGAGCTTGCTACCGAACAAAGATGTTACACTAAAGAAGGCAAAAGGCTGCAGTTTACCATTCAAGCGTTCCGTTGCGAGGAATAGCACCAATGGCAGTGTTCACTAAGTCGATGATTCTCCTGGCTGTCTCCTCGGCGGGGGAGGACCTCTGGGAGGTCCACCTACAGTTTCTTTCAGCCTAGATCACCCATACGGACGCGGCGATGGCCACCCTGGCGGTTGTTCTCCTAGTTCCTTTAGGCATGCTGGCACAGATCTCCACAGTTGATTTCATACCAATACCTGATAGCGCATTTAGGCCGAGGGCGTCATACACCTCCCCCACACCGCAGAAGAGAAGTTGCATTTGTAGAAGATATGATCACAGGTTTCTGACAGAAGCCTACAAAGGTAGAAATTCCTGCTACCCACCAAGCCATGCTTCGAGAGACGATCGAGTATTGGGAGTATGTTAAGTAATGCACGATAGAGCGTGCAGGCATGCTTCGGAACCACACTATTGTTCCACAGTACATGAGACCAAGCTACCTTCTCCCCCTTCTTCCTAACGTATTCATAAGCTTCCCTGAATGAAAAAGGCCAATGGGAGGCCGTCCAGGTTATTCCTTCATCCGTCAATGTTGTAGCATTTTTCGAGATGCATGCGGACATCCAGCATTGTTTTCCAGACTGGAGAATCCCCATTCCTTTTACGAGGCATGGAAAAAGCTTTCACATAAACCAAAATATCTTTTCAAGAAGTGATTTTGTTATGGTAATAACAAAAAAAGTTTTACTACCGTACACAATGAATTAAGTTTTGCTTCTATCGCACACCTAACACACACATGAATTTTCCTCTCATTCATTCTCTTTGGCAGTCTATTAACGACTTTTGTGGAAGCAACATGAATGTAATGTATATGTTTGTTCTTCCTCTTCTGTGACTTTCTCTTATGTGTACATGAACATAGCCATTCTTGAGGAATTTGAGGTAAGCAGAGACATTACCCAAGGCTTAAGAAATGGAATATGGAGGGTGACTTTTTAAATACCTTCTTCTATTTCAAAGTCTGTTTTCTATTCTTCCTTATGAGATTTTAAAGCATGTGTGAAGGAAGTTAGTGGATCAATATCAGAGGTAGATTTGGAGGAAAGTAGGGAACATGTGTGGGAAGGTTAGTCTCAAAGTTAGAATAGAAGTTATCACTGTCTCTTTTCATTTTTCCGATGTATCTTCCTAATATGTTCCTGAGACACAATCCTTCATTAATTGGATTAGATTTTTGTTGTCCTTGATTTCTGATGATTCTAGACGATAATAGAGACAATATTACCTTGCCAAAAAAACGTATCACTCAAGAAATGTGTCCAAGATGGGGAGGTCAGAGCTCCAATCAGTGTGTCCTTTGTAAATGCAAGTCTAATTCAGGGGACTGCATTATTCACTAATTTTACGATCTCTATTTTTAATGCTCTGGCACTTCCTTTAGAAATATATGGTATGCATGACTTTTTCTTGATAAATGATTCTCATGCCAATGACTCGTCTTTATGAATACAAAAAGCAAAAAAACTGCTACTACTTGGTGATTCATTTTGAAATAATGATGTGACATGTTTTTGTAAATGTTGAATTAAAATGGAACAACTACCTTCATAAGATAGATAATTTTCTGTGAAATCATTGCTAAGACGGTTATCTTGATTCCTTGTACCCTTACATTGCTATCAACACTCAACTTATGTTTATGTTATCTTTGATTCCCCTCAGGAATTAGGTCCCCGCAATCGCCCACCTTCCAGCAGATCAACCATGATTTCAAGCGGTGACGTCTCTCCGATATGAACAAGAATCGGGGTGTGGTCTACTCTCATAACATGGGATTTTCCTTTGTTTCTTTTTTTACTACTTAAAACCACTATGATATATGATGGCTTGTTGGTGCTTATCGAGGGTATATCTCCTTTTATGCTTTTGAGGTTTTTTATGTTATCTTGATGGTGGAATAGAGGGGTGCAAGAGAAGCTTAAAATTAAAAGTGCATGCTTTAAAGCTATGTCTAAGGATAAAATAGAGAAAACTGCCATAAACTACAAAATAACAAAGAAGGAAGCAAAGAAGACTGTAAGAGAAGCTAAGTCAAAAGCTTATGATGTTTTGTACAAAAATCTCGACTCTAAAGAGGACCAGAAGGATATGTGCAGATTGGCCAAAGCAAAAGAAAGAAAGATCAAATACCTTTCTCAAGTGAGATGCATTAAGGATGAGGAAGGACACATGCTTGCTACTCAGAATGATATATAGACAAGATGGAAGCATTATTTCCATAAGTTTTCATTGGAGAAGGAGCTAGAGAGATCACTTTGGGATATCTAATTAATAGTGAAAGTTACTTGACGTGCAATCTATAGATGAATACAAATAAAGGAAGTAGAGGAGGCTTTAAAGGTTATGAAATCTAGGAAAGGTATAGGACATGATGACATTCTTATAGAAGTATGAAGAGTTCTTGGCGAGCGTGGTTTGTTTTAACTACAAATTTATTCAATGTTATTTGACGAAACAAGAAAATACCTAAAGAATGGAGGATAAGCATTATGATGCCTCTTTATAAGACCAAAGGAGGCATTCAAAATTCTGTGAATTACAAAGTTATTAAGTTGATGAGTCATTCTATGAAATTTTGGAAACATGTGATCGAAAGAAGGTTGAGGCAAGTTTGCAGAGTAAAATAAAATCAATTCGAGATTCATGTCAGGTCGTTCAACTATTGAAGCAATCTACCACCTGAGGAGAATAATGGAGATTTATAGAGCTAAAAGGAAGAATCTCCACATGATTTTTATTAATTTGGAGAAGGCCTATGATTCTGTCCCGCGGGAGATATCGTATAGAGTTTTTGAGAAGAGACAAGTACCTATCCTTTACATTAACCTCATAAAGGATATGTACGATGAGGCTTCATCGTGTATAAGGATCATATGTGAGAAGATTGACTATTTTGATATCAATATTAATATGCATCAAGGTTCAGCTTTAAGTCCATTCCTTTTTACTTTGATTATGGAGGAGTTAACTAGTCACATTCAGGATGAGATACCAAGGTGTATGGTATTCGCCGATGATATTGTGTTGATTGATGAGACTAGAGACAGAGTAAATGAGAAGCTCGAGGTCTAGAGATATGCATTAGAGACTAAAGGATTTCGTATAAGTAGGGTTGATGAATCATCAATCCATCATATTAGTATGCCAAAATTAAGTAAAATCATGAGCTAATTTCATCATGTTTTCATCTCATTCACTTCTTACTTTTCATATAATTTGCATTTTAAAACTACTAAAAATAGGAAATAATGAAAGTGAAAGAAATTTTAATAATAAAATAAGGATGCTTTTCAAAGATTTTCACTTCCTCTTATTATCTTTCTAAATTAATATATTTAATCATTAGTCAGTTGTTTTTATTTTTAAAAAAAGTTTTAGTCTCATTCCATATTACAAATTTTCTCTTCCAATTGTGGGATCTTTCAGTATAAATTTTAAAACATAAAAAATACCCAACCTAATGTGGTTTCCTTCCCGATTGTTTATTCAAATCAAATCTGGTTTGTTTCAAATTACGATATATTTCATAAAATCATATATCTCACATCATCAACTTCCGGATTTTGATTCATACAAAAAATACCCACCAAAATCCACTCCCACTTTATATGATTTATCAATCAACTCAACAATCAAGCACATATATAATTCTTTTTATGCATTAGAGATTCTTATTTCATATATTTAAAATCATAGATACAATGATAAAAAGTAGGTTAGATCTAATCAAGATTTAGTGTGGCTCAAAAATCGTAAAATGAAGTGCAAAAGTATAGATATGGGTTCTTCACCTTTGTTTTAAGTATCTCCAGGAATCACCGAACTTTGGGACTCTTAACACGCCTTAAAGCCTTCATTTGGGGATGAGAGATGGATATTTTTGAGGGAGAGAAAATTTCGAATGTTCAACTATTTATGTCAGCATACCACCAAATAAATCGAAGCAATTGATAATTATAATTGTCCTCCCACTTTTGTTAGTATATTTATCTCCTTCGAATTTCTTAATTTAGAAATTTAATATCAAATTTGAATTTGAATTCCACTCATCTCAATTAGTTGAGAACTCATTATCTCTACATTATTCATCTAAATAAACTCATATGACTAAATAACTTGCAATCACAACCAATCAAGTAATGTTTAAATTTGTATAAACAAATTGATGAATTAGTTATTCTTTTATATAACTCATCAATTTTAGTATCAACACAATTAAAAATATCAACTTTTGTTAGTTACAGATATCAGTTGATTTGACTATTAATTTAATCACATGTGGTGGGAGTGTAGTCAATTCGATCATTTATTTAATTAGATTCAGGTTGCCTAAGTATAACATGATAACATTTATAAATGCTATAGTATAACAATATTAAAAAAGGTTCATCCCCAAACTTAAAGGTAAAAGTAGGAGGCAAGAACATTATATCGTGATCCTAAAGGAATGTTGTCATATAAAGATAACAATCTTAAACATTGGAGCACGATTCTTGAAGTTACCAGAAGAGATAGGGATACTTGCTCATTATCTCGTCTGCAATTTCACATGTCGCCTCCTCAAACTATTGGTTACACCAAAGGACCTTTACCAAAGGAATCATCTTGTTCCTCAACTGTCACTCCTTGGGATCAAGAGTCTCTATCTGTTCCTGTTGATATATTAGGTTTGTATCCACAACAAGTCCCTCATAATTGATTCATGAGTCAGGTTGTAGATATTCTTTCTCATGCTAAAACATGAAATGCTTCAGTACAACAACCAAGTTTAGTGGAAGAGCTAACTGATATAGCAAACTCTTGATTCTCTTCCAGATCTCAAATTGTCCAACATATGTTGGAGCCAACATGTCCTTAATTCCAAACCTTTAGATGTCTTTTATAGGGGATATACGAAAAAATACAAAATCTCCCACCTGAAATTCTAAGTCTCCATCTCTGATCATATGCATAGCTCTTCTGTCAGCTTTGATCTTCTTTCATCCTCTATCGAGGTATCCATAATCTCCTTATTCTTCTCCAGTTCTGCTGACTAATATCAATGTTTTTCACCCACCTGGACCCAACAAATCGGGATGCAATATCTTTGCCCATAAAAGTGCCTCAAATGTAATGGAATCTATAGTTGTATGCAATTTGACCAAAGGAATGTGATCCATCCAAAATCCCTTCCATTCAAGCTCACGATGACTCAAAAGATCCTCCAATGTATGAATGGTGCGCTCACGCTGGCCATTTGTCGGGGATGGTAAGGTGTACTGGTGTTGAGATTGGTACCCAGCAACCCAACTGATGGCGACTCTGCCAAAATCCACTTGCAAAGTGCAACCCTCTATTAGATATAACTAGCAACCATACCGCGCTTCGCGGCGAGATGAATATAGAAATAAGTAATATATTTTGTTAGTGTAATATGATATCAAAATAATGCATGAAAATATTAAAAATAAAGTAAGTATACCTAAGTAATTTGTAACAAAAACTTAGAATTTATATAGGATTTTAGGACGTTAATTCCAAGAACGTGAGTATGAAAATTTGAAAACCTATAAAAAAAACTCAAGATCATGGAAAAGTCCCAATCCACTAAGGTAGAGTTTAGTGATATAAAGCAATTACTTTGCGCTTGGTATTGTAAATCGTCTCACACAAACTCCACACAAAATAGGTGCACTCCCCATTCCGTGAAGGAAGTGTTCCTTCTCTTGCATATTCTTCAAAACATAGAGAAATGCATTATAATACCTGGCAATTCATCAAATCGATGTCAACTAATTAATTGGTAATGTTGACAAAGCCTGACTATTGAATTTATACCATAGTGTAATTGCTAATTATTTCACAATATTGTATCAACTTTACACTACAATTTACTTAACTTCAAATTTCATTCTAATATTTTTTTAAAAAAGTCTAGAACATCTATAAGATAAAGCAAGCATACAAACATCAGTACTTAGTTTTTAACATGGGAATGACTCCATTAGATGTAACATGCTTGTTCTAAACCAAGAACAAAAACCTAACATGAATAAAAGAAATTTCGACAATAAGACAACATTTAACAGGTTAAACAATCGTTGTGCAACAGTAACCAAAGGTAAAGCATATGTTCCAATTGTTCCAATATATCGATGATCGGCTCTACATCCGCTCGATGATATCAACAGAAGTAGACGATGATCAACATCTAGGTCATGCGATTTGATCGTAGATGAAAGCTTCAAATTTCTGATGGTGCGCACCTCGATCAAGGTGGATCTCAGCGAAGCAGATAATTCTACAGATGCTCCTCGATGATCAACCTCAGATACTCAATCTCGATTCAATCTAAGAACTACCGCAAGTTGACAAAACTCGTCTAGATTTTGGACGAATGGACCTCAATAACTATCTATGATGTTGATGCACGTTCGATTATTATTTAAAAAAAGTCAATAAACTAATGTAGTAAATGGCTTGAAACAAAATCTCTCATGATCATGAACATTCTCCACATAAAGAAAACTGACCAAGCATGCTTGGAGTCATTAATTATGGGATTATTAGTATGACTAAGTAGCTTTCTTCACCAATAGAACTGAAACTGTTGGCACTTTCATATGTAGAGCATCCGTAACAACTCCACCAAAATCTACAACTCTACCAATGCGACTATATTAAACAATGACATCATTATTGCCATAAACACCGGTAATAAGTTCGACCTTCCCAACACATTGTATCACATAAAAAATTTATCGTCACTCACATTTAGGTCAGCATCCCTTGATTAGCTGGAATCTAGGACATGTGGGATAAAATTATGCATATTCCTAGCCTTAACAATTGCTTTGTTTTCATGAAGAAAACTGTACTTCAATTCACTGGCTACTAATAATATGATATTTGAATCTTGCATGATAGAATTACCAGCATCCTCGGTTGCTTTATCTTCAGGAATTACACATTTTTATAAGAAATTGGAAAATAAGTATATCAATAGAGAAGAGTTAAATAAATATACACACACAGACAGATCAATCAAATATCTATAATACTACTAAAGCTCGGTTCTGCCGGAAAGCTACCATTTTTTGCCACGTGGATGTCCCCATCTTCCTCCTTTACTAAAGCTCGGTTCCTCTGGAAAGCTACCATTTTTTGCCACGTGAGTGTCCCCTTCTTCCTCCTTTCCTCCATAATAAATTAAATCTCCCCTATACCATCTTCCCCACTTATTAAGTCACATCAATTTGCTGACCGAGAGTATCTCGGCCCTGAACTACCAAAGCCTTAGAAATCTTAGGCATATTTCCCGGAGGAAAAGCAACATCCAGTACTGGGCCAATAATTTGAGCGATCCGCCCTAGGTTTTTTTCTTCCAATGTGGACGTAGGTGCACAAAAGTACTGAGCGCAACAACCATATCTTTTTTATGGGTTCTACGGACCGATGCCTGCTGCTTCATCTGGGGGAAAAGAATCATGGATATGCCGGTAATGATCAGGAAAAACAACCATAAAAATCTTCCTCGTGTATCATCTGTAGCAGAACTATGAACGGGAGCTAGCAATCCGGACCGACACAGAAGGGACAAAGACTCTTTCGAGCCAGCAAATAGGGTTCTGGGGCAACCCATGCCACACGCTAAGGGCCCTTCTAAGGGACCGATACACGCCGTCTCGGCTGATCTTCCCGACCCCCATGGCAGCCCTAGCTTCTCCGGGTCAAGGGATCCTATGGACAATGCCCTTCTTTTCGTAAGCTTTCAGCCTGACTCACATCACCTGCTTTGCGTCTCGTGTAAGAGTGAGAGCCGTCTGCTACGCGAGTCGTACCCGTCAGCTACTTCGTATCCTGCTGCTTCCCAAGTCCCTAGGCTTGCTTTGAACAGTGCCCCTACTAGTTCTTATCAGACTATACTGTCTGTAATTCCCTTGCGGTCAAAGCGATCAATACGTCTCGCCGGCCTCCCGCGCAGTTCGACCGAATCAATGAGGCACCCCCTGGGACGGATCATGATTCGATGTCCAGTGATGTCTTTTAGTGCCCGGGTGATTGATTTAAATAGCATGAGGGTGCAGTAGGGCGAGCTGAGCTTTCAGGCGAAGGAGCTAACTAGTCCTAAGCAAGAGCTAACTACCTGACCATCCATATCTATAATATCAAAGTGGATTCAAGGGGTCAGATCTATTATGTTATAACCGGTAGCATTGCGCTGGCAACCGTCGGACTCAGTTGCCAAGCCAGGGTCCCAGACTCGGCAACGCATCTCCTTGACTTCCCGGGTAAGGATCTTAAGCGCTTTAGAGAGACCTCAATGCCCTACTTCACTGACCTCACGGATAGGAACCTATGTCCTTCTCCTCCGCTCAGCTTCCCCGCGAACCCTACCGCTGACCTGCGAACCCGTACAAAAAGCCTCAGGGCTCAGCTACAACCTAGCCCGGCCTATCTTGACCACCCTCCTCTGGGGCATCTTCTCCCTCGGCTGATCCAAAAGAATGCACTTGCTAAGCCTACTACTCAACTCAGTCAATCTCTTTTGATCTTAAACATGTGAAGATGCGGTGTCTAATTGTTGATTTTTTCTCTTTTGCAGGGACTCGGCCCTGAGCTTCACCCTCAGATCCACGTTTGAGCAACTAACTAGATATAAGCTTCTGAAGAAGAAGGAGAAGTCGCGTTGCGATCGAGCGGGGGTGAGTGAGGCTAGGTGATCAGCTAGCTGGTCAGCAATTGCTTGCCCCTGATCTGCCTTTCGAGTGACGAATTGAAGGTCGACGGAAAGGTGCCAGCTAGTCTTCCTGATAATGTGGGTTTCTCGAACATTATTCACACTAGATACTATATATGAGGGGCCTCAGGAAAGGGGACGGATATGACAGCGGGAGAAGGAGGTTGGAGAGAAGATTGGACCACTTTGTGATTGGTGGAAGTGGTCTTGATAGACAATGGGTGGTGGAGGTCATTCTCTTCAAACTAAAGCTCGGTTCTGCCGGAAAGCTACCATTTTTTGCCACGTGGATGTCCCCATCTTCCTCCTTTACTAAAGCTCGGTTCCTCTGGAAAGCTACCATTTTTTGCCACGTGAGTGTCCCCTTCTTCCTCCTTTCCTCCATAATAAATTAAATCTCCCCTATACCATCTTCCCCACTTATTACTGCAATCCCAACCGTTCCTGATATTTGTTGTCTCTCTCTGTTGTTGGTTTCCTGCCAACACGTAATGCCTCGGAAGGTCCGAGAAGAGATGGACTCGAAGGGCTTCTACATTTCTCCCTTCCACCAGTATGGCGCCCCCATCTCCCACCGAGTTAACTCATCTCACATCTCTCTCATTGGTTCCCACGACGGCTCCCCTCCATGAGGCGGTGACCGGACCACGTCGATGTAGTCATAAGAGCCGGGGGAGACCCCCTTGGCCTTACCACACCTCGCCTTGCACACACCAGCGTCGTAGCCCCCATCCCTCAGGGCTCCCATCACCGCCCTCAGGAACACCCTGCGGTCCCCCTCTCTCCTCGCAGCCCGGAGCCTCTCCACCGCTCTGGTCACCTCCTTCACCAGCGCCCTACCGAAGCGGTCCCTCTGCGGTAGCCTTACCATGTCCTTCACCCTATCCGCCGCCACCGGAGATGCCCCTGTAGACGACAATGATGACTCCATGAACGGATCGGAACTGTGGTCGTAATTATCCGGCGGCGTGTCTGCGAAGGAGAAGAAGAAGCCGTTGAGGAGGGAGGAGAAGGAGGGGTCAGTGGCATCGTGGTCGCTGCCGCTCGTGTAGTCTTGCTCGTCGTTGAGGAGGAACCGTCGGATGAGGACGTCGTCCATCATGGTGAGGAGCTTGTGATTCACGGGTCAGTCACCTGTGGCTGTCTCCTTTTATACATATCACTGGGAGCTGAACAAGTAGCGTGCGTCAACATCGACCACGGAAATACGATATGATAGGTCAAGGGTATTTAGTTCTGATTTTACTACAACTCGAGGAGAAAACATCAAATTACGACTGTAAAAGATGAATATATCTTGTTTTTTTGGAGGTTCTTCTACATCGAATAGGAGGAAGGAGGAAGGGAGAGAAGGACTATAGAACTTTCACGGGCATATTCCGCCAAACTTATAATTACCAGTTCACGGGCATATTACGACCCTTTGCTTTTCGAAAGAGTAAGGTTGTATACATAGTGACCTCAATGTTGTGTACATAGTGAGTTTTATTCATGTAACTATTTATTCAATTGACAATGGGTCAACACCACCTTAGGGGTGGTGGGCTTGGGTGTCAAAGACTGAATTGAGAAATCCAAGTTGGACTTGCAGGGCAGAAAGAGTTCCTGCTTCCTTCACCCAAGTTGCATTTTCTCATATTATTGGGGTGCGACAAAGGTGGAATGGAGATCCTAGATCTCGCTCGAGGTACTTCGGTTAGCATACCTCATGCTTTGAAAGTTTTAAAGAGAATGGACTTTCAAGGTAATAAAAAGCGAGATAACTTTGATTTAAAATAGTAATAATTTTAATCAAAGTAAATATCTTTATGCAAATTATCTTATTTCAGATAACATTCACTAAACCCACTCAAATCGATACTTAATCTTAACCAATATAATGGATTGGATCCATAATCAAGATATAGTACTTGTAGTTGGATATATAATGTATGAGGTTGTAATGTGCAAAATATACAATAGGACAACAACATAGAGTTTGTATGTCTCTACAGTCTTGATCTCTCATCAAATTTTATTTGAAAGTAACATGTTGATGATGACCATGATTGTCTAGATCCTTCTAAAATCGGAAGAGATGTTTTGGCAAACACATATGTTCTCAACATTAATCATGCATGATATGGTTCATTGCATTACGCAGAATGGTGGTTCCATAGGAGATAATGTACTCACAATGTTTGAGTACCTACCTGAACCAAAATCTTTAAATTTTGATATAGGTATGGATATGATGAGTGTCATCGTGTCTCTTCTTAAGTCATTCATAAAGCTTCATAATATTCATAATATTCATATTGTATTAACGGAATGAAGTAAGTAAATGCTGAAATAATCTCGCATTAAAGTCATTTGAGGACATGTTCAATTGGAGAGGTACTTTGTCTTAAACAATGGTTGTTTAAGCGTTAAAGGAAATGCATTGGAAGCATGTAGTTGATCCATGTAAGAAGGAGAATCAAAGAGTTTGTTGTACTTCTGTGACCTCCACACATATGACATCCAAAGAGTTCGATAAATACCAATACTACAACATGCAGATACACTGATAGCATGCCTACCCAGACTATCTTGAATCCTTAGAGAAGGACTCGGATAGTGCATCGACATATCCTACATCTATATACCATCATTTGAATCAGCTTACATAGTAGATAAGAATAAAGTTCGATAATTGTATCTCGTACCTCTACAAACACTTGCAATTGGTTGTACATGTTTTATAAGACTATAGGAAACTGGATCTTAAGGTTTATAGTCATCTATAAGGGAGTTGATGCAATTATTGCAACAATATCCATTGGGTAGATAGACTACTTATTACAGTGGGAGAGTCCTTAGTCTTAGAAATGTCTCCATGACATAGACATTAGAATAAATTCATTGTTTATTTCTAAACTTGTTAGAAATAGACATGCATTCTTAGATAGACCTATTATAAAAAGTTATGATGCATATATTTCAGATGGTAATCTAACATCTAGAGGAGTCTATTAAATTAGAATATTAATGAATGGTTCGCTAGCATTTTTAATACTAAAATTAAACCTCAAAATATCAAAAAGAGGATGAAGATCATTTGACAATGATATGGCGTCAAGACTAGGACATAAACCTGTCGATGAGATCAATATGCTAGTAAGATATAGAATGTTAGATTGTCTGAAAGTTCAAAGATTACATACTTGCGAATAATGTATTCAAAATAGGATGTTCGATGCACCTTTCTATGTGAATGGTTTAAGATGCTGAGGTATTCAAGACTTCATGTATATTAATGTATGTTGACCCTCTATACCATAATGCACATTAAAGATATGTGATATCCGTTGATGATTATTCACAGTATGAGATTTCATCCTTACACATTAGAAACCTTTGAAATGTTCAAAGATTTCACAAGTTTATTTGAGAACCAAAGTTAGAAGGAAGATGAAAAGAACTTGATCTGAACAAGGTAGCCAATACCTATTAGACGAATTCAAGGAATACCTTATAGAGAAATGAATATTGTTCTTATCTCACTCCTCCTAATACACCTTGGCTCAATGGAGTTGTAGGAAGATGCAATTGTATCATGTTTGACATGACATGATCATTGATGACTATTAGCATGATTACCTCTTATTTTTTGGGTATATGCAGTAGAGACTGCAATGTATATCACTAATAAGATTTCAAGAAAATCTGTACCCAAAACCCCTCGTAAGAAATGGTTTGAACCAAGTCCAGTGTTAGATATGTGAGGATTTAGGGTTTCTTAGTCCACGATGGAAATATGGATGCTAGTAAGCGGGAATCTAACACTAGAAACTGTTGTTTCATTAGGTATATAAAGGATGATATTGGATACATGCTTTATGACCATGAAATTCTTAAAAGATTCCATTTCTAAGGATGTGATACTTAGAGCATGGCTTCCTTGAGAGTCAAGGTAAGACTAAAGTAAAGGGACTCATCAAATCCTAAGAAGATAATGAGACTCCTAAAATCAAGAACTAAAAGGATAATTAAAGATGAAACACCCATACCTCTTCAAATCCATTTGATAGTGGTAAGACCACCTAGAGGGTATAGATTTCATGTGTCAAAGAAGTCTGACGGTGATCAGACTTCATACGATGAAGCTTCTAAGGATCATGACATGGAGAGACGGGTGTTAAGAGTAAAGTCTAAAGTAGACTTCATGCACAAGTGTTGTGTATGGACTCTTAAGGACCCCCCTACAGGGGTCAAACCCGTTGGGTGTAAATAGATATTCAAGAGAAAGAAGAAACCTGGTGAGAATGTAGTGACCTTCAAAACATGGCCCGTAGCCAATGTTCACACATAGAAAGAAGGCATTGTTTGCGATGAGACTTACTCTCCAGTGACCATGCTTATACCCATCAGAATATTGCTAACTATAGATGCACAACTTGACTATGACATCTGAAAGATGAAAGTCAACATTGCATTCCTTTATGAATACCTCAATGAGGATAATCGGTCTTCATAGTAGACGAAGGCAAGGTTTGCAAGCTAAGGAACTTAATTTACGAGCTCAAACAATTTTCTTATAGTTGGAACATCATATTTGATGAAATTATAAAGGTTATGATTTCAGACTAAATCTTGATGCACCGTATGAAGCTTAGTGGGGGTGCCCTTGTGTTCGTCATGCTAAACATAGATAAAAATCAGAATCATTTGAAATGATATAATGATGGTAATAAGTGTTTAATAATATGATTGTCTCATAACTTTGAGATAAAAGATCCCAAGGATGCCTCTCATGTCTTAGTTCTGAAGTTGTTTAGAAGCAAAGAGAAGAGGGCATTGGGATAGTCATAGGAAGGATACACTTTGGAAAGATCCCACTTGGGAAATTTCGAAGGAAGGCTTCTTTCCTTTAAGATATGGTGCTAACCTATCTAAAGGGATAACACCTCAAAATGTTGAGGATGTGAATGCTAAAGTTGCATGCCCTTATGCACCATTTGTAGGAAGCCTAGCGTATGCCATATATGCACAAAAGTCAGATTTCTGTCATGCAGTGGGAGTGGTAAACTGTTATCAATCCTACTTTGGAGGTAAAACACTTAACTACAATAATAATAACACTTAATTACAATAATAATAACATCTTCAAAGACACAGGACTTTAAAGATAGTGATCTCAAATTCTCTAGGAACTTAAGAGTTTGTAGATAGCGGTCTAAAATATCTTATCTACATATACCTTAGAAGACTTAAGACTGTGTCTTAATCTAAGGAGATAGAGATCTCCAAGCATAAGGGTATTCTGACAATGATTATAGGAATTCCTTAATGGTTATAATAATTATTGAACTGTGATGTCAAATGCTAAAAGTAGCAATATGCAAGGCACTGTGACTAATCTAACATGATTGAGTACCATCTGCATAAGACGTAACATTCACATTGGATGCGAGCACTGTTACTAATTAGTGCGGGTTTAAAGATTAGCCCATTAATTGCTCTTTAGATTTGTGAGACATTGTTGGGCATGAAAGCCCACGATGAGTTATTATGCAATAAAGGTTATTGCAGATCATTTCTCAGTATGAAATGAAAAATAACTAGTTTGTATAATAGGTCCCTTGGTAGAATTAGGGTTATGTACCATGGACATCTTGATATCATACAACCGTTGATCTAAAGGTTGGATCATACATGCTGATGTAGGGTTGAATATCTAAAGAGATAGATTGATGACTCAACCCACCATCAAGTGATTATCAAGAATGGATCTCCAGCATGAGAAGGGGATGAAAATCCTTGCCTCAAAGGTTGGCATCTGTTTGACCTCTTGATGTAGGTCTTCTGTATATGAATAGAGATTTGGAGGTATTGGATGAGACATGTCAAAGAGTTGACTTAAAGAGATCGAGATAATTAAGCGTATAGGCACGTATCCTCTGACCGGAGATAGATGTATTACTATATATCTAAGTATGCATATTAGACAGATCATTAAGTTGATGACCTAATCAATGTCTATACACTGATGGGATGGTGTGCATACGAGGACGTACGAGTATTATGATCTCTCAAACGGATCACAGAGGTTCACTACTAAATCGGAACACATGATCTCACACATGAGGAGGATAAATCAAATTCCAACGTTGGTCATCTTGTTTTGGAATTAATATATGATTTGAAGGTATGATGTATGCTTTGGGAAAACATATGATCGATACCAACTCCCACTGATCGAATGAGAAACCTAACGATAAAAACCCTGAAGGAGAAAGTTCAAATAAAATCAGAACTTCAGGTTTAATTACACTCGATGTACATGTATTGGGAATATTCAATGGTGACGTGATCTTAATCGATCATATAACTGTGACACTTCCATTCCAAGGAAATGATGAAACATTGTTAGATTTTAGTGACTCTACTTAGTAGACTACTTATCCAATCTTAGTCCAAATGTTGAATATTGATATGAATATGATTTAGAAGCAATAAGAAGATTGGATATTCTGTTTGACTTGATCAGACATCTTTGAGATGTCTTATAGATATGGATATGAGACTAGATCTCTCTATCCAAGTCATTCTGCATGGAATATACAATCGACATGTCCTTACTCCAAGTATCCGTAGATAAGGCACACTGTTCTTGAAAGGGTTCAATAATAGTCCATTATTGACAATATATGAGCAATGAAAAATTGATGTTTAAATTGGATTTAATTATCATTGATGATGTGATTATGATTCATACTATTTGAACATATGTAGAGAGGTATATACGATAATTTAATTGGATATAATTATCATAGATATGATTAATGTGAATATCGTTATTAACAATAATCATGGATATTGTGGATGTGATACATAATATCATATATATATATAATTGTGAATAATACTCATAATTTATAAGTTAATGCGAATTGGATTCACATTATGCAATTAAATGCGAATTGAATTCATATTATACAATAAAATGTGAATATGATTTACATTTGGTATTGGATGATTGAATATGATTCATAGTTATCAATGACATTATTGAAATTATCATAAAATAAATTGGAATTATTTTGGTGATAATTCAATATTAAAGTTGTCGCACATGTAGAAAATTTAGTGGAGATTGAGATATAACCAATTAATGAATGAAGTGGAGAGCACTCCACTCCTGATAGGAGTGCACAGTCATGGTGGGGGCACCATGGTGGTCGTCCATCGTATATTAGGAAGGAGGCTCTCCTCGTTCCTAATCCTTCTAAATGGAGATTGATTTTAATTGAGATCATTTGTTGAAAATCGTCTTCAACTTAGTTTTTTCTCTTAAAATTAACTACAATATTGCAAATTATTGCAACGAAATCTTGGTCATTGATTCAATTAGGAGTGCACCAGGAATGCATCCTAGCCATCTAATTTATTATAAGAGAAGGTATCCTTAGCCTTCTCCAATTAATTGATAATAGAAGAAGAGATTTTTTAAGAGTTGAAATTATTTCCTCTCTCTACCATACACGTCCATCATGCCATCCAAACCCTAGTGGTCATCCCCATGCCTAGGGTTTGTGGTGATCGCGGTCGTCATCGTGTTGTTGTCGCTATGTAGGATAGAGTGCTCGTGCCATTTTCTTCGATGCCTCGTTCACTTGAAGAAGACGACGGATTTCAAATGACGAAACCAGCAGGTTCCCTGCTTAGAAACTATCCCAATAAAGGGATCATATTCTTTGACTGGGTCACTTAAAGGGGCAGGGGACATATTGGAAGAGATGGGGAAATGTTTTTGGGCAAGAATTGTTGTCGAAGGAGGAGTCATGATCAGGAGGTTCTCCTCATCTTCTTATTGTTCTTGTTATGATTCTTCTTCTTCAACCATTGATCCTTTTACAATGGTAAGTGCTCGCCATATAAATTCCTTGAGTTATGAGAGAAGCTCGACTAGTAAGAGAGGCATGATGAGGAGGAGATAGAGCTCGAGTAAGAAGAGGTGGAGGAAGATTTTGGACGATATACTTCTTCTTGTCCATCAGGAGTATATTTTTGACATTGAATTGTAGGTTGTAAGAGCTTGTAATTGATGAATATAGCTTCGTCATTTGTGAACTGAACTATGCATATGTTGTGGTGCAATTGCATTTGGCCAGTCTCCTTTTGGTAGGAGAAGAGGCTTGAAAAACCACCAATGATGGTTTGAGATTGGAAGGGAATATGAGGTCGACATTTGTAATCTTTACAGAGACAATCCAAGGTTGAAGGATGGCTTGAGCTGAATCAGAAATAGAACAAAATGACAAAATAAGGTGTGTGAGAATGTGGGAATATGCTGGTTTGGTCTTTGCAGTAAAAGGGGATTGTCATTGGTGGACTGCATGGTCCTTATTGATTCTTCAACAAAGGGTTTCACCTTTCATGATATTACTGAGATCGTAGAAAAGTATTATGTTGAAGAGGTGGAGGATGTTGATTTGAGAACACACAGGGAGAGGGTAATGAATGGTTTGGTGGTGAAGATAAAGTGTAGGAAATGATTCCAATTAATTCGATGGCCATTGATTGGGTGACATGGTATAAGGTGGTCATGTTACTGCAAAAATTCAAGTTGAATGTTTAAGAAGGACAATGGAGGGGTTTGAAGTATTGTAAAAGAGGGGGCTTGGTGCTGTAGAGTGCATCGGTTATGAGTAAATATTCACAACAATCCTCCTGAGAAACTCGACGAACAAGATTGTCGATTGTAGGTCCCTCGTTAGGATATCCTATAATGGTTCGCATTACTTGGGAATCGACAATGAAGGTGCACTTTCTCATGATCGTGCAAATACGATAACCTTCCTTTTAACTTCCCGTGCCAGTGAAGTTGGCATGTAACTCAGCCACCACGAGCGGAGAGATGCTCTCAATGGTAAATAAGTGACGATGGGGGTAGGGATGATTATCGGGTCGGGCGGGTCGGGTCGGGCTGGGCATCGGTCCGAACCCGAGCCCGTTTATTTTTTCGGCGTTCGGGTCAGGTCGCAGCCCGAAAAAAATTGGATGGACCGGCCCGAATCCGAACCCGGCCCGAAGCTAAACGGACCGGGCTGACCCAGTAACTTTTTTCCCTTTAAAAATATTTGATTTTTTTTGAAAATGCTTAATTCAATGGGTGATATGGAAATATTTTTTTAAAAAACTTTTTATTTTTTCTAAAAAAACTCGTGATAAATCTAAGAATTTTGACATCCCTAAGGCATTTTGATAAAAAAAACTTTGAAATGTTTGATTTTTTTCTCTTCAAAAACTTCTGATTTTTCATATACATTTTATTTTTTCCAAAACTTTGAAATGTTGGTGCATGGTAATATCGTTGTAGAGTGGAGATGGGGTTTGAGGGGGATTGGGTTGGGGTGGGCCACGAGGGAATAGGGTTAAAGTAATATATTATATATTATATATATTATATAAGTTTCGGGCCGGGCTTAACGGGTCGGGTTGCGGGCCGGGTCGGACTAGCCCAACCCAATGCTCATCCCTAGATGAGGGTAGAACTTATATCGAAAAAAAAGTCTGGATGTGTTGGGTGCAGAACAAGTGGAAATATGAGAAGATTTTCTAATAACATTGTCGAATGGACGGGTGAGAACTCTAGATCATGATTTGGCCATTTGGTCTTGTTGTACCAACTACCAAGCACAACTCAACTTCTTGAAAATAATTATTAAGTTTATATTATGTTATTCTGCCTGTGAAAATCTCAATATCAAACTCAATGGAGGGGTATAGTTGGATGGAATTCTTAGGGGGTATGGGTGTTTTAATTCTTTATCCAATGGTGTATTGCATACTTTTGGCGTTTTGTGATTTTTACCCAATTTTATTATTATACTGAGTACTATTGTTATATTTTTGGATTTTCAATTAAATATTTGGTTTTAATTTATATATTTGTATTTTTTTTGTTTTCATATTTTCAAAGTTATTTCGAATAGATGGTTATAGGGAAAACTATATATATACTTATTTAGAGTGGAAATTGGGTGATAAATACAAATAGATGATAGATATAAGCAATGGTACTTGTTTAGATAATAGGTAGTATAACATAAATAACTAAATATATATTTTTTTATTTTAGATTTTTATGCATTTTTGATGTCAATTTTATAGTGTTAATGGTGTTTTTGGTTTTTACATGCAAAACAACATATTTTTAAAAAGGGATATTTACACCCATATCCCTGAGTAGTTTCGTAATTATCCCAAAAAACTTCGATAATCACGTATTACACCGAAGGCCCTGTATAATTGCTCCGTCTTACACACATGACCTTCTGTTAGTTTGTTTCATTAATTCAACCAGATAACTAAGTAACCAACCTACGATCTAACTTCAGGGATTAATCAACAATAAAAAAAGAAAAAAGTGAGAGGAGAATGTGGGTGACGAAAGAGGAGACTTCCTTGGGACCTGCAGGTAGGGACTCAGAACTGGAGGGGGGGGAGGGGGGTTGTGGGCTCTGAAATTGAAGGAGGAGAAGGCGGGGAGGCGAAGGGGGGTGTGCCGCAGGCGGAGACCGGAAGGGGGGAAGGGGTGGGGGGGGGGGGGGGGGGGGGGGGTTGCGGGCATAGACGCGGGGAGGCAGAGGGGGATGTGCTGTTTGCGGGCTCGGATGGAGGTGGGGTTTGAGGTCGCAGGCAGAGACGCAGGGAGGCGGAGGGGGATGTACTGCAGGCAGAGACCGGAGGTGTTGGGTTGCGGGCACAAGGGGGGGGGGGGGGGGGGCACATACGCAGGGAGGCGGAGGGGGTGTGTGCCGCAGGCGGAGCTGGGGGAGGGGGGCTGCTTGCGGGCTCGGAGGGGGGGGGGGGTTTGGGGCTGCGGGCAGAGAGGTGGGGAGGCGGTGGGGGATGTGCTGTAGGCGGAGACCGGGGGGTGTTGGGTCGCGGGCTCGAGGGGGTTGTGGTTGCGGGCACAGACGCGGTGAGGCGGAGGGGGGGGGGGGGTTGTGGGGGTTTGGGGATGCAGGCAGAGAGGTGGGGAGGCGGTGGGGGATGTGCTGCAGGCGGAGACCGGGGGAGTTGGGGGGGGGGGGGGGTGCGGGCACAGACACGGGGAGGCGGATGAAGGCGGGGATGCGACCAGGAGGGGGTTGGGTGGCAGGGGTGGTCTATGAACCATGGCTTGAAGGAGATTGGGGGAAGGCGGGGGGCGGGGGGGGGGGGGGGGGGGGTGTTGCCGCAGGCGGAGACCTGGGGGGAGGGGGTGTGCAGGTGGAGACCGGAAGGGCTGGGGGCGGGCGAGGAAGGGGCGGACGAGGTGGTCGGTAGGGAAGGAGGAGGTGGTCGGATGTGGGCGCCTGAGGGATCGAACAGGGAAGGAGGGAGGGAATAGTGGCTTTATACATAATGAAAATTTAAAGGGTGTAAAGTATAAAATACCTTTGGATCTGCACAATGGCATCTTATTATAAATATGACGTGTTTTGAAGGGTAAAATTGTCAGCATATGACTTTTTCCGTTAGAGTTAAGGGAGAACTAAGATGGAACTTGACACAGGTTATGCCGTGTAAAGGTTAAGCATTATTCAGAGTCTTCGGTGTAATTCGTGATTATCGAGGGTTCCTGGGGTAATTACGAAACTACTCAGGGTTATGGGTGTAAATAGCCCCTTTAAAATTATTTTAATGAGGACATAAATCTACTAAGGGAGATATATTTTGTTTTTTTAGAATTTTTGAATAAACATAGGAATTTAGTGATTTCAAAGTCAATTATGATCATTTTATGTCAGTAATAACTTTGAAAAATAAAGTTATTGGCTGTAATGTATAGGTAGTGAGATATATGATAATTTTCATTCCAATAGTTTTCGAGTTTTGTAGTTTTCATGAATTTCAAGAGCAAGAGGGAAAACAAATTTTAATTTTGAACTTTGGCTGAATTTTAAAAATCCGAAAGAGTGTCTTGTAGAGCTCTTATGAGTTTACAAGCCCCAATTGATATTAAATTGTCTCCAATTGATTTTTGAAGTAAAAATGATAATACATGAAAATGAACAATGGAAGAAAAATCAGATAGGGACCAAAAATCTTAAAAAAATTATGTGATTTACTGCAAGCCTACCATAAAAAAAAGTAGTTCAAAATGTTACAAATTAAGCAAGATTTGAAAAATTGAAGCTTTATGGAGTGATATGCAAATACAAGTTCGAGAAATAACTTAAAACTCCTTTGAAAGGGCTTACATGTAAATTTAAAAAAAAACATGCATGTGTTAATTGTTCAAAATACTAGGTGGAAGACCTAAATGCAATAAAAAATATGAAAATTATCTCACACATGTACATGAAGCGGATTCTTGTGTTGTACCAAAAAAGAGGAGGGGTATGCATGATGGTATTACTATTGGTTCGTTTGGTTGCAGGGTTGGGCATGGTTGGATTGGACCCAACTCGAGGTACCCCTCCTTCCAACCCTCCCAATCCTCCTCACATGTTCACAGGGGTACCTCAACCCAACCCAACCCAATACTGCCCAACCCTACAACCAAACGAACCCATAATCTTCTTCTGTTATGGAGTCCACTACCACTAGTCTAGGCAGAGCTTGGGTAGAGCATTGATGACCTGGGGTTGGCTCCGCCCGCCGATATGTCTCGCTAATATGTAGAGTCTCAGTGCTCAATTTCTTTTGCTGCAAGGTTCCTTACACTCGTCGTTGCCTCCTCTCATTGTCGGAGAACACCTCAAAGCTCAAGGTGGGCCTACAAAGA